>JASPKZ010008378.1:3530000-4052912 GCA_030220185.1 Diploptera punctata
TCATCTCGCCCTTTATCGAATTTTCTTTACCAGCTCCTGCTTTTGTGATGAAGAAAGCTCCTCCTTTTTAATATTCTGAATAGGTCAGAACATTATTTTGCAGTGACTGACTCTCCAACGAATACATTGAATATAGCCAATATTGAACAGGTTTCTCCGAACTACACATTTGATAAATTTGTGTTCAATAATTGTATTTTTAAATAATATTACTGAGTTTACTAAATAAATAAATAAATAATAACCTATAATGTTGGTTATAATATACATTTTGATGTGTTTAATTTTTTCTCCACTAGGGTGCATTCTTAGAATATTGCGATCCTATATGACAATAAATAATATGATCAAGTTGCAGTGAATGAACAAATGACACAACCACACATTTCTGATTTGTTTTCAAACATCGCCGTTTACATTAAATATACACATATTTTAAAATACCGGTAACCATATTTAAATAATGATTTTTGAGTAAACACTTCAATTTTATTCGTTAAACAGGCCTAACAAATGTTAATCTTGATTTTCAATTTATCGATGAAATTACTTATGATAAAGTTGAATATGCTATTTTTCTTACCTATGAAAAGGAAACTTGTTTGTTGTCGCTGTTGTAATTTTGTCTTCGGATGTTTCTTGCGTAACATATGGCCTCCTTGAAGACAAACTGTCAACACGTTACCAGCCGGAAGGTCGAGGGTTCGAATCCCGGTGGGTCAGGACTTTTTAAACTGACCTAAAGCTTCTGGCGGCACCATGATCCTGGGATCGACTCAGGCCCTTACGGAAATGAGTGCCATATGCTTGTTCTGGTGGTAAATACGGCTGTCATGCACGGCCGACAATCAGGATGACATCAAGAGCCAATTGCGTAGAAAAGTGGGAGCTTTAACCTCCTGCTACCCCAAGGACCTCCTAAGGCATGTAGTCGGATTAATTTTTACTTTTAAAGACAATCTGTAATAACAAATACACATTCAGAATGATACACATTACATTTCTACATATGAAAAACAAAATTTAGCCTGTGTTTTAAGGGGAACTTTTAATTTATTTTGTTTGTACAATTGAAATGCAAAATTTTATTGTCTATATTTGTAAAAATTGTATTAAATTTTCAACAATTGAAATAAAAACCCGTATCCTACATCTTTGAGAGTTTTTTTTATATTTTCATCAAGTTGTAAGGCAAAAATTTGCCTTATCTATTTGGGAGATTATCAGATTTTTAATATTTTAAAATCAAGTATCCAACTTGTGTTTTTGAGGGAAGTTATTCAATTTTTTTACAATTAAACTTCAAACATTTAACTTAAATTTTTTTAAGGAAGATTGCACAATTGAAATACAAATATTTAACTTATGTTTTTGGAGAAATATTATTGTATTTCTAACAATTGAAGGGCAAATCTTTAATCTATATGTTTGAGGGAAGATCATCCGATTTTTAACAGTGGAAATACAAACCTTTAACCTATGTACTATCATCAATTCATCATCATCATCAAGGATTAGACCTTAAGATCTGTTCCAATTTCATATGTTGGTCTCTTCATCTTTTACTGGGTCTTCCCACATTTCTTCGTCATATTGGTTTGTAATGAAGAATATGTTTCGGAGTTCTATCGTTATCAATTTTATATATGCGGTCCTTCCATTCTTCTCTGTATTGTGCAATTCTATCAACTAGCTTGAATATATTTAATGCTCTTCGTATATTTTCATTTATTTTTCGATTTGTTATTGTATAGCCAGCAATACTCTTCAAAATCTTGATTTTTCTTTTTTTAAGACCCAGTGTTCCGATCCATATAAGAGTTAGAACCGCTATTGTTTTATTCCGATTGAGGGTCTTTCCACTTTTCAGCGGTTGTCCTTTTACCAGCCGGCTGCTGGCCCTTCACATCCACATGTGTCAATCACAGAGGTAGATGATCAACAGCCAGTGTAGGGGTGACATGTGGTTAGCATGTCGAGTCCCCGAGCCGTTATAGCTGGTTCCTCAACCTGGAGCCGCTACTTATTGTAGCTACCCAATTGCCTCACGATGCTGGGTGGGCACCGGTCCCATACTGGCCGAAATACCATGAGAAAATTTCTTCCCCCATGGAGACTCGAACCAGCGCAAGTCCCGTAGCTCTGCGCCAAGGCTTCCTACCTTAACCGCTCGGCTACGGCGCGGGACGCTATTGTTTTATAAAATTTTAAGTGTCTTCTTTCTAGTTCCTTTGAGACTTCGTTTTATGGTACGACACAAATAATAATTAAATTATATATTTTAATGACATTTATTCAATATTTAATAGTTGAAAGGCAGGACTTTAATCTATATCTTTAAATGACGTTTATTTATTAAAACAATATGTATCTAAAATTTAAAAGACGTTTAGGGTCTATTCAATTTTCAACAACTAAAAGACAATCTTCTACCTATATGTTATCCAATTATATTTTCACATGATTAAAAAACTTTTAGGAATTGAAAGGCAAATCTTTATGTTATAATATTTTTGAGTTACCTTTTTAATAAATTTAATAGTTGTAGAGCAAATTTTAAAATGATAAACATTGATAACTTTTTTACAAAAACTATCTTACAAATCTAATTTTTCCAAATAAAAATCAAGACAAACTAAACGTGGCTTGGGATGTTGAAGAAATGAAAAACCAAACAATTAATTTTGAAATCTCTTTTAAAATATTATAAGAAATGTTAACGAACGTAATCATGAGCAGTTACTTTAAATTTAGAAAAAAAAAAAAGCTTTTCTTATAGGACGTGAAAGTTGTATTTTCGGGGGATGAATTTATGCGTGGCGTTACCGTGTAATCAATCAGTGGTGTATCATGGAGATTATTGAAATGAATGGCGCATTCCTGTTTCCCGCTGATTGAGCCCTGGGATTATACCCCATCCTTCCCACTCCCCTAAAGCAATGATAATTGTATTTGACTGTACTAGAGGAATGGCAGGATGGACTCCAATTAATTCGAGTTCCAATCAATTTAGCCAAAGAATACAAAACCCATCTCATCAGTTCAGCAGCACCAAAACCTTCCTCTAGCCTGTTCAATATCTCTCTCACTCCCCCCTATACCCCAACCTACCCCGCTCTCCCTCAATGTCTCGGGACTACCATCAAGTCTTTTTTATACGATTCCGCCCGTACTGGTGGCGTTGGGTATATTTAAAGTGGATTGGAAAACAGAAGCGAATCGTAGGCTAAATTAAGAGCAAAAGCACGGCCAGTCTGATTGTAATACTGCACGTCGAGTATTCGTCATTTTGTAAAAAAAAGTTTTCCCTTAGAAAACGGTTTTTTTTTAATGTTTGACTCACACGATGATAGTAAGTTTAGATTTTTTTCCAATGTGTATCAAGTATTACATGCTGACAATACAGTATCTGGAGAAATACAAAAACTCGAAAAAAAAATATACACGGACTTCATGAAAGGATTTATATATCGTCTTTTTAGTAGTACATCATCACCGCATGTTTTTCTATTAGCTACTAGGTTAATCGTAACGCTAGGGAGTGAATTTTTTAACTTGAAAGTAATTACACCGATATCTCTGTTTTATTCAACCAAATTGTAATAGAAATACAAAATATAATACATATTTCATATTGGACATAAAGAATATAAACATTATTATAAATGAATGATCGAATATTATTATTACACACTGCAGATATGTGAATTTACAAGTTTTGAGATGGAAGTAAGTTATTTTAAAAGGAGCAAACATTTCTTTATATGCAAATAGCATTTATTATTATTATTATTATTATTATTATTATTATTATTATTATTATTATTATTATTCTCTTTAATGTTATGTTCTTCTCAATCGAAAGTTGATTAATGTAAGTTTTTATTTACATAAGACAAGAATATTATTTCAGAAATAAAAAAAAAACTACAAACACAGGATCATTAGAATATTTGTTAGAAAGTTTCAAATGTGTATCACTAAATACTCTCTTTCATAAAATTACCAAAATTTTACTCTCGTATTCGACTTCTTATTAAAAGTTCGATTATATATATATATATATATATATATATATATATATATATATATTTCTTTTTGAGAATAAAATTTGTATGAACATTTTTGGACCAAAGAGAGATGAACAGGTGGGTGAATGGAGAAGACTACATAACAGTGAACTTCATGGTCTTTGTAGGAAGACAGATATAATAAGAACAGTTAAGTCCATTAGACTGCGATGGGCAGGACATGTGGCATGAATGGGGGAATGAAAGACGTGCATGGAAGCTTCTTGTAGGAAAACCAGAGGGAAAACGCCCAGTTGGTAGGCCGACAATGAGGTGGGAAAATAACATTAACTATTATTTGAGGGAAGTAGTAATTATAATAATCATGGGCTTTCTCCAACCAATCTTAGTATTTATACAGGGAATGATTGAAAAACATTAGCTCAGGATAGGGATGTATGGGGAGCTTATGTCCGCGCGACTATGAACCTACAGGTTCGATAGTCAGAGTGAGTAATGTATATGTATGTATATATAATGGTGAAGCCCATTGTTGAGCAATAGCCCCTCCTTTGTAACGCGTTACTAGACCAAGTTAATTTTTAGTTATTTTATTTTCTCGCAGATGTCATAGATGGAATGCAGTCAACACACCGACCAAATGAGACATCTAACAGGCAACTAGGGTATTAGGCCTACTTGTGCGTTGATGACGGTAAATTTTGCTTAGAGGCCTCTTTATTCAGGCTTAAGGATTCTTTACGAGCCTGAAAAGCTTAAAGGGCTTAAAGTTCCTCCCGGAGGACTTGCTCCTTGGGTTTTCCGTCTTAAAAAATCCATTGATCCCGGCCGAATTTGAACCCGCGAACCTTTGGAACCAGCGGCAAGGAGCATATGTATATAAATAAGATATTAATTCATAGGCACGCGAATGTATTTATAAAGGTAGAAGTTAAATCGAGATAAATATAGAGAAAGATAGAAGCAAATTAATCAATTATGGCTATTAAGTTACTTAAAAATATCATAAAGCTCTGTTTTTGTTGTTGGAATTTTGTATTTTACATGATTTTATTAGGCCAGTCTCGTTTGCTTTTACTCCAACTCTTTCGATTGATCCCATCTCTCTCTTCTAAATCCTTCCTTTCATGATTCTTTCTATATTCGGTGTTTTTTTTTCTTATATATCTGCTCTGGCTCCCAGTCAATGATATTCTTCATGATTTATCTATCTCTTTATCATTAACTAAATTTTATGAAATTAAATGACATCATATAATTAATCAAAATGTTGATGGAACGAATAAAAGTATTCTACAAGCACTTAAAAATAATTTAATCAATCAATTATTTAAATTGAAACAAATGAATTTTAGTCTTAGTGATTTATTAACGATGCTCTTTAACAACTTAAATCATTAGCGTTTCAAATCAAATTTCGGCGCGAAAGGACAACAAAGTTTGTTCCCACTTGTTCCGAATTTCAGACTTCTCTTCCCAAGAAAGCCATACTCAGGAATTTTACACCCTTAAAAATCTAACAAAGAGAGCTTTACAATGGTATGGACATGTACAACGTATGTCGGAAGACCAGTGGCTTAAACAGGTGTTAGATTGGATGGTACCAGGCAGAAGGTAGAGGGGGAAAAGTAGAAGAACATGGTATGAGGGAATATATGATGCCATGATGAAGAGGGGTATGGGAGAGGGACAATGGGTAGATAGGAATCTCTGGAAAGTAGGAATCAAGGGCGAACTGCTGTAAAGTGGAAAGCCTGTATTAGGTAGATAGGTAGGTAGGTAAAAATCTATCTGTCCCACGCCATAGCCGAGTGTAGGCAAGATGTCTTGGCGCGGAACTAAGGACTTGCGCTGGTTCGAGTCTGCATGGGAGAAGACATTTTCTCATAGAATTTCGGCCAGTATGGTACAGGTACGCACCCAGCATTGTGATGAATTTGGATATCTACAATAAGTAGAGGCACCGGATTGAAAAAACCAGTTATAACGGCTGGGGATCCAATATGCTGACTATATGTCACTCCTAGGTTACCTGCATGATCGTCTACCTTTATGAGTAAAACATGTGGATATGAGGCCAGCAGCCGGCTGGGAGGTCGAAAGTCTTCTAGGCCTGTCGCGCCATGCAGTGTTCTAAAAATCTATCCATACCGGAGGTTTTGAACCTGTGAACATCGACCATGATAGCCACTACACCGCAGGTGAAGGTAAAGTGATCCCGCTACAGACCTTAGGAAGCCCTTGAGGTAGTTGCAGATTAAGACTGGGACCTTTTCAGACAATTGACACAACATGTCAACCCTGCGTGACGACCGCCTTTACTCTCAGAATATTGGCTGGTACTCATTTTTGGTTAGAGGCTGGAGTCGTCCACAGTCCATGGTGCCGCCAAAATGTTTAAACCAGTTTAAAAATCCTGTCTCCCATTGGAGTTTTAACAAATAGACTAAACTTGTCTATAGGGACTGATAAAAATTGGTGAAGCTGACTTTTTTTTTTTTCGGTGGCCAAAGGAAGTACGCCACTGAAACGTAGTTAATGTTTTAATAGTTTCTAGAGGGGATGAGAGCCTGTTTATTTGAATTTAATTAATGTGATATATAAAAAGAAGAGCTTTTTACACCCTCTTTGTGTGAAGAGGAGGGGATCAGTTTCTTGAACCTGTAATTTTGGATCGTAAAAATTGACGTGAGCACCTGGATAGTATTTTATATGCTATAGATAAGCGGCCGTGACGTTTATCTGAATAATACAAGTGTGTTGTTAATAACTTATTCCTTTAAAAAATAACTATAATTTCCAACACCTACTAATAATAAAGTTTAGTGGTAAGCTGGGCCGGGTGTGATCCTAGTTTTGCAAAAATTTAGATGTGCGTTTTTGTTCTTTCTTTTTCCAGTGTTGTATTTATTAATGTTTAACATTTAAGGTGTTCTGTGGTCTCGACGTAGCGTGCAGATTTCTCACGCAACAGGCCCGAATTCGATACTCGGTCGGGACGAGTTTCCTGGGTGAGGTTTTTTCGGGGTTTTCCTCACCTGTAAGACAAATATCAGGAATCTTTAAGGCCCAAACGGTCCCCGATCACCATTTGGCTATCATTATCATCATGTAGATTAAGTTTCGTATTAAGGTCTCTCCTCGCGCATCAATACTATCATCATCACCTACCATATATCATCGGGGAAGCATAACCACGCCTTCCAGGCGCCTCAATCTCAGAACTGGGTTACTGCCAGGAGAGAAAACCTAGTGGCAAAAAAAAAAGTAATATTACGCATAGGATTTGTGGGTGTACTAGTAGGCTATGAATTAGGCCTATTTTTTCAGTAAACTACTGAATCCTATATTGATTGAATGATCGTCCAATTCTGTAAATTGCACGTGTGTATATGTTTTTTTCAATGATTTCTTTTCAGTTTTTGCTACCTCTGATACACTTATTCCAATTCAAAATTCTCTTCATGTTCCGTATAAATTTAAAAAAATGCACGTGTTACCATAATTGTATGAATAATTGTAATAATATGAAATGTACACATATTATATTTAAATAAGATAAGTCTGATGTCCGGTTTTGGCCCTCCCAATGTAGAGTCATCCGAAAGCCAAACTTGGCAAGATCCCGCGTGATCGACTATTCCGATTGAGGTTCTAAGTGGTTTCCCTCAATCCAAATAGCAAATGCTGGAATAGAACCCCAAAAGATCCGCTTCCGACTTCACTCTGTTAATTAACTTCAAATTTGAATTCAAAATTTAAACCGGGGCTAATGTATTTTATGGGAACCCAGGGTTCTACCTATTAAGGAGGACCAAAATGGATCGCTCACTGCCAACACTTAAATGATGGCCGCAGAGCTTTCCATCTATCTGTCTAAACTCATAAATTACATCACCTGATCATCTTTCCCTAAGGTATTTAAGTAATGAACTTCGAAATATAGATATTTCTAACATTCAGAACGTAATATTGAAATGAATGTACTCAGGTTAGCTATTCGCATGCAATTGTTCATATATATAAAGAGAAACATTTCTGCCTAAACCGGTATTTGAACCCAAGATCTCCATTCTGTTTTAATTTCCGATGTGACGTCCGAGTTTCTCATTGTCCCAGAACATCGATACTTCTAAAATTCATTGTAACCACAATTGAGGGTACGTAGTATTTTTTAAATTAATATAAATAATACAATATATCAGTCTTCTTCAATTAAAATACATTTTTGTTTAAAAAACTTTGTCAATTTGTTAAATATATACGCCAACATCAGTACCAAATGACTGCCGAAGATGCAACATGGTCTGAAAGGCCTACATAGTTTAACTAATTAACGAAGTTTTAAAAAAATTCAATTTTAATTTAGGAGGACTGATATATCAGGCACTTATATTATTATTAGTCCACCTCTGTGGTCTCGAGGTAGCGTGCTGCCTTGTCACGCAGCGGGTCCGGGTTCCATCCCCAGTCTGGGTGAGGTTTTATCGGGGTTTTTCCTCACTTGCAAGACAAATGTCAGAAACACTTTAAGGCCCAAACGGTCCCCGAAATCATATGGCCATCATCATCACCATCATCCTTATCATTATCATCATCATCATCCTTCACCGGTGAGGAATACAACGGGAAGCTACCACACCTACAATTCCCTAGTAAAGCTGCAAAGCATAGCATGAAAATGCTATGATTGCAGTGAAAGACCTGCCCTCAGGCAGAATTACTATGGATGGATGGATATTATTATTTTTAAAAAATAGTTTAAAAAAATCATAATTTCATTAAAAATAGACATTCCATCTTTTTTAAGTATTCTTCCAGCAGCCGGCTGGTCAGCCAAGGGCCTTCTAGGTCTGTCGCGCTTGGAGTTTTTTTTTTTTTTTCAATGTCCAAATTTCACAACTGTAGTCTATGTCACTGTATTACATTATAGAGGATAATTGGTACACTCAGTATATATATCTGAACAAACCAAGTTGTATCCTATGCTTATGACAGGCTGCAACACAGCCCACCCCTTTCTAATTACACTAAACAATTACGCAGTATTACTGGAAGGTAATTATGAAACATTAACTACCCCAGTGTTCATATTGTAGTCACGAGTTCAAATCTCGGCACCAGCTCTGAAATTCATTACCGTTGTTAAGCTTAAGATGGAATCTACATCCAGACAGAATTAATTCTCTTATAAGCGGGAAGTTTCTAGCTGACTGTTGTTTTCATAGTTTTCGTGAGTTGTCAGAACAAATGTTGGTTTGGAATCATATTTTTTTTTTATAATTCGGTATAGTATAATAAAATTAAATATCCAATTTATTTTCGAAAGCTACATATTAAAATGGGAACTTTTTTTGTGGTGGTGACATATACAGTAATCAGTAAGTTCCCCAGCCGTAATAACTGGTTTTCTCAACTGGATTAGCTTCTTATTGAAGCTATCCATTTCTTCACGATTCTGGATGGGCATAGGTCCCAGACGGGCCAGCATTCCATGGGAAAATTTCTTCTCCCAATAGGCCTTCAATTAGCCTATGTTGAAGCATGATGTGTTAAACCGATCGGTTATGGCAGGGACATGAAATAAGAAATGTTTGGAAAATATAGACTTGAAGGAAATTGGAGTCAGAACTTAGGGAATACGTGTCCTTAAGTGGGCTTAAGTTGTGCGACAATTCTGATCCTACAAATGCCACATAGATTGATATATAAATTACGAAGGCAATTAATGTTCCATTGTATCAATTTCTGATCTCCTTAATTTCCCATTGTAATCTTTATATTTAATTATAAAATAAATATAATTATTTATTTAATTATTATTAGAGAATACGATGGACAAGATTGAGGTGGGAGAATAGCATGTCTAAAATTTTAGAGAGATGAATCATATACGTAATTATTGGAAAATGTTAACTCAGGATAGGGATGTATGGCCCGAGATTAGAATTTTAAACTGCCATAAACCTTCTAGCCACACCATGGCTTCAATCTCTAACGGAAATAATTATCAGACGCTTGTACTGGTGGTAAAGGCAGCCGTCACACGAGGTTTAGCAACCTGGTTGACTTATAGTGTCTGTTATCTAAAAAGTTGAGAGCCTTAACCTCCAACTACCTCCAGGGCATCCTAAGACCTGTAGTGGTTCACTTTACCTGTAAGGGATGTATGGAGAGCTATTTACGCGCGGCTTTGAACTTCAGATTCCATAGTGCCAATATGTTCTAGTGAGTGCCACAGTTGAAGGTATATGAAGACTGGCTATGTTGAAGCTGTTTCTTCAGAAAAAACCATTTTAATGAGTATTTCAGACCCTAATACCAGACATCACTTCTGTGATAGTTATTCAGTAGCACCATTGCTCTAACGATCTAACATTGATTAGACCAATTATCAATATCGGCATTTAAGACCACTACATGTTTTACTGTCAAACAGTAGTAGAATCAATTTTCACTAAATGGCAAAAAAAAAAAATGAAATAGGATACGCCATTAATATCCGAGCTAAATGAAACAGAAATTATGAAAAATTACCTATCCAGTAATAAAATACAGCCTATATTCCTAAAGTGTCTCATTGCGAAAATAAAACGCTGCGAACATTAATTTCAATAATGATTCTTCAATGTTTCATTTTATTGGAACATTTAAAAGCGCTTATATTATTCAAAAGCGGACATCGATAGAGATAGATTTTTATTTACATCGTTGCCATGCCAACCAAACTTATTTACTTCACCATTCTAATGTTCCATTGTTGTTTATGTAGGATTAAAAATTATTTGAATGTATCGAATAAGCTATTCCTATCTCGAAAATATTGAATACCCAGATTATTAATTCTACTCTATATACCGACCGAGTTCGTTTGACATTCCTATTCGGAAGGTCCCCTGTTCAGTAACCTGAATGAAGTTTTTTTTCTTAATCGTCAGACAAATGCTGAATTGGAGTTCCATTACCAGGATCCATTTAATCACATTGTACTGTTTCATGGTATCATAAAAATAAATACATGCATTATATATATATATATATATATATATATATATATATATATTTATATTTATAATTAATTTTCCTTGTTTCTTTTCATTTTGTTCATCCGTCCCTGTGATGGGGTGTTAGGCGTGATCGGTCGGCACTCTTCTCGTTTACATCTCTATAAATATTGATACTTCATCTCATCTCTTCCCTCTACTCGACTCTGAATTACACACGAGTTGAAGATATATATATCCACCGCTGCGGTCTCGCGGTAGCGTGCTGCCTTGTCACTCAGCGGGCCTGGTTTAGATCCCCGGTCGGAACAAGCCTCCTAGGTGAGTTTTTTCCCCTGGGTTTTTCTTCACCTGTAAGACAAATGTCAGGTAGCTTAGAGGCCCAAAAGATCCCTGAACATAATCTGGCCATCATCATCCACGGTGTGGAAAACAACGGGAACCTGCCACACCTATAATTCCCTAGCAAAGATGCAAAGCATAGCATGAAAATGCTGTATATGTGTGTGTGTGTTTTATAATTAAATTTTGACATTTAGCAATGAAGACATTAAAAAACCACCTGACCGGGATAACTTTATACGTTAGTAACATAACCACTAGGCTACTCAAGCTCCTAGACCAAACAGGACGAGCGATGTCCTGCTGCCTCATATGATAGAGATTTGTATGTAACTCTAACTCCATGGGGCGACAGGCCTAGAAGGTCCTTGGCCTACCAGCCGGTGCTGGCCTCACATCCACGTGTCTTGATCAGAGGTAGACGATCATGCAACCAGTTTAGGGGTGACACGTGGTCAGCTTGTCGTGTCACGCAGCCGTTATAGCTGGTTTCCTCAACTTGGAGCCGCTATTTATGGTAGTTATACAAATACCTCACGATGCTGAGTGGGCACCGCTCCCATAATGGCCGAACCAGGGCTTAGCTCTGCGCCAAGGCATCCTACCTTAACTATTCGTCTATGGCGCAGAATTGTATATAAGTAAAGAAACATATTTTTTTTGTGCTAGGATCCTGAGTGGCCTAGTGGTTATATTACTAACGTAAGAGTTAAAGGTCTCGGGTTCAAATCCCGGTTCAGGCGTTTATTTTGCTTTTTATTTCATATGTATGTATGTATGTGTGTGTGTGTTTGTGTATTCTTTGTTATATGTTAAGAGTATCTATAAATGATAAATACTCTATTTAGGGAAAGAGAAAAGTGGCGTAAACCAATTTCCCAATCTTCATTGCGTTATTCGAAAATTTTAAACAAATTTGGCACCACGGTTGTCTTAACATTGATCAAATTTTCTTGCTGGGAATGACACCATTATCCGTATATGAATAGACTTTATGCACTTGTACCGGGAAGAATGCATAGTATCTCCCACTGACTAATGTTGAACCATGCTCCAAATATTATTCTAGAACATGGCAACCCAACGGTACGCAATATAGGGAAATTCCCACGATGGCGTACTACCCTCCAAAACATATTTAGCAAAATAGATAATCAGTAGTTTCTCTACAAGGAAAACTGAAGGAATGAGAAGTCAGCGCGGAGTGGAGTGGCTCAGGGGGATTCGCAGTAGACAATGCCACTTTAAATCGATTCTTTACTTTTAATTTTCTATTACCCTTTATTATCGCAATAGTAATAATTCATTTATTATTTTTACATCAAACAGGATCAAATAATGGCTCATTCTGGTCACTGAATTGAGCCAGGTAGGCCTACTTCAGTGGCACAGTTAACGATGCCACACTCAAGCGAGTCCTACTCACTATGATTTTCAAATATCCATAACAAAATACAAAATTTCCTGTAACTGCCATTTAGGGTATGCCGATCTAGTTGAGCCCCATACTGAATGCACCTATGTAATTAGCCGTCAAGAGACAAAGAAATGTCCCAGAATACGGCACACTGGACAGCACAAGTGCTGTCACAAAACGACGACGGCTTGTTTGAAACAGTCATTGGTGCAAATCTGAAATGACCTTGTCCTCCCCCAATGTGGTTGGAAATTTACCAAATTTCTCAGAGGGTGAATGACCACTAACCTACCTGCTATAACTGGGGAGGCACCCCCTACGTATATGAGTGTGGTACCAATACCACCAGGTTGTCTTTTGACATTCCCGATATTCTCTCCTGGCATTGGCGGAATTGTTACCAACTTCTTAATTTGGGGGGCCTGGAAGTTGTTGATATGATAATTGACGATTGATAATGAAGAGCCGGGGAAGACTTTAAACCGAAACTTAACTAAATTCAGACCATGGAAGGGAATTATTCCCTTTAATAAAAATATATTTTCCCTACAAAATATATGGGTATGTGTGGAAAACATTTACAAAGGGTCCAAATAGATGTAGATGGAAAAATCATACAACAATTTTCTGAATTTAATTTCATCAGCCACCTAATATCTGATGTAAGAAATGACACAGATATAAAGTTACAGAAATACAATACAATACAATACAATAAATGGAGTCATAAAAATAAATTTTGGTAAACAAATTTCAACCGAAACAAAATTGAGATTACACAATGCACCTGCAAATTCATGGCTGAAATATAGCAGCGAAAATTGGATATTAAATCCTAAAATAAAATCAACATTTCAAGCGGCACAGATGAGATTTTTACGTCCACGCCTGGGTTTGATAAAAATGGACAAGCAAAGAAACACATATATACATGATTAATTAAAAGTTCAAAATATAGTTGAAGACATTCAGAATTATCAAATCAATTGGTTACAACATGTCCAAAGAATAGACTCATCTCGTTTTTCTAAATTAGCATTTGCAGTATCAAGCTAAAGGTCGTCGAGATAAAGGAAGACCAAACTTAAGATGGACTGACCAACCACATCTTGAAATCTCATGGGAACAGGCTCTAACGACCTAAACCAAAATAAGTTCATAATGATGAAGAAGAAGAAAATATTCCCTTAGTCTGACCGGGAATCAATCTCACGACCCCACAAACTATAGCCGAAGCTCTGACCACTAACCCATGAGACTGGTCAATATTCATTGGAGCTGCGTTTCTGTATTGTTTAACTACTCACCGTATGTCATATATTATAAGATTAACAATTAAATCTTAATTTTACGGATTTTATTGTAGTTAGCATGTAAAAGTGTTATAAAGGGAGATGTTTAACTAAAATAAAGAGGGAGAGAACATATTTAAAGTATGAACTCAGATAATTTTCATGGTTGTAATGTGGATTAAAAAATAGAGAAGTCATGATAATTGCAGGTTATTACTCGTACAATTTATGCATTGATGATGTCACATTGAAGCGAGAATTACATTTCGCTTTGTTTTCATGCAGACTTCCGGTATCTGATAAAAAACGGAAATGGCCTGCTGCAGGAAGTGGTGACATATTAAATCGTCTCGGTGAATGGAACAATGTCACCTCATCAGATGCAATCACTCTTGTATCTCTCTCTCTCTCTCTCTTTTGAACTCCAATTTATCTCTTTTGGCTATTCATTTTCAGATACACCAAATCGTAAATAATAAAATGTTTGCCTAATTCCAATCCGGCATTTATCTGACGATTAAGAAAAAATGGGAACCACTTCATACAGATTGTTGAACTCGGGACCTTCCGAATTGGAGTCTCAAACACTACCGTTTGGACGAACTTAGTCGGTATATAGAGTAGGACATCGTTATCTCTCACTTATTGGGCCTTGGTTTGATTACCAATCGCTTGAATTTCCTGATTCAGGTTTTTCATAGTTTTCCTCAACTGTATGAAAAATACATTTTAGGAAATTTGGGCATCAACTTTCCTTAATTATCAGCGGGTTAATAAAATTGACAACAGTTTTTGCGCACTTATGCTCAACCAGTTGAGTGGTTCTTAGGGACATCTTCTCGGACCAAGGCATAATCCTTCTCTTTAATTCCCATTGTAACTGAGCTATCGAGGTATAATGACAGTGCTACTTCATGAAGTATTATGATGACCACAATGGGATCTTCATGACCTTTAAGGTCCTACCAATAGGATGCTAGTCCGACATTCACATGTAGACGATATAGGAGTGATATGTTATCAGTTTGTAGTTGAAAATTGCTCCCAAATTCCTGACGATACTGAGTGGGAATCGGTCCCATACACTGACACATTTTATACATTTATCTTACAATGGAGAATCGAACCACCGGGCGTCTAGTAGTTCTGAGCCCAAACAGGAATAATATAACACTCGTTAGTTCGTCTTTATTCAGTCTGAAAGGTCTACTATATTATAGATGAATGGAATAATATCTACTCTACGGTGTCATGTGAGATGTACGTCGTCTTTTAGGTTCGGTACACCAGGTTCTTCTCTCATAACCCATATAACTATTTTTGGGTTGGGCCCGTAGTCGCGATTAGGGACTACAGTCGTCACGTTGGTCCCTTCCGCCCATTTTATTGTTTGGGTCGAAGTCATGAGCCAGCACCCTGGTGGCCTTCCCACTAGATCCTCGCAATCACTTATTTTTCAACACCTGTAAGTGCCAACCAAACAATTTTTCCTAACATAAAATGAGATGAAGAGTGAAATGAAATGAATGAAAGAGAAATGAAATGAAGACGTGGAGGGAAGGGAGAATGGAGAGTGTTGGTGGTATGAAATTCAGGGAGAGAACCCCTAGAAAAGCTTGTAGCCCACCAACAATACTCCTCTGGTACCGCCAGAATTCGAACTTGGGATCCCAATCGGGGCAACCGATCGCGCTGGTACACTGAGATTGCAGTCGGGACTCGTTACTCCAGCTAATAACTTATACATACATGCATGCATGCGTACATACAGTGTTCTGCCCAAGAGCAAATCTTTCACTGCAAAATCAGCATTCTCCACTCTTTCCTGAACTGAGCTTTCCTTTTTGTATCCCCATACAAACCATTTATTTTAATATTGTTTATCATCTGATGTATTTTTCTGCCTCTAACTTTCTTTCCGTTGACCATTTCTTCTAGGGCATCCGTCAGCAGGCAGTTTCTTCTTAGCCAGTGGCCAATCCAATTTCTTTTCCTCTTCTTTATGAGTTCCAGCATTGTTCTTCCTTCACCCACTATGTCTAGTACATCTTTATTTTTTTATTTTGTCTGCCCATTTTATACGTTCCATCCTTCTCCATATCCACGTCTCAAAAGCTTCCAGTCGCTTTTCTTCGTAATGTCCAAGTTTCTGCACCATACAATGCTGCACTACACACAAAGCACTTCAGTAGCTTCCTTCGTAATTATTTTGCCAAAGATCCGCAGAAAAGGCTCCTCTTCTTGTTAAGACATTTGTTATGGAAATAAATTCTTCCGGATTAGCCGTCTATTGGCTGCCTAGTTAAAATAACGAGAGATGAAAAAATATTTCAGAGCCGATTTTAAATTTTGATTTGAAATATATTTGATTGTCGAAGGAATGAGATCCAAAGGAACACGTAATATGGAATACTGAAAGATGTAAAGACTGAGGGTGAGAGAAATTGATGAAGGCTGCTTCTTGATAGAGAAGTTTGGTGGGAACTTCAGAGAGGACTGTCGTGCCAAATATGATTATGATAAATTTGATTGTTGACCTGTCCCAAAAATATGAGATGCATTTTTAGGAGCATAGAGAGTTTTAATTTACGAAAGAAGAATTGGTTAAATTTAGTAACAATATGTTAATTTACAGCTGTGAACATGTGGGTTCAGAAACAGAAGTACTAATGTGCTGTCATGTAAGAGATTTATGGTCGGCTGAATGGAAAAGAAGTCATAAACATGTGCATGAGTTTATGTCACCAGTCAACTGATCACTTGTTACCTTGTAATAGTAAGGATAAGGGTGTGTAC
Organism: Diploptera punctata; assembly: GCA_030220185.1. Classification (NCBI taxonomy): domain Eukaryota; kingdom Metazoa; phylum Arthropoda; class Insecta; order Blattodea; family Blaberidae; genus Diploptera; species Diploptera punctata. Next base: position 3,546,883 of record JASPKZ010008378.1, read on the forward strand.
TAATGTATACATATCTCATCTAGCGCACGTGGCGGTAACCTCCCTCAGCTTGTTCCTCTCATTTACTCTATTCCTCTTTCTGTCTTCAGTAAATCGGGTCCATAAACAAATATTATTTCCATAGCAGTGCAAACTGAGCATTTGTACGAAAATATGGCATCATAGCAGGTGTTGTTTACAAATAGAGGTATAACTTGAGATACACAGGACGTCAAGCGATAGTAAAGGAAGCTTAAATACTAAACACATCATTGAGGTGTGAGTGTGTATGTGATTTGTTGTTTAGAATAAAATATTATTTCGTTTAGTCACATTTGTAATTATGTGACATTATTATACTTGTTTGTCGAAATTGAATTACTGAAACGTTGAATGCGTCATTTTTAATGTGTCCTTATAGTTTCACACTTCCAAATACACCAAGAATCAAGATGAAACTTTCGTTACCTTCTCAGTATCCTGAGCTAAGACCTTTTCCCTGTATAATATTTTCCTCCCTCAAATGACGGTTAATGTTATTCTCCTTCAACATTATTGGGCGCTTCCATAATTAGTTATAAGTCGGTTACAAATCTGGAACGCCTGGAGCAACATGAATCCACTTGGTACACATATAACTTATAATCTGGGAATGACACTTCAGTGAGGAGAGCATGCAAAAAATAATAGAAAACGGTCAATAAGTGTCGAATTCATATTTCTAGATAGCTAAGCTGATTGGTGACAGTCCCAATGCCATTTAAGCCCAAGTTTTAACTGTAGCACCCATAGGGGATGAGGGAGGTGAGAAGGAGTGAAAAATAAAATGTCCAATATGACTGAGATTAGTGTCGAATCCATAATTTTCGGAGCAGTTAAGTTGACTGATGACAGTCCCGATGACATATAAACCCTAATACCCCCAGGTGTTGAGAGAAGGCGACGCGTAAAAACAATGAGAAACTATCAATATTAATGTTGAATCTACAATTTCCTGGGTCGCTTAAATTCTTCTCTTCTTCTGCTTCATGAAATTAGGCCTTTTGACCTGTTTTCACATCAAGTGGGATTTAATGAATCCTCCCATCTAGTAAATGGGCGTCCAACATTTCTATGTCCTATTGGTTTGTACTTTTAGTAACAGCTGAGGGATTCTATCTGTAGGCATTCTCTTGACATGTTCATACCAGTTGTTTCTCATGTTGTCAATTCTATTTGTTAAATTGAAAATATTTAAGTCATTCCTAATATCCTCACTTCTTTTCTTGTCAAAATTGTCACACCTGCTACTGAACGTAGGAACTTCATTTCTGCAGTTTCTAGTCGCTTAAATTAATACCGACATTTCCGAGTCCAACACCCATCAGTAGGGAGAGTGGCGAAAAATAAAATGTCCAAAATTTTCGAGATTATTGCTGAATCCATAGTTTTTGGGGTCGCTAAGATCATTAGTGACGAGAATATTAGATGAAATAAATACCTGTGCAAAGCCAGGTAATTAGCAATTACATTTATATATCTGACAGAGCGTTATAACCAGATTGCAATTTGTTTGACAGTTTAGTGTTCAGGTCATGTTTCACAGTATTCATAATATGGCATCACTAGTGTCTGTACTATCTATTTAAAGTCGCAAAAGTATATTACATCTTAAAATGAGAGCATCATGGTAACGAGTTTCTCAGCTACATATATTTTACTGCACGGTGTAAATGGTATAAACTGCCATATTTATACATCATCATCATCCATGCAGGTATTAGGCCATGTGGCCTGTTACGGTCTCAAAGAGGAATTTTCCATCCAGCGCTTTTTTGGACGTCCCAGCCATCTTTTGCCTTGGGAGCAGTAGCGAATTATGGCTTTTGGAATTCTATGAGACGGCATTCGTTGAAGATGGGCTTTCCAGTTGTTCTGGTAGTTTTGTATATGGAGAAGGATAGGTTCTACATCCAACTTTTCCATAATTTCCTCATTTCATTTATGGTCCCACTTTGTTTAGCCTGCTGTTCGGCGCATAAATCGCATCTCATTTGCTGTTATTCGGCTTTCATCTCTTCGTATTGTCCATGCTTCACTACCATATCCCAATACTGGTCTTGCGAGAACCTTATAAAGCCGTAATCTTGTGTCCATCTGTACTAAAGATGATTTCATTATGCTGTTAATTATCCCCGTTGTTTTTTGTAAAATTTGTGATTTTCTTTGATATATCAGCTTCATCTTGAAATGTTAAATTATAACCCAAATAATTAAATTCGTTTACTCGTTCTAAAATTTCATCATCCAAAACAATTTTGCTAGGTATAGGGTATTTCTCACAAAATACCATCACTTTAGTTTTCTTTGTATTGATTTCCATATTGTACCTTTTTTGCAATTATATTAAAATTGTGTATAGAATGCTGTAAATCTGTTTCTGTTGGAGATATTAATACCAAATCATCTGCAAAAAGCAAAGAGTCTATTTTATGTTTTTTTTAATTTGGATAGAACCGTGTCTCATCTGTCACCAATCTTGGAGTATTCTATCCATGTAGGCCTATATGATAAGGAGCAAGGGCGAGAGGCCACATCATTGTCTTACGCCCCTATTAATTTCGGCCCATTCTATTTGTGTGTTATTGATTCAAACTGAAATCAAATTTGTTTATAGATATTGTATAAATTTAAAATATGCTGTTGTGATAGATTGTTGTCAGCTAGAATTTCCAATAGTTTATTCGTATTGATTTTGTCGAAGGCTTTTTTGAAGTCCACAAAAGCTAAATGTGTTTCTACATTGAACCCATATTTATACAAATTGTGAATTTCGGAAAATGTAATAGAAGGCTCAAATATTTATATGTATATATTTTTTTCGTATCTCATGCTTGATTTTTTATTTGAAATGGGAAATGTTTTTAATGCTGATATTAACTGAATTCTTATTTACAGTTTCATTTCAACCTTGCTGTATAGTAGGCGTATGTAGGCCTATATGTATTTAAGCTCTTGGATTTGGTCTCGCAGAATGAAATGTAGAAGAAATTACTTACCATTTTGTTACTTGTAGGTCCATTATTAATAATAAATAATAATAATAATAATAATAATAATAATAATGTTTTATTTATTCTGGCAGAGTTAAGGCCATAAGGCCTTCTCTTCCACTCAAATTGTCTCGCGTATCTATAAAGCAATGCTGAGGAGTACATTGCGAGAGGTCATCTGACTGCGTCGTAACCACAGTAGGCTATATACAAAATTTTATAATTTATTAATATAGTCAGGTGTAACTCTGCTGTATTCAATACATATAGGCCTATAAAATAAAACAATTTACCGTAGTAGAAATTCCGCTAAAATAGTCAGCAATCAATCTGAGATGCAAATCTGTTCAATTATCAACCTGATGATATCCTTCTCAAGGGCGAAACACGTGTCGAAATCAATTTGAGTTTGTTTCTCGTCCTGTTTTATCACTTTTACTTGTATTTGTGGTTTTAATCGGACAGATTTGCATCCCAGATGATTGCTGACTCTTTTAGCGGAATTACTACCAAAGTAAATTGTTTTATTTTAAATAAAATTTTATAAGCACAATATTAACCATAATATTGGATTGAAACAATCTATTCCACTTTTCAAACACATTAGACTGATATAAAACAGGTTTTCTGGGAAAAACCTGAGTAATTAAAAAACATGTTTGTTTTGTTTTGTTATTTCTGCCCTAATCTAAACATTTTTGGCAACTTTTATAGTTTGCACCTCTTAATTTGACATTAATTTCAGAATGTTACAGTTTGTATTTTTGGGTTTTCTGTTTTATTTAGGCTTAGTTTAATATCGTCTTTGTGTATGCAAAATTTACGCGATCGGTGACTGAGAACATTAATGATTTCATTGTGAGAAAAATGGGTTGAAAAAATTGGAAGAAAAATAGCCCAGGACAGAAAAAAAAAATGATCACACTCTCTATAGAATGCCAGGACAAAAAAAAATGTGGTAATGGCGATATCGATATGAATTTTAAAGTCATTTACCTACGAGGTACTATACAAGGATTCTTAGCTAAATTTTGGAATTTCTTAGATTTGGACAGAGTGTATCTTTCTAAAATTGCCATCGCTGTCATTAGAGGATCAATTTCAATTTTAAGAAACAATATTTACAAAATTTCTACTTTATAGAATGTACATCAATTACAATTCGAAATTTTTTAATGTGTTTACAAAATGTATTTCATCAATTTCGAAAATTGTCTATCACTTTGTCCTTGTGGCAGTCGTCTAATAAGGAATGTTTTATATAATAAAAACTAATAGAAACTCAAATTGTAGGTCTATCTTGAAATTCACATCATAATAATTATCTCCACTTTTACACACAATACAACAAAATTTATACAAAATGTTAATGAAATATTTCTAATGTGGAACATGAAATTTTATAAAGTTAGTCCTACTGGGTTGAGTTTTACAACATTTGAAAAGTCATTGTGCAACAAAAATAAAAATAAGTTACATATAATTAGATCCACTTTTAATCATTACAAGGTGCAATTTTTCTTTTGTTGTATATTCATCATCTTTAAGCATCTTAGTAAAAATATATAAATATTGGAACTTTTATATCATAATTCAAGAATCGTTCATATATTTACTTTTACTCAAAAATTGTTAGAAGATGATAAAATAGTTGGTCTAACATGCCAAATCATGAGTGCACAACAAAAATTTAAAAAAAATAGCCTAAATTGTCTTTGAATTATTGTTATAACTTATAAATGTAGGCTATGTAGATGTATTTTAATTAATTAATTTATTTTTGCACAATGACCCTTCAAATAGTGCAAATATTGAGATACTAGATCCGATATATTGTGAATTTCAAGATATAATTCTAGTTTCAATCACATAGGCTACATATTACTTGAAGTGTCTAAAATTTGATGTTTTAACAGCCGGTAATGTCAGTAATATCGTATGTATATAAGAGTTTAAGGAACTCGCCTAAGTTACACAAAAATATACCGGGAGTATGTGCGATAATAACGTGTTAAGATAGCAAATTGACATGTGACATAACAATCACTTGCAGTTTGTAAACACATGGGCGAGCATGTGAACATATGTCAACTGTTGATTACCGCAATAACCTATCAGTCACTTACCTGCTAATATGCATACTTTAGGGAATGTACTAATACATACAATACACGCTTTAATGCGGCATTATATTTTTCATTTTCCAATAAAAAGATGTTTTCGTAATTAGCCTGAACCCTTGAATTATTTTTATATGAAGTCATAAATAATATAATTTAAAATAATGCGACATTTGATATTAAAAGTTGTTAATAAATGTATATTGAGTTTTATAAAATTTCAATCCAGTATCTCTTCTTGTTTTGTTATTTAATGTTTTATGTATAGTTCCACAAATCAACGAAGCGAATTATAACATTAAATAGTTGAGGATACATAGTGCACATTAATTAAATTATTTAATTTAGGCCTATTACGTCTGAAAGTGTCATAGGTCTATCATCAGTCGAACAGTTTTAAGAAAATGTATTACTAAATTAGATTATTGCAAAAATAGATTTCAACTGCCTTTGACAAATATTTTATATAAGAAATACTGCTACAGGAAGCTGTGTGACTTTATTACATTTTTAAGAGACTTTGAGTTAGTTCTTTCTCATTGTTAATTAATTAATTAATGTAGTTGCTTTTATTAATTTAAAATATTAATGACAATATGTAAGTCTAGAAATTAAGAAAAATGTGAATGAATGCACATAATTTTATTGTAACTAAAATCTTAGCATACCGGAAGGTAAAATAAGGTCTGCACTATTTGGAGATTCAGTAATGATGGCGAGGATGATAATGATGATGATAATAATAATAATAATAATAATAAATATATAATATCAACACATTTAATAAATTATAACTTACATACTTTAGAATAGGCTGTTTCAATTTGTTGTCTACAGTTAAACGTCATATTAACCATAATCGTGTAGATAATATCTAAAAGCATTTTTATTCTATATGTGATTACAAAAAAGTCAGATTTTCAAAATGTCGTATGTTTAATATCCTTAAGATTGTGATAATTTACAGCGATGTTAAATATACCAAACTTGGAAAATACTAATTATATATTATTAATAGTCGCGTTTCTGGGGTATTTCATAAAAATTGAACTGATTCCACTATAAGTCTTAGGATGTCCCTGGGGCGGTAAGAGGTTATGACTCTCACTTTTCTAGACAATCAACAAGTGATGTCAGCTGGGTATTTAGCCATGCGTGACGACCGCTTTTACACCCAGAACAAGCGTCTGTACTCATTTCAGTTAGAGGTTGTGTCGATCCCAGATGCTGTCGCCAGAAGGTTAGGCTAATTTAAAAATCCTGGCCCCATCAGTATTCGAATCCTTGACTTTCCGGCTTGTTGCATACTGTCTTAATCATTAAGCTACAGTATGCTACAGGCCCTTAAAAATATGTTAAATTAATCTAATTACAAATTACATTACTATTTTATGTTTATTTATTTTTATTAGGTTTTACTTATTTATGTTCCATATAACTCGGCCATTTTACTTTGCTGACCATTTGGTTATCTTTCTTACACTGCTTCTGTAAGACCACTTTGTAAAGCAAGTAAAATTGTGTGTTATAATTTCTCCATACATTTTTTAATATACTAGCTAATACTCAGCCTGAATAAATTATATATATATATATATATAACCAACTAACTAACTAACTCACTGGCACTATGGAACCCGGAGGTTCATGGCCGCGCGGACATAAGCTCTCCATACATCCCTATCCTGAGCTAATGTTTTCCAATCATCCCCTGTATAATCTACTTCCCTCATATCATAGTTAATGTTATTCTCCCACCTCATTCTTGGCCTACTAACTGGGCGTTTTCCCTCTGGTTTTCCTACATGAAGCTTCCATGCACCACTTTCATTCCCCATTCGTGCCACATGTCCGGCCCATCTCAGTCTACGAGACTTGACTGTTCTCATTATATCTGGCTTCCTATAAAGATCATGTAGTTCACTGTTATGCAGTCTTCTCTATTCACCTGTCTGTTTTGGTCCAAAAAATTCCCTAAGAACTTTATTCTAAAATACTCGTAAATATAAAATGTTTAGTTGAACAAGCAAAAAAAAAAAAAAAAGGTTAATTAAATTATACGGTATACATTGCGACAAGCCAAGTATGACGGTTTCTAAAATTAGTTTTAGATTTTGGATTTCAGATAGACCCCCCACTTCTAATGATCGAAAGTCGCTAAAGTTTTGTACAATACCCACCTCTGTATATTTTAATAGCATATATTGAGTTTCGTTGTGAATCATCGAAAATTGCGAACGCTAGACCGATTTTTTAATTTTCGTTTGAACACTTAAGCCTTATAATTTTAGAGATATCTGATAGCGGCTGAACACTCGCTGTAACTATACAAATGTTCATGGCGTCTGTTGAACAGTTTAGAAGTCTTCAAATCACAAACATACGCAGGATTAATTTTTATTCATATATAAAGATGTTATAATTTATAAACTGTCTAGCCCTGTGGTCTAGTGGTAACTTCATTGCCTCATGTGCAGGCAGCCCGGGTTTTATCCCGGATTGGGACAAGTTTCCTGGTAAGATTTTTGTTTCGGAGTTTTTCCTTATTTATAAGACAAATGTCAGGAAACTTTCAGGTCCAAATAGTCCCCAAAAACTATCTGGGCATCACATTCATTCAATCAAATTAACCTACTTTCGTAAGAACAGTGTGTTTTGTCTTAGATGTTTTTGTTGCCTCTGATCTGACCTTGGCATTGAGTTTATCGCTCATCCAGTAAGGTCCTCAATGCCCTTGTAGAGTCAAAAAATTTTATGTGTGATCTAGAGTTTAAAAAACCTCTCCCGATAGATCGCGTTGTAAGGCCAGGGTGGCGCGGAGCATGTAAAAGTACCTACAAAGGGAGACTATGCTAAATAAATAAAGAAAATGTTAAAATTATTATAGTTTTTCTCTTCTTCGTTTTGTTGTGCTCTATAATGTTGTTAGGCGTCGGTTTTACCTCAGTCCATTCAGTTCCCCCATCAGCTTCAATCCCTTCACAGCATTGCATCGGCTTCTATCCCTGGACATTGTTCTCATTTCCACCATTGCATTGTTTTGTTTTCCTTGCATCCGTCTCTCTATTGTTTTTACATTTTTTTCTAACTTCTAATAATGTTCTTTATTAATTAGCCCATAGTTCCTAGCTTTATTTCTGAAAATCTACAGTGATGTCACTTTTTATTGTAATATTCAGAGTTATTTCATAAATTACAAATTATATATATAATTACTATTGCATTGAAAACTTCTGTATTTATTTTAATCGTATTTTTGTGTTACCAGTTTTTTAATATTAATTTGAAGAGTCTGTCACAATTTATGAATGGATTTTATGTATAGGCCTACCATATTTTACTGGCCTTATGGCCTTAACTCTGCCGCAATACTGTAAATAAAGCATATTGTTATGATTGTGTAATGCAGTTAATATACAGGGCTATTCAGAAAGAAGGAACATACTTCAAACATTTATTTCTTCCAAACTACAAAAAATAGAAACACAATTCTAACGTTCCTAGCAAGAGAAAAGTTAGAAGTTCCAATCACGGCCGCAATGTTGCTTGAAGTGCGATCACGGTCGCAATGGCGCCTTTGCTTGGAGTGCGATCACGGTCGCAATGGCGCCTTTGTTTGAAGTGCGATCACGGTCGCAATGGCGCCTTTGCTTGAAGTGCGATCACGGTCGCAATGACGCTGTTGAATTGGAATAGAAGGAACAGAAGATCAAATTCATCGCCAGTGCTCTCTCAAGACACCATACCTAACCCTGTGATTTTTATCTGTGGGGTTGCACAAAATACCGCGTTTTTATCCCCCTATGTCTGACACTTTTGAAAATCTGCGACATCGAATTGTTGAAGCTGAAACTTCGATAATTAGAGACCAGCTGATTCGTGTGTGGCAAGAAATGAGCCACCGTTTTGATAATTGTCGTGCAACACATGGTGCTCATATTGATTGCATAAAATAGTGAAATTTTAAATTTTAACTCTCCGAGGATGTTGGAATTGTTTCTATGTTTTGTAGTTTGGAAGAAATAAATTTTTGTAGTCTGTTCCTTCTTTCTGAATAGACACCAAGGCTTGGGACAGTTCATGAATATAGTAGTAGTAGGACTTTATTAGACAAAAAAGTAAGATATTTACAATATTAAAATATATATGTAGTCAATATGCCCATTTCACCAATTAATGTTTTATTATCAATTCTGTCTTCAGTCAATATCTGGTCTTGAGAATGACAGCTTGGCTGTAGAAACTTGTTGACCATTTTAAAACATTAATTGGTGAAATGGGCATATTGACTACATATATATTTTAATATTATATCACCAAGAAGATCACTTGTGTATTATTTACAATATTATTTACAAATATGGGTCGCACGGGCAGTAAGCTCAGATAATTTGACTGTCATGAATATAACACATGCATAGCAATAATAATGATTCGGCTGCACGATTATCTACATCTAGAAGGCGAACATTCCTTACATCTTCTTTCATTTTGGTGGATTATATATGAGTCAAATTCAACTTTTAGCCCTATATATAAAATTCATTCTCAGGTTTCCTTATGTCCTTGACATCTTCCTGTTCCTATTTCAAGATACTATAGGCCAGCCCGTTAATAAATGCTCCTATTCAACCCTACGTCAGAGGCTGACAAGGTAAGTCACTGCTACTCACTTGTCAGTTGTGTTTTTTTTCAATGGGAGTGCAACTGATGCGGGAAGGAGGGGGGACACCTTATCACACCTAGTGAGAACTTAACAGCCCTCCTATAGACAATCTCTATTCCTTTCTATTTTTCATTGCCCTTTCCTTCAACCCTCTTTCTTCGAATGTTCTGACTATCCTCACTGCTCACGGAAAATTTGGCCAATACCTACAAAGATTCAAAATCATAGAAAATGCAAGCTGTGATTGTGGAATTATCAATCAAAGTGTAAAACATATTATATTTGATTGTCCATTGTTCTGGAATGAAATATTTAAAATTGCGTGTCTTCTAAATAACATCGCCTGTTTAAGTAAACCACCCATTATAGAAGTGATTATGGCAGAAAATAACTACAGACTCTTTAATTTTTTTATAAATAAAATCCATAAAAAACTTTAATTTTAGATAAAAAATTACATAACGACACAAATTTTACAAAATATAACCCTAATGTACCTTAGGTGAAATAGGGTTTATACGTTTTGGATATTTAAAAAAATGTTCTGACTATCCCTTGTGTCCATGTTAGTTTTGGTCTTCTTCTCTTCCCTCTTCCTGTCGGATTCCATTAATAAATATTTTTAGGTAATCTTTCTTTTCGTGTGTCCAAATCATCTTAATTGTGTTTTGGTAAGGTGTACTATGGATATTTTTTCTCTTATAACTACCTAACTCACCTGCACTATCGAACCCATAGCTTTATGACCGTAAGGACATAAGATCTGCATACATCCATATCCTGAGCTAATGTTTTCCAATTATCCCCTGTATAATTTACATAATGCATATCAAAAATGTTTCAGTTTCAAGAAAGATGAAGATTATCAAAATTATAACATACTTAAAATAAAGGTTAAAGCAGAAGTCAAGAAACATAAAAAAGAAATGTGAAATAGGATATGTGGAGAAATCGAGCATACAGTAGGCTGTACAAAGTCAGCCCAAGCATGGAGGACAATTACAAACATGCGAAATGATAATATGACAAAGAGTTTTAATTTAGTACCAATGAAAACTTTTCAGGAATACTTTAAAATGCTTTTAACAGAAACTAGGAGAGAATTTATAGACTATGCTACACTGGATAATGGATAGGGTGACTTAATGGAACCTATAACAGAAGAGGAAGCAAGAAACGTATTGAGAACAACAAAAAATGGAAAAGCTGGCAGGTCCAGGAGGAATAACCATGGAACTAATTAAATATGGTGGTTCAGGAATTATAAGAATTTTAACTAGACTTTTTAACCAAGTGATAGAAGGAGATCCTATTCCGGATGAGTGGAAGTTATCGTATATTAGTGCAATATACAAAAATAAAGGGAATAAAAGAGATCCAGCAAATTATAGAGGGATCAGTGTTATGACAGCAATTAATATAATGTTAAGTACGATTATTAAAATTAGATTGGAGGAACTAATACAAAATAAAAACCAGAAGAACAAACAGGTTTTACAGCAGGTAAATCGTGCCTTGATAATATATTTGTGATTAGGCAGATTACAGAAAATATGTTGGCTAAAGGAAAAGAAGTTCATATAGCATTTATAGATCTGGAAAAGGCATATGACTCTGTACCCATCAACAAACTTTGGGTGGCAATGGAGAAGTTTGGAATATCTAAATCTCTTATACATTTTATAAAAAGAATGTATGATTGTAAAGGAAGTATTAAGGTTGGAAATAGAATATCCTCAGAATTTGATATAACAAAAGGATTAAGACAAGGATGCGGGATGTCACCAACATTGTTCAAGATATACTTAGAAGATGTATTAATGAAATGGAATAAATCATGTAGGGGAATGGGAATCAACATTAATGACCGTTTACTGCACAATTTATTATTCGCTGATGACCAGATTATAATAGGACAAGAGAAAGAAGATATAGAATATATGATTAGAAAGTTGGTAGATGTATTTGAGGTAGGTGGACTGAAAATAAATTATATCAAAACAGAATATATGGTAATCGGAGGAAATTCAGAAGACCTACAAATAAATAATATGCCAATTAAACGTGTTTAAGAATTTAATTATCTTGGATCTAATAGATAAATCTGGTACTTGTGAAAAATATATTATTAACAGAGTAAATTGTGCAAGGAAGGCGATTAGATCCCTGAATGGTCTTTTGTGGAATAGAAATTTGACCAGAAAAAAAAAAGACAATAATACAAAGTAATCTTGGTATGGATTATGGAGACGTATGAGAATATCCATGCTACAACATATTCGAAATACATATATCAGACAATAAATGGATGCACAAGAAACTGTTATCGATAGGATAACAAAGAGAGCTCTACAGTGGAGTGGACATGTACAACGTATGTTGGACGACCAGTGGCCTAAAAAATGTGTTAGATTGGATGGTACCAGGCGGTAATGTTATTCTCTTACCTCATATTTAGCCTACCTACGGGGCGCTTCCCTTCTGGTTTTCCTACAAGGAATTTCCATGTCCCTCTTTCATTCTCCATTCGTGCCACATGTCCTACCCATCGCAGTCGATGATACTTAACTGTTTTTATTATTATATGTTTCCCATTTCTAACTCACATTTATGTAGTCTTCTGCTTTGTTTGGTCCAAAAATTTTCATAAGAACTTTATTCCCAAATACCGGTACTCGTAATCTCTTATCATTCCTTTAATTAAGAGTCCACTTTTCGCATCCATATAATACAACTGGGAGGATAGTAGTTTTATTTATTTTTAGTTTAACGTTTTTTTAGAGAAGTTGGGATGACAAAAGTCCCTGTAATGAGTAATAGCATAGATTCCCAGAATTAAGTGAATTTCTTCGTAGACCTCATTCATGTTTATAATTATTAATATCTTCAACTCGTGTCTAACTCAGGGGCGGGTAGAGGGATGAGATTAGATAAAGCAACTATGCTTATAGAAGTCCTTCAGCGACAAGAGTGCCTTCCGACCACGCCTGACGCACAGTCACAGGGGTGGAAGAACGAAACAAATCAGATGAAAATTGAAAAATTGTGGAATGAAATTTGTGGCAGAGGAAAATGTCCCTAGCTTCGTTTTGTCCATCACAAAACTCACACAGAGTGACTGAGATTCGATCTCGGGACCACAGCGGCAAGAGCGAGCGTCTTGTAATTATTGTTTCTAGGTATTTGAATTCAGCCACTTCTTCAAAAATTCCCTCATTTGTTATTAACTGACCATTTCCATTATATAATCAATGTCAGTGTGATCATATATTTGATTTTATTGATGTTCACTTCCAACCATAATTTCTAATTTTCTCTATTATTATTATTATCATAATCAACGTCATCATTGTAATTATTATTATTATTATTATTATTATTATTATTATTATTATTATTATTATTATTATTATTAGATGAATATTCAGTGTTTTAGCAAATGAAGGCACACAATGAATTACTTTGAATGAGTTCCTGTATGTATTATTTAAGATATGTACCACAGTTGTTAATAATGTAAGGTAACTTGTGACTAATTAATACTTTATTTTACAGGTAAGTACTGCACCTGCCGAAACCTGTGCTGTTATTAAACCAAAACATTCATGCAAAAGTGGTATGTAGTGAATCGTTTTACTTTTTTAAATGCCTAGTATATTCTGTTTACTCCAATTTTTCAAGTTTAAAATGTTAAGTTGTATTAACCTAGATATCCATAATTATTAAAAATCTATATTTTAATTGACGCAGATTGAAACATGCCCGTGATCGTTGGATTTTTTGGGTAGAAAAATCAAGGGACAGTTTCTCTGGATGGGAGATAAGCCATGGGTCCCGAGTCCGAAGATTTTCGGACTCGTAAAAGAACCTCGTACATAAATTAGAGCCTCTGAGCAAGATTTGATCTTTAATCGGCCTTTTCCAGCCAAGTAATAATTAGGTTGCCTACTAGATGTCTCTTTTGAGGCGATGAGCTAATAACTCGTCACTCGCTGACATAAATAGGGAAATAAGCATAACTAAATTAAATTTTTTTGAAACTCCCGCAAGGGAGCATTTTGCCCAACTGGGGATATACAGGTATAGACAGACGGGTTTTTTTACATTTTTTTCATATATTTAACCGTAAACATGTACATATTACAATTGTTTTTCTTCATCATCATCAACAATCACGGATTAAGCCCATGTGGCTTGTTCCGGTCTCATAGATTCTCATTCAAAATGCTGAATGATTAAGTATAATTTTTGGAATGTGTTCATCTATCATTCTCTGGGCATGTTCTTTCCAGTTTTTTCTAGATTCTTTTATTTTATCTAAAAGTTTAAAAATATTTAGTTAATTTCTAATATCTTCACTTCTTCTTTTATCTAGAAGTTTGCATCCAGCCACACTTCCCAGAAATCTCATTTCATCTGCTTCTATGATCTTCTCTTCTCTTTTAGTTAAAACCCAAAATCCACTACTCTACACTAGTAAGGGGACTTCGCAGCTTTTTGTTCCCATTCTTGTGTTTTTAAACATTCTTTTAATTGTGCCACATATATAATTAAATGGAGAAGACTTCATAACAATGAACTACATGGTCTTTATAGGAAGCCAGATATAATAAGAACAGTTAAGTCCCGTAGACTGCGATGGGCAGGACATGTTGCACGTATGGGGAACGTGCATGGAAGCTTCTTGTAGGAAGGCCAGAGGGAAGACGCTCAGTTGGTAGACAAAGAATGAGGTGGGAGAATAAAATTAACTATGATTTGAGGGAAGTAGATTATACAGGGAATGATTGGAAAGCATTCACTCAGGATAGGGATGCATGGAGAGCTTATGTCCGCGCGGCCATGAACCTACGGGTTCGATAGTGCCAGTGAGTGAGTAAGTATATAATTAAATTTATTAAGTTTGTTAAAAAGATAATTTTTAAAATAGGAGATTTCATAACCCAGGTATTTAAAATGGTTCACTTATTCAATGCGTTTCCCCTCCAGAATTATTTTAGCTCTTACGGTATCTGACTTCTTAATAGCTAAGATTTTCGTTTTACTTATTGTAAAGTAAAGTAAAGTGATCCCACAACAGACCCGGAGGCCCTTGGGGTAGTAGGAGGTTAAGGCTCCCACTTTTTCTAGACAATCGGCACTTTATGTCAGTCGGGTTGTCAGCCCTGCGTGACGGCCGCCTTTACCCCCAGAACAAGCGTCTGGTACTCATTTCCGTTAGAGGCTGAGTCGACCCCAGGGCCATATTGCCGCCAGAGGGTTTGGGTCAGTTTAAAAATCCTGATCCCAACGGGATTTGAACCCTCGACCCTCCGGCTTGTAGCTCAGTGTCTTAACCACTACGCTACGGCGTGCCCCTTTAACCTTCGACTGTAATACAAAAAAGAAAAACAATGGAAGATGGTCTATAGAAATCACTCATTCAATTAAATAAGATTATACAGAATTATAATTTCAAAATATCAATAAGTAAAACTGAAAATATATAAAACCAGTTATATTATATGAATGCGAAGCATGAAATCTTTCTTCAAGGGGGGAAAGGAGATTACGATTATTTGAAAATAAATTTCTTAAGAATATTTTTTGACCAAAGAGAGAAGAACATGCAGGTGAATGGAGAAGATTACATAACAGTGCACTGCATGGTCTTTATAGCAAGCCATTTATAATAAGAACAGATAAGTCTCGTAGACTGCGACGGGAAGGACATGTGGCACGAATGGGGAATGAAAGACGTGCATGGAAGCTTCTTGCAAGAAAACCAGAGTGAAAACACCCAGTTGGTAGAGCAAGAATGAGGTGGGAGAATAATATTAACTTTGATTTGAGGGAAGTAGATTATACAGGGAATGATTGGAAAACATTAGCTCAGGAAAGGGGTGTATGGAGAGCTTATGTCCGCACGGACATGAACCTACGGGTTCGATAGTGCCAGTGAGTTAGTTATATTTATTGTTGTTACCTGTTTTAGTATGATAATTTTAATCTGTTAAATTGGTACTCCTGTTAATTTCCTTTTGAGCCTAGCACTTGGCAGGTATTTTGATTCGTGTTATGAAGAGGCAGATATTATCCCTAATTCTCTCCCCCACTCTCATATAATTAATTCTACACTGTTCGATGGTAGTATAGCCTTTGATGACATACTTAGGTGATCCATTCATCAAATTATTTAGTGAATATCCTCTTGTCCATTCAGCTAGAGGGTGTATGGGGTTTTCTATCCTTTGAATGGAATTATGTTTCAACTTGCATATAAGTGTAAAATCCCTATAATGCAGTTTTATATAATCATAATATTAAATAGGATATTGTAAATAGTTACTACTTCAAGTTATGAGCCTCGTAATAAGTGAATGTAGCTCATAATTATTGTGAGTTTAAGCTCGTGTTAAGCCGTAGAGTATTGTTTGGGCATCAACTTGATTATCGTTTTATAGCTTCATTATCACTGATATAAAAATTTTGCTCAGGAATAGATCAGCTTTTGTTTATTATTCAAAATACACATTTTCAGCGCGTGATCTCCAGGATGAAAGGTCAGGTCCGAAAATAAAATATTGAGTTGCAATATTTTATCTCAAAAAATCCTGTATTCAAAATTATTGAATTCCGTTATTAAATATTGAATAATTAATACATTTTTTCCCCTGATTGACATGTATTTCTAGTCTCGGGGTAGCGTCGCCGCATAGTCGTGTTCTAACCCCCGGTCGGGACAACTATCCTGGATGATTTTAATAAATAGATTGGAATCCACGAGGAGTAAGAAATAGGGGACGACCTAGGAAAACGTGAATGCGATCAGTAGAGGAGGATGCAAAGGAAAGAGGGAAAGCTGAAACAAGTGAAATGGCTGGCTGGAAGCAGAATAGGCTGGAGGAACTATACTACTGCCCAATGTTCCACTTAGGAATTACTGGAAATAAATAATAATAATAATAATAATAATAATAATAATAATAATATTAAATAAGGTAATAAATAAAACCATTATAGTTGTATATGACTCTTATGGATTTTCATCAAGTAACATGGACTCTTACATTAAGGAAGCAAAGATTACGAGTATTTGAGAATAAAGTTCTTAGGAACATTTTGGGACCAAAGAGAGGTGAACTGACAGGTGAATGGAGAAGACTACATAACAGTGAGCTGCATGGTCTTTAAAGGAAGCCAGATATAATAAGAACAGTTAAGTCTCGTAGACTGCGCTGGGCAGGACATGTGGCAAGATTGGGGAATGAAACAGGTGCATGGAAGCTTTTTATAGGAAAACCAGAGGGAAAACGCCCATTTGGTAGACCAAAAATGTGGTGGGAGAAAAAACATTAACTATGATTTGAAGAAAATAAATTATACAGGGATGGTTTTAAACATTAATTCAAGATAGGGCTATATGGAGAGCTTATGTCCGCGCGACCATGAACTTGCGGGTTTGATAGTGCCAGTAAGTTAGTTATACACCAAATAATTTGTTTAATTATTATACCGTTGGTATTAGTATTACAGCGTCACTGATCACGTTGACGGTCAAAATTAAAGAAGTCGCCGCGCCGCTCGATTGACGGCCAATCGGATTCAATTAGCGGTTCCCTTTGAGATGAACTTTAACAATACCAAAAACATTATTAGCATAGAAAAGAACAAGCCGAGCGTCAAGGCGATCAGTGACGCTATAATACTAATGGTTGTTTTGGAAGTACAGAACCTTCGTGAAAGCGCGCAGCCGGACTCTGTTCTGTGCTAAATTCTTAACTGTATTCCAGCATTAACTTGTTCAATTTCTGTGTCATGTAAGTAAGTTTTGGTCTTCCTCTTTTCCTAGTTAATTCTCATGGATTTCATTCCAAAAGTATCTATGGCACACTGTCTAATTCTCTTCTGAGAGTGTGTCAACTCCTTTCCATTTGTGGCATTTAATCTTCCATAATTATATATATATATATAAAGAATTATGGAAGATAACATCACAAAATTAAATCAGGAAGAATATTAAATGCCACAAATGGAAATTATATATATATATATATATATATATATATATATATAAAATTGTTGCCACATATTATCAAAATAAGTGTCAGGCACCTGCTCATATATATATATATATATATATATATATATATATATATATGCAGTTCTTTATTAAAAACAGTTATTCCTTTCCTACATCCAACACGTCTTCCTCCGAGGGGCCGATTTTGGAAATAAACAGGATGAAAATCATACCAATTATGTTTATGAAGAAGAAGAAGAAGAAGAAGACAGCAAAGTACTTTTCACATTGCTATTAAATAGTATTAATTTAGTTCTATTTGAATTTTTTATATCCATATGGGTGACAATTGTAAGAATACAGTTTTTGATTTCCTAATCCAGGCCTTTATATCTTCCTCTTAGCTGCGGTGGGTTAGTAGTTATGTGCCTCGCCACTATTCCGAGGGACACGGGTTCATACCCGGTCATTGTCGATGTATTTTTAAGATGCTCTAATGCACATGTCCTCCGGGAGGGACTTTAAGTCGTTGGTCCCGAATTTGAAGATTTTCAGGCTCGTAAAAGAACCATGAGCCTGAATAAAAAATCCTCTGTGTAAAATTTACCGACAGTGTCCCATCTAGAAATACCTTAGTTACCCACTAGATGTCTCATCGAGGCGCTAGACCTACCCCATACCACTCGCTTACTTATTTAAATAGGCTCCTCTATGAACGTAACTAAATTAACTTGGTGTGTGCCCTAATCCCGCCACAGTGAAGGGAAGGGCTTAAGAAGAAGATACCATAGGTAAATTGGGGAAATGGCAGTTTCAAATTAAATGATTATAAAATTACTAAATACAGTAAAAGCTCCTTTTTCGCGTTTTCATCATTCGCGGGTTAAAATTTGCGACACAGTTCCTGTATTCGCGGCTAAACGTTTCTTTTCGCGGATCCAGTAGGTATATTAGAACAATTAGTATCCTTTATTAACGTCTCGGCAACTTTTTTTTACTGCAGGCACGTGCCAAGGCGGCTTTTACAAAGAGTGATCCAAACCAAATGGGTAAATTAATACCAAAGTAAAACAAACCTTATTATTACTAAGCCTAAAGTTCGTTTTTACAAACCACCGCCCTCGTATTTCACGTGCCGCTATGTCCGTTGTTAAATGCCGCCCTCGCGACTATCGGTGTTTTATTCTTTCAACTTGTCATTCGTTGCAATAATTTGTATTGAATAACTCGTGTTTCTTCTGCTTTGTTGCCAATTTATAATTTCGAGTAAAAGGAAAGAAAATTAGTTCTGAAGCGGAAAAATGTAGTGTTGCCGCTTAAAGTAAAAGTAGAAATGCTTTACCGTTTACACTTTGGCGAGTCGTTTGCGTCAATATCACGCTGTTTCAATCTTAATGACCAAACTTTCGATTCATCAAGCAATTCGAAGAAAAAACAAGGAATTATATCGCTGAATTCACAACTGAATATCAATCTTTATTGAAAGACCTTTTAATAGCGGCAAAACAGGGGGAAAAAAAAACAAGTACTTTAAGCCCTTGCCTAAGCCTGACAGTAATAATTAATATAAATTGTTCAAAATCTCTCTTTAATTGAATTTCTTTTGATAATTTTAATTTAATTTGGAACCTTGGAACGTATCCCCTCTATACCCACACAATTATCATTCCATATTCGCGATTTCTGTATTCGCAGCATATTTCCGGAACATATAGGCCTACCCTGCAAATAAGGAGCTTTTACTATATAAGAAACAAAACCAAACCCGAAACGCGACAGGTGTAGTCGGTAGTATTGGAACGAACTAAAAATGATGAATGTGCAGGTGGAAAAGACAGTATTGCTTCATATGGATCACACATTACAATAACTGGATTATATTATTGTTTTTACCATAGGTTATGGTGAATAGGGAAGACATACGGTTAGCATGTCTGTTTCCTACCTGCTATAAATGGTTCACTCATCATTCTTATTGTAGCAGCCCAAATTCCTAGCGATGCTGGACGCGTATCATTCCCATACTGGCCAAAATTCTATAAGAAAATTGATTTCTCCCCCCCCCCCGAGAACTCGATCCAACGCAGTTCCCGTAGTCTGCACCAGGGCATCATGCCTTATAGCGCTTGACTACCATATATAGGCCTATGTAAATATTCGCAGTGGGATGATGTATTGGAGTGTTTCTTTTAAGGGGTTAAACGGGCAGGATGATGAGGGTGTGAACATGTGTACGGTAACAACTTCACGCACCAGTAACCAGGGATTTACCTTTTTAAAACTAAAATTCTCTAGGGAGAGACAGTGCGTATCGATAGAAAGGTTTTGTTTTTTAAAAACAAATTTACCGGCGGTTTTTTCTATCCTTCCCCTCGATTAACTACAGAGGCTATCTTTTTTATCTGGTGCTTGTGGTATTATCGGAAAAGAATTTTGTAAACTGCATTACTTTGTTTGACAGACCGTGCATTACGGTTTTAATTGTTAAACTTATACACAAAGCTCCAGTGTCCTCTACACAAAAAACTCTGTACAATACAGTTTTAAACTATTAGAAAAACATATTCCAACAACACTTGGTTCATTGGTGAAAAACATATATTCCAACAACACTTGTTTCATTGGATCACGTGTTGGTGAAATAAAATTAGTCTTTTTTTTATAGTTTAAACGCTTGCACGTATCTATGGAACTATAAGAAAGGATACACAAATTAATGAAAGTTCACAAAATACTTCACAGCAGATGAACTTAAAATAACATTTATTGCTGATTAATTGCGAAATTATAGGCCAAACTAGTTTCTTCTTCTTCCGCTTTCTCCCACTTATAGGTTTGCCGTCTTCAGTTTCCATTTATTTCAATCATTTCAATCTCCTTTTTCGAAATTCCTATCATCCATTATAGTTCTGACGTAGGATCTCCATTTCCATCTTAGTCTGCCACGTTTATTTCTTCCAGAGAGTGACCATTGGTATTTATTTTTTGGCCATCTTTCATTTAAACTAGTTTCAACATGTAAATAAAATAACACGTTGCAGAACACCCAAATAATTAACAGTGAGTTACATTCCCAGAGAAAGAATATTTGTGGGTTGACCACTCAAAAGTTGGTGAGAGACCATGCTTGCCACTAACCATAATACCTGAAAGACTGATGATAATAATTGTGATAGATCCATCTATATTATATAGATTGGAAGTTTAGACAATGAAAGAAACTCACAAGCAAAAAATCCAATATTCCCAAATGAAATTCTTCCAATAATATATAGATTATTAGTTTAAAAAAAAAGAACTGAAGATACAAGAGTAGGATTAGAAATAACTAACTCACTGGCACTACTGAACCTAGGTTAATGGCCGCCCTGACATAAGCTCTCCATATATCCCTATCCTGAGCTAATGTTTTCCTATATCATCCCCTTAACATATTAAATATAAAATTGAGTATTACAGAACACTGTATGCAACACGGCTTGTATATAATATAGACCTGTGTATATCTTATCAATTACATCTTTATAGTGCATAAAGATAAACTTTAGAAAAACCAACGAGGAGAGTAGGAACTGATCCAAAATCAATCAATCCTTGTAGTTGTTGTTGTTGTAGATCACGGGTTCCCAAACTACGGCCCGTGGGCCGGATTCGGCCCTCCATCATTTTATATCCTGTCTCTGTAGCATCCTAATAAATTAGAATATGTTAAGGATGGACTTATAATATTAGTCTATCAATAATATAACAATAACTTGTAAAATATGTTATAACGACATAACAAGAAAGTATCATATCAACATGCGCTTATAATAACAATAATAATAATAATAACACACACAATAAAATTATATGGTAATGTAAAAAGAATGGCGGAAGACAGATTCCCAATAAGAATACTAGAGAGAAGAAGAGGACGACCTTGAGCAGCATGAGACAAAAAGGATTGGACGATGGAGATTGGAATAACAGAGATATGGAGGAGAATGACAGTAGATGAATTGGGCGCAGAAAGATCATGTGAAATATGCTAAATAATTATATAAATAATAATAATAATAATCCACAATAGCTATGGCCCGCGCCACCTTGACATTTCGTCCATTTGGCCCGCGATTCAAATAAGTTTGGGCGGCTCTGTTGTATATGATGATGATGATTATCTGGTCCAATTCCGTTATGCCCTTATTTTACTTATGTGTATGTGTTCCTACCCACGTATCTGTAGGCCTATGTATTTATATGTGAATCTATCTATCTACATTGTATCTGTGTATAAGTCTCTCTCTATATATATAAGTTGGCCCTATATATCTGTCTACCTACCTACATCCTAGAACAATTGATTAGCTACTTGAAATGAGAAATAGCGAAATTATATCTGAGTCGATTGTGTTATGCTAACCACAATATTCTCAATGACAGCAACCTGCTCAGTCGGCTTAACTATTGGAAGCTGTCTCGATGACGTATATATTTCCTTTATATTTCATTTTGGAAAAAATCACCTATTTACATTTGAAATATTAAGTCGGAAATGTATCTTAATAAAATAAAAATTAAAATATAGCTGTTGGCAGGTGCCGTAGTCCACGACTGTGTTTAAATATTGTATAAAAATGTTTACTGGAGGCTTTTCGGAAGTTAACTTCCATCATCAGCAGGATGAGCCTGCTACAATCTGTTTTTTTGACTACGATGTGCAAGTGTCGTTAGCAGCAACATCCTGATGATGATGGAAGTTAACCAACTAACGACACTTTAAGTCCACATTGTCGTGAAAAACAACAGATAGTAGCAGACTCATCCTGCTGATGATGGAAGTTAACTTCCGAAAAGCCTCCATATAACATTTTAATATAATTTTTTAACACAGTTGAGTACTACGGCACCTGTCAACAGGTATATT
The DNA here is from genome assembly GCA_030220185.1 of Diploptera punctata. Classification (NCBI taxonomy): domain Eukaryota; kingdom Metazoa; phylum Arthropoda; class Insecta; order Blattodea; family Blaberidae; genus Diploptera; species Diploptera punctata. Next base: position 3,569,591 of record JASPKZ010008378.1, read on the forward strand.
TTAATTTCTATTGTATGACTATTCACCTCAACGGATTTGATATGAATTTTATTATTATTGATATTTCTTAATGTTCTTACTTACTTACTCACTGGCACTATCGAACCCGTAGGTTCATGGCCGCACGGACATAAGCTCTCCATACATCCCTATCCTGAGCTAATGCTTTCCAATCATTCCCTGTATAATCTACTTCCCTCATTTCATAGTTAATGTTGTTCTCCCACCTCATTCTTGGTCTACCAACTGGGCGTTTTCCTTCTGGCTTTCCTACAAGAAGTTTCCATGCACGTCTTTCATTCGCCATACGCGCAACATGTCCTGCCCATCGCAGTCTACGGGACTTAACTGATCTTATTATATCTGGCTTCCTATAAAGACCATGTAGTTCATTGTTATGTAGTCTTCTCCATTCACCTGTCTGTTCATCTCTCTTTGGTCCAAAAATTTTCCTAAGAACTTTATTCTCAAATACTCGTAATCTCCTTTCCTCCCTTAAAGTAAGAGTCCATGTTTCGCACCCATATAATATAACTGGTAGAATAATAGTTTTATATATTTTCAGCTTAACGTTTTTTTAAAGGAGTTAGGACATCAAAAGTCTCTGCAATGCATAATAGCATGCATTTCCAGAATTGAGCCTATGTTTAATTTCTTTGTGCATCTCATTCCTATTTGTGATTATTGTTCCTAGGTATTTGAATTCAGCCAATTCCTCAAAATTTCCCTCATTTGTCATTAGCTGTCCATTTCCATTATATAATGTATTTCTACGTGTGACCATATATTTAGTTTTACTGATATTTACTTCCAGTCCTAATTTCTTAGTGTTACTCAATAGTGTGTGCGTGTTGGCCTTTAGTATCTCCTCGCTATCGGCCAGTAGTACTACAGGCATTAAATTTAATGTTCATATTGATACTTTGTTTCTCATGCGTACAAAGCAATAGGCCTACAAATATGCACTTTCGAACAGTTTCCTGGAATGAAAACAGGGTTAATAGGAGTTGTAGTAAAAAAAATAGCAGTGTGTCCATCTGGATGGGATGGGGGTGTTTATCACGGGCAGGTGTTGATGGGGAAATATGTGGAATCGATATCTGTCTACCTTATGTTTCAATTACGCTAGACTTGATATTAAATAATTACCCCACGCGTCCTCACCTGTGCTTGTTGTTTGACCGCATCCTCTTGTGTTTAATTTCATAGCTTAAAAAAATACTTTTAAAGTAGTTATAAAATGGAAACATACATTACCTATGTCTGTAATATTAAATTATAATATAAAATTATATGATTAAATACCACGTCAAATCTTAAATTTCCAGTCACCAGGCAAGAGATCGGGGGCACGCCGTAGCGTAGTGGTTAAGGCACTGAGCTACAAGCCGGAGGGTCGAGGGTTCAAGTCCCGTTGGGGTCAGGATTTTTAAACTGACCCAACCTTCTGGCGCCACCATGTCCCTGGGGTGGACTCAGCCTCTAACGGAAATGAGTACCAGACGCTTGTTCTGGGGGTAAAGGCGGCCGTCACGCAGGGCTGATAACCCGGCTGACATAAAGTGCCGATTGTCTAGAAAAAAGTGGGAGCCTTAACCTACTACCCCAAGGGCCTCCCGAGGCCTGTCGTGGGATCACTTTTCTTTTTTTAGGCAAGAGATCTTTGGGCAGACCCTTCAAACGTTGGATTGAGACCGTAACAGACCACTAGGTCTATCACATGAAAAGAAGAAGAATTATAATTATATGCCTTATAGGTCCGTCTCTTCAACTTCTTAAAATATTAATCAACTGTAGGCTTTTTGGGACTAGTCCATTCATAAGCAGAAGGTAGTAGGTCTTTTGTCACTGACTCTCGATCATGATAATAATAAAAGACAGGTGATTGGAGAAGACTACTTAACAGTGAACTACGTGGTCTTTATAAGAAGTGTCGTAGACTGCGATGGGCAGAACATATGGCACGAATGGGGAATGAAAGAGGTGCATGGAATCTTCTTGTAGGATAACCAGAGGGAAAACGCCCAGTTGCTAGACCAAGAATGAGGTGGGAGAAAAGCATTAACTATGATTTGAGGGAAGTATATTATACAGGGAATGATTGGAAAATATTAGCTGAGAATAGGGATGTATGGAGAGCTTATGTCCGCGCGGCCATGAACCTACGGGTTCGATAGTGTCAGTGAGTTAGTTAGAACGCTGAAAACATTTGCACTAGAATTTCAGCGTTCTAGTTAAGGGTCCGATTTAACTGATTGACAAAATCGATATTACTTATTCAAATGTTACATGCGAGTTTCGTAGCGATGAAATGAACACGGTAGTCGCGGTGGACTAGTGGTCATGCTCCTTGCCTCTGGTCCCGGGGTCGTGGATTTTTTAGGACGGAAAAAATCCAAGAAGCAAGTCCTCCGTGTTGGACTTTAAGCCATGGGTCCCGAGTCTGAAGATTTTCAGGCTCGTAAAAGATCATTGTTCTTCTTCATCATCCAAGGATTAAGCGGTTGGCTCGTTCCGGTTTCATGGTAGCTAGAATTGTTAATAATTGCTCAGATCATCATCTGTGTGGGCGTCCAACGTTTCTCCTTTCGTATGGTTTATAATTTAGCAATGCTTTTGGAAATCGTTCTTTGTACATTCTATCAACATGTTTTTACCAGGCGTTTCAGATCCGTAAGCCTTAATAAAAAGGCCTCCAGGCAAAATTTACTAACTCCAGTGTCCTGGAAATATTTTAATTGCATGCGATTTCTCATTGAGCGATTTTTAAATTTTTGCTTCAGGTTAACCTCCATCCTGTTGATCCGATTTTGCTGGTTAAGGAACTTGACCTTACTTTTCTTAATTGACTGCTATATTCCGTGTTTAGTTTTAAAGAAAAATTGCGGTCGCTAAAATATTAATCTGCACACACACACACGCACACACACACACCACACACACACACACACACACACACAAAGTAACCAACTGACTGGCTCTATCGAACCCGTAGGTTCATGACCGCGCAGACATAAACTCTCCCTATATCCCTATCCTGATCTAATATTTTCCAATCATTCCCTGCGTGATTTACTTCCCTCAAGTCATTAATGTTATTCTCCCACGTCATCCTTGATCTACCAACTGCGCGTTTTCCTTCTGGTTGTCATATAAGACATTTCCATACAACTCTTTAATCCCTCATACGTGCCACATGTACTGCCCATCGGAGTCAACTAGACTTAACTGTTCTTATTATATCTGGCTTCCTATAGGCCTACATATCATGTCCATCCATAGTAATTCTGCCCGAAGGCAGGTCCTTCACTGCAAATAGCATTTTCATGCTATGCTTGCAGCTTTACTAGGGAATTGTAGGTGTGGTAGCTTCCCGTTGCTTTCTACACCGGTGAAGGATGATGATGATGAAGATGATAATGATAAGGGTGATGATGATAATGATGGCCATATGATTTCGGGGACCGTTTGGGCCTTAAAGTTTTCCTGACATTTGTCTTACAGGTGAGGAAAAACCCCGATAAAAACCTCACCCAGAAAAACTGTCCCGACCGGGGATCAAACCCGGGCCCGCTGTGTGACAAGGCAGCACGCTACCTCGAGACCACAGCGGTGGACTTACATATCATGTAGCTCATTATTATTCAGTTTTCTCCATTCACCTGTCTGTTCATTTCTTTTTTACCCAAAAATGTTCCTAAGAACTTTATTCTCAAATTCTCGTAATATTCTTTCCTCCATAAAAGTAAGAGTCCATGTTTCGCATCCATATAGCCTAGTATAATTGGGAGAATAACCGTTTTATACATTTTCAGTTTAACATTTTTGAAAGGAGTTGGGACGACAAGAGTTCCTGTAATGCATAGTAGTATGCATATCCTGAATTGAGCCTATGTTCAATTTCTTTGTGCATTGGATGCAGGTTTGTATTTTTTTTTCAAAAATCTTTCATCGTTACAATCTCAATGACTTAATTCCTTCGTAATTCGCTAATTAAAGTATTGCGTTAATAGGCGTTTAAACAAAATTATCGTGTGAAAGTTTTCTATGGAATTGTTAAAGTTTGTTGAGATGTAGGCCTACAGGATGTAGGTACCGTTATATCGAGGATACTATTGTAAAGGGACTCGTGCCCCCGTTGTGTGGAGATATGGCAACAGTGCGAGCTAGCTTTATCAGGCGGCCGATACAAAGCCTTATGATAATATTTGTGTTGCTATAAAAACTAATGGCCACAGACAAGATTCAAACTGCTGATCCGCAGACAAGATATCTACCTGAACCGTGACCAATAAGCTCCCATCTGGATTGCTGAAATAACTTACGTAAAACGATCTTAAGTTACATTGTACCTTTCTGCTCAAAGACAGCATTTACTTGTTGGTCTACAAACCTATTATTATTTTTTGTTTGTATTTATTGTCACCAGGTGGTAATGAGATATTTCTGGTATTCTCTCCTGGCAATGGCGTACTTGTAACCCACTCCTAATGTTAGGGCGCCTGGAAGGCGGATTGCGCTGCCCCGATGATATGAAAGACGATGGTGATGGTAATCATGCGCCAAGAGAGCCCTTAAACTAAACTTAATTAAATGAGCCGAATATGATAATGATGGCCAGTTGGTGTTCGGGGACCGTTTGGGCCTTAAGGTTTCCTGATATTTGTCTTACAGGTGAGGAAAAACTCCGAAAAATCTCATCCAGGAAACTTCTCCCGACCGGAGATCCAACCCGGGCCAGCTACGTGACAAGGCAGCACGCTACTTCGAGACCACAGCGGTATTATTTTATTTATTTATTTATTTACTTATTTATTTATGAAGGCGGCTCCATGGAGTAATTGAGGTTAGATGTTCGCCCTCCAATTTCGTATAGAGAATTCGCTTTTCGATCATTACATGTGGGGTTCCTTATCAGCGAATCGGGACCATGACAGATTTTCCCTTGTGTTTTATTTTATTCAAGTTTCCGATGGTGCGTGACAGGCCTGGTCAGCTGAAATCTGAATATCACAGATCTTCAATAATTTGAGCTTAATTGTTGTTATTATTATTATTGTATGGGCACGTACGACGAATGCAAGAAGAAATATTACCCAGGAAAACATTGGAATGGTGTCCACCTGGAAGAAGGAGGAGAGAAGACCTCGAAACTCGTGGATCCAGGAAATAAGAACTGGAATGAGAACAAGAGAACTGGAGGACATAGATTGGATGGAGAGAGACGAGTGGAGAAGAAAAATAAAACTTTAGGAACAGAACGATGTGTAAACATTAAAATTCTGTATATAAATAAAACATTATTATTATTATTATTATTATTATTATTATTATTATTATTAGTATATAATGTTTTAAAGAATTTTAATAAATAAATAAATAATGGGAACATTAACATGATTGTATATAACTACGATACGAATTGCTATTGTTGATTTTATTGATCGTCTTTGTTTAATTTTTTTTCCTGACATTTTCATTAACAGGCTATTAATATTATTGTCAGACACTATATCATGTTTTTTTGTTACTGTCATTGCCATTCTTATTAATTGTATGGTTATACTATTATTGTTTTAAATTGTAATTATTGAAATAATAATATTGAAGTATTGTTACTATCATAAAAGTTATTATTATTGAATGTTTTTGTTAGTGTTACTGCCATTATCTCGTTCTTACAATTTTATCATAGGTAATTTCCAAATTATCGATAAATTCGCGACTCACGAAGTGACGAATGAATTTATCTAAAGAATTTGGAAATCATGTGTGGCATTTGTTAGGACTATTTAACGAATAAAATTAAGCTCTCTACTCACAAATAATTATTTAAATATCCATCCATAGTAATTCTGCCCGAGGGCAGGTCCTTCACTGTAATCATAGCATTTTCATGCTATGCTTGCAGCTTTACTAGGGAATTGTAGGTGTGGTAGCTTCCCGTTGCTTTCTACACCGGTGAAGGATGATGATGATGAAAACGATAAGGATGGTGATGATCATATGATTTCGGGGTCCGTTTGGGCCTTAAAGTTTACCTGACATTTGTCTTACAGATGAGGAAAAACCTCATCCAGAAAAACTGCCCCGACCGGGGATCGAACCAGGGCCCGCTGCGTGACAAGGCAGCACGCTACCTAGAGACCTCAGCAGTGGACTATTTAAATATAATTGTTTTAAAATATTTTTATATTTAATGTAAACGGCGATGTTTAAAACAAATGAGAAACGTTTGTTATGCTTCATTTGTCCATCACTGCAACCAGATCATATTATTTAATGCCAAAGGATCGCAATACTGTAAGAATGCACCCTAGTGGAGAAAAAATTAATCACATGAAACTGTTTATAGGTTATAGGTTATTAATTAATTTTTTATGCCTATGATGTAAATTATATTTTTATGGAACGTAAATTCCTGGGAAACAATACGTTTAAGAAAGTGAAAACAGCGGTTTCTTTTTATTGTAGTACAATCAATTACTACGAATCTTTTTCTACTATATCCCGCAAGCAGTATATGTTTACATTCGTGCACTATATATGTATATACAATCTGGTAGCCGTATTTCTCAAAGAGTCAGTCACTGCAAAATAATGCTCTGACCTATTCAGAATGTTAAAAAGGAAGAGCTTGATTGTAATATGATAAAATTAAACTGATAAAACCGAGGTGAAAAACGAATGTGATTGGTTGTAAATCGAAATTCATTGAAATGTGAATGGTCATTGACTCCCATTTGGAGCATGAGTTAATTGGTCACTGTCAATATATTATGTTTTAATTGTAATAATAACTCCATGTAGTTCGAGTCATCTGTGTGCTATGATTATACAATTTGTTTTGACCTATTCTTGTTGTTGTTGTTATTATTATTATTATTATTATTATTATTATTATTATTATTATTATTTTGAAAATAAACTTTCTAGCATGCATTACGATTAATTTGCAAGCTTCATATGTCATGAATTCAGTATTTCCGGAAAATTTTTCCTCCTATACGTGTAAGGAATTTATATCTGAAGTTTGTGTTCTTTTTACATTTTTAGAATCTGTATATCGAAGGCGGAAACAGTTGAAGTTGCTGGATGTTGAAGGCAGCTGTTTTAACATTTTTATAAAGAATTCCATAAATAAGAACATCATCCAGGCGTTTAATGGTACCGTTATGTAGCACCTGATTGAATGCAGTATGACCAACCTACCGGTTCACTTCTTCCCACGACATTCTATATCATTTCTATCTTCTCATAGAATAAAAACAAAATAAGTGCTACACATATTCTTAGATTATACATGTTATTATTTAGGCTTAGATAATAATACTCACGGGGCTTAGGCTACACACAGCTCATGACTTCTATCCAGATCGAAAAATTTAGCCTAAATTTGAATAATGTTCTATCCAGATCGAAGATTTTAGTCTAAATTTGAAGAATGTCCGATGCCACAAAATACTTCATAGTATAAATAAATAAATACATAATAGGAAAAATGTATTTTCAGTGTTACATAAATATGCACCACGTTAAAGACTTTTATGTGAAAATTGTGGAGGTAGTGAAATTCTAGGTATGGAAGCTCATCCTCTGGCTTAACCATTTATCTCATAACAGAAATGAGCAATGTTAAACTCTCTAAATGGATGGACAATTTTTTTGTATACATTTTTTTCTTTAAATCTTCTCAGAAACTTAGTAGCATGAGTTTTAACATGCCAGTGGATAGTACGCAGGGAGTTGAGGAGAGTCTTAATGGTGAGGTAGAAGGGAGAAGGTACAGAGTTCGGCCTATAGTGTTTGGACTATGTTATAAACTACCTGTGGGAGAATCTGAAAATGAAAGACTATAAAAAAAACGAACTGAGACTGAAGATATCGCCTGCTAATATACGTAAGCTATGAACTGTAGAAATCACGAAGCAATAGCTAAACTATTAGAGCTGTATGTCCAAGAACAAGAAACCAACTAAACCAATGTTTCTTTGTCTGCACTCTTCCACTAACCTCCGTATTCTTGCTGGGTTGAAAACATCTTTCTTTCATTAGAGTAGTGACAATAAAAATTTTAATTTGCTAGTACATAATATTTCTATTATTTCTGTGCTGATGATGTATTATTGGGCCATAGTGAGGAGAAACTAAGGCACACTCTATTGAGTAACACTAAGAAATTGGAGCTGGAAGTAAACATCAATAAAACTAAATATATGTTCACGCATAAAAATACATCATATAATGGAAATGGACAGCTAATGACAAATGAGGAAAATTTTGAAGAAGAGTGCGAATTCAAACACCTGTAAACAATAATTACAAATTGGAATGAGAGAAATTAAACATAGGCTCAATTCTGGAAATGTATGCTGTTATGCATTGCAGGGATACTTGTCGTCCCAACGTCTTTTAAAAAACGTTAAACTGAAAATACATATAGCCTATAAAACTATTACTCTTCCAGTTATATTATGTGGATGCGGGACATGGACTCTTACTTTAAGGGAGGAAAGAAGATTACGAGTATTTGAGAATAAAGTTCTTAGGAAAATCTGTGGACCAAAGAGAGATGACCAGACAGATGAATGGAGGAAACTACATAACAGTGAGCTACATTATATGTATACGAAGCCAAATGTAATAAGAACAGTTAAGTCTCGTAGACTGCGATGTGTAGAACATGTGGCACGAATGGGTATACAATAATGGCATGGACACTTCTTGTTGGAAAACAAGGGAAAACCCAGTTGGTAGACTAAGAATGAGGTGGGAAAATAACTTTAATCAAGATTTGAGGGAGGTAAATTATACAGGGAAACATTAGCTCAGGATAGGGATGTATGGGACTATGACCTTGCGGTCATGAACCTACTACGGGTTCGATAGAGCCAGTGAGTTAGTTATATAGTTACATAATATTTGCATACAAAGTAAACCAACGATTAAAAATCTAATTTTTGTCTCTATATTATTCAAAATTTTACTGTTTTCTTTCTCTTTTGTCAAGTATGCTTTGTCACTAAGGCAGACAATATTTGGGGATGATTATTAAAATATAAAATAGGTCTAAACTTTTTTAGATATATTTATAAAATCTCAATCCTTGGAAAGAAAGAGAGAACTGGAAGCTACATAGAAAGTCCAAACTCCATAATAATAATAATGATAATGATAATAATAATAATAATAATAATAATAATAATAATACTGAAGGTTTAATGCTGAATTAGGCTTTCTCTTCCACTCAACCAGTAATAATGTTAAATGCATACAATGCATATTAGTGTGTATAAACAATTAAATTCGAACAAATTATGATTAATCAATGAGAATAATAATATTCAAAATGTAGGTAATAATAGATAGTCGAGATCTAGGGCGTAAGTTCATGCGTAAGTTAGATATGCCATTGGTGCATGATATCTTCTACAGATATAAAATAAAATATTTAAAAACGGGAAGTATGAAACATTATAATGTGAGTAGCTGCATGGAACGTTCCTCAAAGTCTACCCGAACGACACTTCACCTCCTTTGGGAGTGTGTGGGTGTGGTGGTGGGGGGGGGGGTAAAGTCTATATTAAGGGAAATTTATTAATTATGTTATTAATCCTCTCTCTCTCTCTCAATCTTCGCAACATAATCTTTGCTCTCTTTATGAATTTAAAATGTAGTTAAAAATAAGAAAGTCGATAATTCATAACATAAATATAATATGAAAACTGTTATAATAATTTCTAATCTTTTGTAAGTATTATTTATTCCAAACTGTAAGCTAATTTTACTTTATTCTGCTATATTATAATATTTCCTATGTAATTTTATTTTATTCTATCTTTTCATGATAACTTACTTCATAATCTTAAAAATTATAACCTCTAGGCCTATATACCATAAGGTAAAAAAGGGTTTATCATGTATTGGATATATACATTAATAACATGCCCAAAAGCGAGGCATGGAGGTAAGATTTTTCGATGTATTAGAATAAAACAGCGGTTCTTGACATTTAAAAAAAAACTTTGATATAGGCCTAGGGGTACATCATTGTCACAGATGCAGCAAATCTGGTTTCGATCTTCGGTAGGAACAAGTTTCCTGGGCGAGATTTTATCGGATTTTTCTACCTGAAATATTTATCAGGGAGATGTAAGGTCCAATTTGAACCTAACACAATCTGGCCATTATAATCGCCGATATCATGTTTGCCCTTTTAGTAAGAATGTATGAGTGACTTAAATTCTTATCGCCGGCTATTTGGTGAAGTTGTTGGAATAAGTTGAATGTGAATTAGGACTAAAAGTACCCTGCGGATCCGTAGTTGCATTTAAATAGAACTAAATGTACTCGGTGATACACTGATGGACAGTAAGTTTAGTCCACTGATCTCAAATCTGAGCTGTACGGACGCAGTTAATCCATTGCTCCAGCAATGTAAACGTTTGGCTAGCATCTTCACAGCGTTAAAATTTTAAGAAATATAAAACATTGCCTGAGATCTCAGTCGTCCGCAATAATCAGCAGTGTTGTTTTGTAGGAGGCCTTTCGATAACTTAAGTTTCATCTTCTGCTTAGTTTGGTACCAAACTGCTGATTTTGTAGGAGACCTTTCGAAAACTTAAATTTCATCTTCTGCTTTCAGTTTGGCACCAAACTGAAAGCAGAAGACGAAATTTAAGTTTTCGAAAGGCTTCCTACAAAACTACACTGCTGATTATTGAGGGTGACTGATGTCAAGTAGTTTTATATTTCTTAAAATTTTAACATAGTGACCTCAACGGTGTTTCGTAATGCATTTTAAAAATCTTGATCTTGACAGTGCTATTAATTTAGTATTTTGATTCGTTTAGTTGAAGGCGTTTGCTGGCGCGTCATTACCATCATCATAACCTCTAATATCATCGGGGCAGCGTGACCCTGCATTTTACGCACCACAATCTCAGAAGTGGTTACAAGCACTCCATGCCAGGAGAGAATATCACAAATTTTACGACACCTAGTAGCATTGATTAAAATAATAAATCAGACATACCGCAGAGTAAATAACATAATATATTTAGTTACGTAACATAATATATTTAGTTACATCGGGATTGGAAATAGTTATTGAGACAGAAATATGTGGGAAGACCTAGTAAGGGATGCACAGATAGCAGCAGAGAAGGGACAAGACTTAACCTAGTGGATTAACAGGAGATAGAATGGAATGTAAGAGAAGAATTCGAGGTAATATATAAAATATTGCACTACAATATTGATATTCTACTGGAAGGAAGAATAACAACAAACTGAAGTACGTAGGCCTAAGCCTTTGCTTAAATGTTTGCGTTGTCACGGAGGTGATCCCGGCAGTGAATTTTGGGCAGCCTCTCCATATCCTTGAATGTTCAAAAAAATATACCAGTGTTCTAGAAATAAAATTTTTGTCCCAACAAGTCGTGTTTTCTTAAGACCCTGGAGGTGAGGGGACTAGAATGAAGAAGCTATAAAAGGGAAATTCGAACTAATAACATTTAATCTTTGCTAATTTCTTGAAATTGCCGGAGATTGGAAAATATTATAGCACATTACTATAAGCCGTTTGATGTGAGTGAAAGTGAAATGATATAGTTTGGGATTCAAACCCACAGCCCTGGTAGTGGTCAAGCGGTTTTCCATGTAAATGTTGATACAAAATAGACGAGTAATTTACAATTCTAAATCAACCGCTGTTTCCATTAACAACGCTCAAAAATTATGGAATATTGATATACGAAGAAACCAAATCTCGGTCAAAGGCTGTAAAATAGTTGAAGCTTGCCCTTTAATGTGAAAATTTGTCACTCCAGAATACTCTATGTGCGTTTATTCAAATGTCATTAACAGCTTAGTGCTTCAATCAAACACTTGTGCCATTTGATACATTATAGTTTCTAGTGCTCATTGTAAAATGTATTCAAAGTCTTACTAAACATATGCATTTATTTATTTATTATATATCCTCTACTGTTTAATTTTGTACTAAAGCAATTCCTCAGACCAATAGCAGCATATCAAAGAACAGACAAAAACATAACACAGAAATAAGACAACTAAAAATAGAGGAATTAAACACAACAATAGTGTAAATACAGAACAAACTGGAAAGAACACTTAGCAAGGATGACTGAGAATAGAATACAAAAAGCAGCATACAGCTATTCACCACGAGCAAGAAGAAGTTTGGGAAGACCAAAGAAGACCAAAGAAAAGAAGGAAACAGCAGCAATTTGGAGCCGGAAGAGGTTAGTAAATAAGCCTAAATCATGATGAAGAAGAAGAAGACTAGAGCCTGCCATCAAATCTTAGAGGATGATGAAGGCCTAAAATTCAATGGTATTAATAAATATGGAAGATGGGTATTATTAATTCAATGTTATTGATAAGCTGTTAGTTTATGCTGATGATGTAGTACTATTGGGCGATAGCCGGGAGATACTGAAGGCCAACATGCACACACTACTGAGTAACCCTAAGAAATTAGGACTGGAAGTAAATATCAATAAAACTAAATATATGGTCACACGTAGAACTATATTATATAATGGAAATCGACAGCTAATGACAAATAAGGGAAATTTTGAGGAAGTGGCTGAATTCAAATACCTGGGAATAATAATCACAAATATGAATGAGATACACAAAGAAATTAAACATTCTGGAAATGCGTGCTATTAGGCATTACAGGGACTCTTGACGTCCTAACTCCTTTCAAAAAACGTTAAACGGAAATCATATAAAACTATTATTCTACCAGTTATATAGATGTGCTATGCCGTAGCGTAGTGGTTAAGGTAATGCGCTATAAGCCAGAAGGTCGAGTGTTCGAATCCCGGTGGAGTCAGGCCTTCAGGCGGCACTATGGTCTTGGGGTCGACTCAGCCTCTAACGGAAATGAGCAATAGATGCTTGTTCTGGGGGTAAAGACGACAGTCACGCAGGGCTGACAACAAGTGCCGATTGTCCAGAAAAGTGGGAGCCTGAACCTCCTACTACTCCAAGGGCCTCCTGATGATTGTAGTGGGATACCTTTACCTTTTTTTTATTATATGCATGCGAAACATGATCTCTTTCTTTAAGGGAGGAAAGGAGATTTCGATTTGAAAATAATGTTCTTAGGACAATTTTTGGACCAAAGAGAGATGAACAGACAGGCGAATGGAGAAGACTACATAACAGTGAACTACATGGTCATTATAGGAAGCCAGATATAATAAGAGCAGTTAAGTCTCGTAGACTGCGATGAGCAGGACATGTGGCACGAAAGGGGAATGAAAGACGTGCATGGAAGCTTCTTTTGGAAAACCAGCTGAAAACCCCAGTTGGTTGAGCAAGGATGAGGTGGGAGAATAACATTAATTATGATTTGAGAGAAGTAGATTATACAGGGAATGATTGGAAAGCATTAGCTAAGGATGGGGATGCATGGAGAGCTTGTGGAACCTATGGGTTCGATAGTGCCAGTGAGTTAGTTATGTATTTATTTATTGGAGATAGTGCGTTTTCATGTCATTTGCGGTTATGTTGATATACAAAGTAAGCAATATATCCTGCATTCAGATCTACCAACCTGGACTATCCACCTGTTTTAATTATTTTCATGCTCTAAATCACTTCTGAGTCCCTCGCCATAGCCGTGCGGTTTAAAGCTGGTGCGTAGCTATTGAACTTACGCTGCGCTGGTTCGAGTCTCCATAGTAGTAGTTCCTGTCTCTCCTTTCTTGGAAGCATAGGGCTTATGTGAAAGCATACCACTGGACTTTGTTTTTACCAAAATCCTGTCTTTATTCAAACATTTCCCTTGCTGTTCAATTTCTCTTGTTACAGTGCTGCGCCATGTACATTTTTATCTTCCTCTTTTTCTAGGCAATCTCTATGGATTCCATTCCAGTGATCTCTTTGGGACACTGTCTAGTTCTCTACTGATAGTGTGTCCAGTCCATTTCCATTTGCGATATTTAATCTCCTTCCAGATCTCTTCCTGTGATGTTATCCTCCACAATTCCTCGTTTGATGGGGCACGCCGTGGTGTAGTGGTTAAGGCACTGCGCTGCAAGCCGGAAGGTCGAGGGTTCAAGTCCCGGTGGGGTCAGGATTTTTAAACTGACCCAAACCTTCTGGCGGAACTATGGCCCTGGGGTCGACTCAGCCTCTAACGGAAATTAGTACCAGATGCTTGTTCTGGGCCGTCACGCAGGGCTGACAACCCGGCTGACATCAAGTGCCGATTGTCCAGAAAAAGTGGGAGCCTTAACCTCCTACTACCCCAAGGGCCTCCTGAGGCCTGTAGTGGGACTAAAAAAAAAATTCCTCGTTTGATATGGTTTTTGGCGACCAAATTCTCAAAATAAATCTCAAGATATCTATTTATAATATAATTGCAATTTTCTATATAATGCAATTGTGCCTTTCACGTCTCACAGCCATATAGCAATATATACTTTTCTCATTGCTATTAAACAGTCGTAATTTAGTTCTAATTGAAATGTGTTTAGAAATCCATATGGGTAACAATTGTGAGAATGCAGCTTTTGATTTTCTGATAACTCACTAACCGGCATCATCGAACCTATAGGTTTATGGCGGCGCGGACATAAGCTCTCCATACATTCCTATCCTGAGCTAATGTTTTCCAATCATTGCCTATATAATCTACTTCCCTCAAATCATGGTTAATGTTATTCGCCCACCTCATTCTTGATCTACCAACTGGGCGTTTTCCCTCTGGTTTTCCTACTAGAAGCTTCCATGCACGTCTTCCATTCCCCATTCGTGGCACATTTCCTGCCCATCGCAGTCTACGAGATTAACCGTTCTAATTCTAGCCTTAATGTCTTCATCTGATCCACCTTTTTATATTATTCGAATCCCCATAGGGGAAGAAATTTTCTCATGGAATTTCAACCAGTATGGGAGCAGTAGCCACTCAGCATCTTGAGGAGTTGGGTAGCCACAGTTAATAATAGCTGCCCCTGATTGAGAAAACTAGCTATAATTGCTGGGGGTCTCGAAATGCTGACCACATATCACGCCTATACCGGCGCGATGATCATTCACCTCCGTAAATAGCATATGTGAATGTGAGACCGGCAGCTGGCCGGTAGGCCATGGCATTCCAAACCTGTCGCACCATGGAGTTCGTAAGTTACGAGTACTTTAGATCACTATTCATATTACAGCCTTAAACTTTTAAAACTTTTAATTCTTTCACTATTACAGAGTACCTAGAGTATAATCATTATTGCAATTTCACCACTTCAGTAGTTCCCTTCGTTATACTTTGTCTTTGCTTTTTATTTATTTATACTGTGTATGATGAAGTTAAAAAATCGCAGTTACTGAACGCTGTTCTATGCTTCACCACGGCTTACATCACTACTCTTCTAGGTCATGACCTTCATTCAAGTTAGTAAATTTATATTTATGCTGTAGTCCACTGCTGTGGTCTGCCTTGTCACGCAGGGTCCGAGTTCGATCCTCGGTCGGGACTATTTCCTCAGTGAGGTTTTTTCGAGGTTTTTCCTAACCTGCAAGATAAATGTCAGGAAACTTTAAGGCCCAAAACGGTCCCCGAACACCATCTGGTCATCATTATCATCAATATATTCGCCTCATTAGAATAAGTTTAGGTTAAGGCTTATTACCACCATCATCTCCTTTCATATCATCGGGGCAGCTGTAACCACGCCTTCTACGCGCCCCAACCTCAGAACGGCATACCAGGAGAGAATACCAAAAATGCAATTACAACCTGGGGCTTTGATTTAAAAACAATATATGTATGTTCTAAAATAAAGTATTAAAAGAACCGAACTCAAAAGAATTATAACACTTAAATTTTTTTTCCGAAAATTATTTTAAAAATCAAAAAATATATTTTTTTAATTTACCAATTCTATAATTTGTAAATGTTCTACAACTTGGCAGTAATAATAATAATAATAATAATAATAATAATAATAATAATAATAATAATAATAATAATAGTAATAATAATAATAATAATAATTAATTAATGATGTAGCCCGTTGTTGAGCCATGACCTCTCGTTTGTCAGGTGTTAATAGACCTATTTCATTTTAGTTACCCTATTTGCTCAAAGATGTCACGAGTGTCATTCGGTCAACACACCGACTCAGTGAGACATCTAGCAGGCAACTAAGGTATTATTAAAATGTTTGAGATCTGTAAATTTGGCTTAGAGGACTATTTGTTCAGACTTAAGGATATTTTACGAGCCTCAAAATCTCCAGACACGGGACCCACGGCTTAAAGTCCCTCTCGGAGGACTTGCTCCTTGGATTTTTTTCATCCTAAAAATATCCATCGACCGCGGGATAATAATAATAATAATAATAATAATAATAATAATAATAATATTCTTCTTCTTCACTTCACGGGCTAGGCAAATTGCCTGTTCCGCCTCACAGTTCTGTCCATGTTTTCAGTGGCCTTCCTACATTCCTTGAACCTCTTGGCTTGTAGTTAAATGCTGCTTTTGGTAATCTTGTTATATTCATTCTTACTACATGCCTAAACAATTTTCTCTATATTCTTTGATTTTATCATTCAATGAATATATATTTAACTCTGTTCTTACATCTTCATACTTTATCCGATCCATTCTTGTGCAGCCTTTTGTTCTTCTAAGAAAATTCAATTCTACGCTTTGTATTCTATTTTTTAATTTTTTGGTCATTACCCAAGTTTCACTCCCATAAAGTAATGCAGGAACTGCCAATGTTTTATAAAACTTCAATCTAGTATCCCTTCTTGTTTTATTCTTTAATGTTTTATTTATAGTTCCACACATCATTTGAAATCTTGACAGTTTCATATTTACGTCTCTTTCAGTTTTTGTGTTTATGGTAAAATTTCAACCCAAATAATTAAAATGTCTTACTTGTTCCAGAGAATATAATAATGATAATAATAATAACAATAATAATAATAATACATAAGGTAGTCAAATCCCTCTTATTATTATTATTATTATTATTATTATTATTATTATTATTATTATTATTATTATTATTATTGACGGACGAAGGTGGTGTTTTTTTTAATCTTGGAGATGGAGCAGCTGACAGATCTGGCACCTGTACAATTAATTAACACCAGTTTAATCAATTCCCCACTCACACTCAATCACACTTCCCTAGACTGCGCACATGTCATCCTCACAACCCCTCTTCTTACAGTGAAAACCAAACTTACTAATCGCGCTCTCTGTGTATCATACAAACTACAATAACTTTCTGTTTATTTACTTTTATTCCTAATTAAAGTGTAAAGAAAAATAGAAAAGTTTTGTGAACTAGTGTTATAAAATCGTAATTCAGTCCATCGTAAGAAAAAAGTCTAAACTAGTCAATATTTTTATCGTTTCTTCAACGTTCTTTAAGTTTTTAAGTGAGTCCGTCAAGTAGGAACTGCATAAATTTAGGTCGAATTTATGGTCCGATTTTACTACACTCTAATTCAACCCAGGAAGATACTACAGACCTTATGGGCTACGCCAGTGTCCCCCTACGTACAGACGGTAGATGTTTCCAAACTCATACTAAAGGTATTTGTTTGTTTAGGGAGGGGTGGAGGGGCAAGGTTAGCAGTGCTTTTTCCAAATCTATGTACTATACATTTAAAAAACATAGTTTTTCTTTTACGGCATGCTAACTAGTTTTATAGTAAATATGAGAGTCGGCATTTCACACAGGATAGTACAGATCCGCACGAGCTCAGTGACAAGTGTATTTTTTTTTTAGAGGGGATGGCTTGGACGGCTACAACTTACAACTATGTACCTGCTGTGTTGCAATCTTCAGTTTTATATAAGGATTTCTCTCAAGAAATTACTGTTAAATGGCAACCCAGTCCCCTATTCCAAACACACAGTAACTTCCTGGGTCGAATCTGGCTGTAATTTTGTTAATTAAATATAGTGTATTGAGTTTTGTTGAGGGAATTAAAACGTGGTCAGTGGAGCTATTTTTTAAATTTCGGCTTTCAAGGAAATACTCATAATGGTCAAATTCACTTATATTTGGATACTAGCTTTCTCGTTTTATTGCAATTACATATACCGAGTTTCGTTAAAAAAATTGAAAAAATGCGATCACCACAGCGATTTTTAAATTTTCACCTCAGGTGAACTCACCCCCACTTACTTTTCTTAATTGATTGCTATACGCCGAGTTTTGCTTCAAAATAACAAAAAAAATTAGCCATTTAATTAAATTAGAATAAAACTTAAAAAATCTATATGATTTTCATATTTATTACAATATAAATTTGTAACATGGACTCTTACTTTAAGGAGAAACGGAGATTACGAGTGTCTGAGAATAAAGTTCTTAGGAAAATTTTTGGACCAAAGAGAGATGAACAAACTGGTGAATGGAGAAGACTTCATAACAATGAACTACATGGTCTTTATAGGAAGCCAGTTATAATAAGAACAGTTAAGTCTCATAGACTGCGATGGGCAGGTCATGTTGCACGTATGGGGAATGAAAGACTTGCATGGAAGCTTCTCGTAGGAAAGCTAGAGGGAAAACGCCCAGATGGTAGACCAAGAATAACATTAACTATGATTTGAGGGAAGTAGATTATACAGGGAATGATTGGAAAGCATTAGCTCAGGATAGGGATGTATGGAGAGCTTATGTCCGCGCGGCCATGAACCTACGGGTTCGATAGTGCCAGTGAGTAGGTAAGTACAGCATTAATAGACACATGCACATATGCAGGCCTATATATAGTCCAAGATGCGGCTCCAAGACTACTACGTTCATAGAGTGTATGAACAAAATCAATTTTTTTTATAAAATTGTGAATGACTGAATATATTTTTGCCGATTTGCCCATTAAAATTCGGCTGCCAATATGTTTAATTAAAATATAATTAATTTATTTATTCGAAATAATTTGATTTACTTGTTACTAAAATGAATTATAATCCAGTTCGCAGAAGTCGATGTGTAGAGCTTGAAAAGTTTTGATTGCCATTGCACACTTGGCCGTAAACTTCCTCGCGGCTACAGCAGGCTGTGACACCAATAAGTGATAAAATTGCGGTAAATACGTATTTATTGTTTCAAATAAAGTTCAGTTCATTTAAAATGCTGTGATTTGTTTCGTATAATGTATATTAACACTACCTGTTGGATATATTTTTATATATACATTGTACTATACATAAAGGGCAAGCCTTTTACTTCCCGCTGCGAGGGAACAATATATAAAACAATAAATACGTACTTACCGCCATTTTATTACTTATTGGTGTCACAGCCTGCTGTAGCCGCGAGGAAGTTTACGGCCAAGTGTGCAATGGGAACCAAAACTTTTCAAGCTCTATACATCGATTTCTGCGAACTGGATTATAATTTATTTTAATAACAAGTGAATCAAATTATTTCGAATAAATAAATTAATTATATTTTAATTAAACATACTGGCAGCCGAATTTTAATAGACAACTCGGCAAAAATGTATTCAGTCATTCACAATTTTATAAAAAAAATTGATTTTGTTCATACACTTGATCAACGTAGTTGCAGTGGGATCTTGGACTAATAATATAACTGGAGGAATAACATTTTTTTCCCCCCAGTTTAATGTTTATTGAGAGAAGTTTGAAGTTTTATGAAATTTACCATAAGTAATGCCACGAGTGATTTCCAATTTATCTAGAGAATTTGAAAATCAAGTGTGGCAGTTGTTAGGACTATTTAACGACTAAAATTAAGTTGTTTACCTCACAAATCAATGTTTAATTATAGTTATTTTAAAATATGTATATATTTAATGTAAACGGCGATGTTTGAAAACAAATCAGAAATGTGAGGTTATGTTCATTCACTGCTGCTTGGTCATATTATTTATTGCCAAATAAGATCGCAATATTGTAAGAGTGCACCCAAGTGGAGAAATAATGAAACTCATCAAACTATATATCATAATCAACATTACGGGTTATTCATTTATTTTTTTAGTAAACAACTCAGTAAAATCAAGGAATCTTTTCATTATTTGCTATATTCAATGTATTTGTTGGAGAAAAATAATGCTTTGACCTGTTCAGAACATTAAAAAGGAGGAGCTTTCTTTATCACAAAAGCAGGAGCTGATAAAGAGAAATCGATAAAGAGCGAGGTGAAACACGACTGTCATTGGTTGTAAAACAACATTCATTGAAACGTGATTGGTCATTGACTAGCATTTGTGGCATGAGTTAAATAGTCTACATAATTTGGTAATCAAGAGTGGCATTTGTTAGGACTATTTAACGAATAAAAAAAAGTTATTTACTCACAAATCATTATTTAAATGTAGTTATTTTAAAATATTTATATATTTAATGTAAACGGTGATGTTTGGAAACAAATGAAAAATGTTTGGTTATGTTTCATTTGTTCATCACTGCAACTTGATCATATTATTTATTCAAATAGGATCGCAATATTGTAAGAATGCACCCTAGTGGAGAAAAAAAAAACACATCAAATTGTATATTATAACCAACATTTTAGATTAGTTTTGAAAGAAACAATGAAACAGAAATTATTAATTTTTGAAAGAAAAATTTTAAGAAGAATATTTGACCAAATAGAGGAACTGATAACTCTTGGAGAATCAAAACAAATAACGAACTAAACAAATTAATAAAAAATCAGAATATAGTAAACCATATAAGATATCTCAGAATTTGTTGGCTTGGACATTTGATAAGAATGGATGATTAGAAACTGGTCCAGAAACTCTATAAATGGAATCCTATAGGAGGCAGAGCTCTTGGAAAACCGAAGGTCAGATGGGAGGATGACACGATGAACGATCTAAAGGAAAATGAAAATGACTAATTTGAATATGGCAAGAGACAGATTGGCATGGAGGAGGATTGTTGAAAATGCCAAAACTTTCACTTTTGAAGTTATCGCGCCTTAGGATGATGATCATGATAATTATAGGTTATTTTTTTCGGAAACAACTCAGTAAAATCAGTATTTAAAAACACAATTATTGAACACACAATTGTGTAGGTCGAAGGAATCTGTTGATTATTTGCTACATTCAACGTATTTGTTAGAAAGTCACTCACTGCAAAATATTGTTCTGACCTGTTCCGAATATTAAACAGGAGGAGCTTTCTTTATTTTGATAATCAAAATTCGATAATTATTATCGAGGTGAAACACGACTGTGATTGGTTGTAAAACAAAATTCATTGAAACGTCATTGACTCCCATTTGGGGCATGAGTTAAATAGTAAATTTAATTTATATCTTTAGTGAAGCTAACTTCATAATGCCATACCTAGTTCTGCAGTATGGTTTACAATCTGTAATGCAAGTTAATAGGTTAAATTACTAAACATGGCAATCAAATAAGATTAACATAACTAGAGTGAAAACAATTGTACCTGAGCCGAGATTTGAATCCAAAATATCCAGACTTAAATAAGTATCTTAAAAAAACCCTATTGGCACTTCCACATCCAGCTTTGAATTTCCTTGAGTTGTTAAAGAGAGAATTATATAAAATTACATTACTAACCACTCTCTTAGAACCAAGATTTGGTTGAGTGCACTGCTGTGTTCTAAATACATTTCAAATGTAGCTTCTTTCTGCTGGTTATCCTATGTATGTAGTACTTGGTTAAGGCATTCGTTACAAGCCCGAAGATTGGGGGCTTCAAGTTCCTCTGGGTTCAGGATTTTTAAACTAATCTAAATCTTCTGGTGGCACCAAAGTCCTGGAGACGAATTGAATCACACTTTTTAGAAACGAACTAAGTCAAAATTTGCCATTTTTGTTTTTCCTTGCTAAATGATTATTACTGCCAAGACGCATATAAAGGAACTTATTCGGACCCTTCCACCAGCACTGTGATGTTTATAGTAACTTATTCGGACCCTTCCACCAGCGCTGTGATGTTTATAGTAACTTATTCGGATCCTTCCACCAGCACTGTGATGTTTATAGTAACTTATTCGGACCCTTCCACAAGCGCTGTGATGTTTATAGTAACTTATTCGGACCCTTCCACCAGCACTGTGATGTTTATAGTAACTTATTCGGACCCTTCAACAGCACTGTGATGTTTATAGTAACTTATTCGGGTCCTTCCACCAGCACTGTGATGTTTATAGTAACTTATTCGGGTCCTTCCACCAGCACTGTGATGTTTATAGTAACTTATTCGGGCCCTTCCACCAGCACTGTGATGTTTATAGTAACTTATTCGGACCCTTCCACCAGCACTGTGATGTTTATAGTAACTTATTCGGGTCCTTCCACCAGCACTGTGATGTTTATAGTAAATTATTCGGGCCCTTCCACCAGCACTGTGATGTTTATAGTAACTTATTCGGACCATTCCACCAGCACTGTGTGTGATGTGTATAGTAACTTATTCGGGCCCTTCCACCAGCACTGTGATGTTTATAGTAACTTATTCGGGCCCTTCCACCAGCACTGTGATGTTTATAGTAACTTATTCGGGCCCTTCCACCAGCACTGTGATGTTTATAGTAACTTATTCGGACCCTTCCACCAGCGCTGTGATGTTTATAGTACGGTAAAGGCAGGAAGTTAGGACGTTGTTTCACCGTTTGGGTATCGAAAACATGACAGAGTACAGCGTGGGTTAATATATTTTTCATTCATAATCTTAAAGCCAACCATTGTGTGCTGTACGCGTACCACGAAGGACAGTCTCGAAAGGGAGCAAATTATGTTTGTTCATTTTTAAAAGATTATTTTAATGAATTTGTGCCCCAAAATATAGAAAACATACACATGTTCTCAGATGGCTGCCCAGGCCAAAACAAAAATCATACAGTGGTTAGGTTTTAGTCTTAGTCTGGCAGCTTCAGGAAGATTCAAAACTATAAAACATTATCCTGAGTGAGGTCACTCTTTTCTCCCTTGTGATAGGGATTTCGGGGTTTTTATAAAAGCACTAAGAAGGGCGGACAGGATGCATACAATAAAATAATACTTAGAACTAATTATAAAAAGCAAGCAAAATGCATTAGTTAAACTTGTAGACTCTGAAACACTGATCAGTAACTTCGATATTTGGTGGCCTAAATTTTTCAAAATGACTACCATGTTGGAAGAAACTGCAAAGAATCCTCGTGAGAGAAAGGTTAATTTCACAGGAACTCACGTACAACTGGTGTTGTAGAAGCACGACCAGACATAAAGAGTTATATGTAAGCAATAAGTTTCATCTTGGGAAAGGGAATTTGCGACATTTGTCATTGGGAACTACCAAAGGCATATCCGGGAGGACAAATTCCCATCAATCCCCAAATATTGAAGATCTTAAGAAATTAATAAAGAACATCAGTGATACAAATGCTAAAGCATTTAATGAAGAAGTAATACATTCAAACTCTACTATAGATCCTGGTGCACTATGTATGAGGAACGCCTGTCATTTTACATGTATCAGTTTTTTTTAAATATGTCTATTTTGATTTTTTAAAATCAAAATATTATCTTAATGTTCCTATCATGTCAAATTAAGCAAAATACATGTACATCTGTATTGAATAAATTTTGTTCACTCTGTATGTCCATTTTATTCCTTTAAAAACAATGTCCAGTGAAGAAAGGAACTAAGTCTCAAATTTTAAATAATACATATACTGTGGTAGCACAAAATTTCCATGACTAGTCTGTTATCATTAAATTCAGTCCCACGTTATCTTTATATAATATATAACATAGGCCTACATATTTATTCCGCTATTTGTTCATGAAAGTAAGTTTTTATGCTCTACTGAAAAGTAGCAAATTTTGACTTAGTTCCTTTCTAAAAAGTGCGATTCAATTGTCCTCTAATGGAGATGAGTACCAGTCTTTTTCTGAGGGTAAAGGTGGCCATCTCATAGGGCTGACAACCCGGCTGCATCTAGTACGGTTTATCTAGAAATGTGAGAGCCTTTACCTCCTACTTCCTCAAGTGCCTCCTAAGGCCTATGTATTTATATGTATACAGAGTAGTGAAATTAAATTATTACACAAACTAAGCCGAGAACTCTTTTGTTATGTAATACCGGTTAAATATTACACATGGAAACCAAAGATTCGTGTTTAATGGCGGCATTCACACTAAAGTACATCAGTGGAAAAAAAATGTGCAATTATGTGGCCTTTCAAATAAAAGAATGGATTGAAACATTCTCACCGCCATCTAAACGTTTCGTGAGTGACTGAAAAACACAAAGATGCTTTAAAACAAAGCAGCAACGACAAGCGTAACACAGAAATCTAACAACGAGTTTCTAATAAAAGAAGAGCTGGCTGGAATTTAAAACAAAAAGACATCGTATAACCAGGGTTGGTCAAACGCAACTTACCCTCAGAATGGTTATATTTCACCCCGAATAAAGACTTTTGCAAAAACAAATTGTAGAAAAAAGCGAAAATGGAGCATGTGGCCATTTTCATTGAACCTTGTGGATTTTGTGTTTGTATATTTTTTTCCCTTCTTTTATACAATTATTTATAGGTAGTTTTTTAGAAGAGCGAATTCATCCCCATGTGGGAGCTGTTTAAAAGAGGCAGTCTCGTAGAAGAATCGCCACTCACTAGGGTATTTTTATCGTATTTTCCATGCAATCCAATGAAACGACATATAAAGAAAGTGGTGGGAAAGATTCCAACAAATACAGAGATTTCTGAAAAATCTGCTAACTACCAAATCATAGTATCAATAAAGTCTCATGGCATTTTTTATGCTTAGGACGAATAATAAAAAAACAACATTCGGCAATAAATATTATTTATAAAGTTTATTTTAAGTAGCTACGTTTGGACAGTGCATAGCTGATTATTACATATAAGTTATGCTGTATTTAGTAATTTTTTGTCTCGCGCTGTCACCGAACATCATGTCTTAATTGAAGATTTCTGGTTCAAGTCCTCCAATGAGGAATAAAATGTTCTCATAAAATTACAAAAAATAGAAAATTAAAAATATATCAAACCATAGTTCAGAGCGTTTTAACATATGATATTGAAGTTTGGCAAATTCCTACCAGGGAAATGAAAATAATTTTAAGTACAGAAATGGATGTTTGAAGAAGATCAGCTGAAAAATCTAGAATGGATAGAATACTAAATAAAGAAATTAGGGAAACTATGGGTGTACAAGAGGTGCCGGACATCATAGACATTATAGAAAAGAAAATATTACAGTGATATGGTCATGTCAAAAGAATACCAGAGCAAAGATTGCCTAAAATTGTTATGTAATGGATTCCAATATAATGGAGGAAGAGAGGAAGACCAAATAAAACTTAGATAGAAGGTGTACAAGCAGGTTTGGAGCAAGATCAATGGATGGACACAAAGGAATGGCGTTTGGTTTCCGGAAGACGGTGGCAGCTGCCATGATACCGGATGATGATGATGATAAAATTTGGGCCGATATGGGACCGATGCCCACCCAGCATCTCGTGAAATTTGAATAGGAGCAATATAAGTAGCGGTTCCAAGCTGGGAAAACTTATTATAATAGCAGGGGTCCGGTAGGCTTACTACATGTCACCCTTTATTGGTCGGATGAACGTCTCTCTTGTTTCTTCTATGGTTAGATATGATAAAATTACTAGAAAAAATGTTATAAATTATCGAAATTCTGATTCATTTAAACCGTAGTATCTCTGAGATTAACACATGTCGTTGTAAGATATATGTCCGGCTGGTAGACCAAGGGCCTCCTAGGCCCTTTCGCCCCGTGGATTTTGGTTTTAGTAATTTTCTAGCCTGTTGAATTGGATTTGGCACTGGAAACTGTATAGAAAACTACTAAACTTACTATTACTCGCCCAAATTAAGTCCGCACGATTATTTCTCTATAGAAGGCAGAATCCCTAAACACATGTCAAATATCATTACATAGTTGTCTAATTAGACTTTTAGTTGACCACTGCTGAAGTTTCCAGATAATTTAAAATCACATTGTTTGTCATCTGTGTTACCAGTCTCACAACATAACACAGGAGATGGAAATCGGCAAAGGACGGCAGCTCATTCCCCGTAGTAGTAACATGATTAATATAAAATTATAGAATATTCACCTGAAAGGTCCGTCTCCTCAACTTAATTATCATTTAACTGTAGCGCTTTCGGGACTTGTCCCATCATCGGCAGGATTCAAAACTGGTGTTTCACTGAAGATCTGGTAGAGGGGGTTGCATGTATTGGGTTCGTTTTCGTTTATCAGGCTGTCGTTGTGAGCTGCTTTCATGATTTTCATCTCTTCGAGTACGTGGAAATCATGAAAGCAGCTCACAACGACAGCCTGATAAACGAAAACGAACCCAATATATGCAACCCCCTCTACCAGATCTTCAGTGAAACACCAGTTTTGAATCCTGCCGATGATGGGACAAGTCCCGAAAGCGCTACAGTTAATGATAATTAAGTTGAGGAGACGGGCCTTTCAGGTGAATATTCTATAATTTTATAATAATTTTGAATAAACCTCAACGGAACACATCATGAATCTTATAAAAGTTGAGTAACATGATTGCCAGATTATTAATTTGGTCAAAGACTACGTAGGTGACGGATCATTTGAAAAGCAGTCTCCTCCCAAAGGAAAAAAAAAAAAAAAAACATGCAAAGGACAGGAAAGAATCGACAGTACATCCCTAGCATATTTTCCGCATGCAGATTTAATTCGGAGATTAATATTACCTTTTCTTCATATTTTGACGTGTCTTTTGGCTTTGGACCTATTAGCCATTTATTAAACTATTGTCGTTTTTATGCCTCTTGACTGTCTATACCCGTACATTATCACGTGGGACAAGGGTGTTCCCTTGCGGGAGTAACTTAACTAACCTAATTTACTTAAGCTTATTTCACTACATACATCAGAGCAAGTGACAAGTGGGTAGCTCATGGCCTCTAGTAAGCAATTAAGGTATTACTTGGATGAGAAAGGGCAATTAAATTTTGCTCAGATGCTCTAATTTTGACTTGATGTTCTTTTACAAGGCTAAATTACTCAGACTCGGGACCTACGGTTAAAGTCCCTCCCGGAGAACTTGTCCCTAGGTTTTTTCCATGCTAAAAAAAATCAATGGACCCCGGCCGGGTTTGGGTCTGTGACTTTGGTGACCATGGGCAAGGAACTTAACCCTGAGGCCACTTAACTGAGTGTAATCCCATCCTTTTCCTTCTTGCTATCTCATCAATATTCCTTTCTCGGTCATCCTCTCTTTTTGAATGTATTATTTTTCAGTTTATTCAAATATCTCCATTTCCTTCTCAGCCACGTTCCTTCACTCATTTTCCTTTTCGTTAGCTTGTTCCCTAAGTATCCTTTCTAAATGTTTAACTGTGAATCTGTTGATTTTTTAAGGTGTACAGTTGATAGGCCTCTTGCACCCGTTTCTAGTGTTTGTGTTACACCTTTAGCAGGCAGAGCTACTTCCCTGCTGGTCTGGGGATTTGACCAGGCATTTCGTAGAAAAACAGGATTTAAAAATAATAGTAGAAATATAAAGAGTAGTAACCGTAGCTTCAATTCACACCGTGACATTAGATGTCAAAGATTATTTGAATAATCTACACCACACATCATCATTGCCCAATGTTGTTAGGCGCTTAGACCAAGTTAATATAGTTACGGTTATTTCCCCTAATAGGTCATGAATGGTATGCGGTCAACATACTAACCCAATAAGACATCTGGCAGGTAACTAAGGTATTACTAGGATGAAGGAGGTCGGTAAATTTTGCTTAGATGCCTCTTTATTCAGGCTTAAGGATCTTTTACAAGCCTGAAAATATTCAGACTCAGGACCCACGGCTTAAAGTTCCTCCCGGAGGAGTTGCTCCTTGGATTTTCCCATCCTAAATAATCAATTGACCCCGGTCGGGTTTGATACCGCGACCCTCGGGTACAGAAGCAAGGAACATAGCAACTAGTCCACCGCGGCCGATAGATGTATGAATAATAATGAAATGTACAATCATAAGAACTGCGATGATAGGATAGTTAAACTTCCTCCTCCGTAAGCCTACAAGTGGCAGGTGTTGTTGTAAATAATTGGAAGCTAGATTTATGATTTAAAGAAAAATATAAAGAGAACGCATATCTTGGCAACCATCTTTATTTGGCAGGTGTCAGCATAATTAATCACGTGGACGGCTTCATGTAGTTAAGTTTCCTTCTTAATGATCCAACTATCTCATTGTTTTTAAAATTCAGTTACAATACTCCCCCCTCCTCTCTCTTCTTTCTCCTCGTCGTTCTCCAGAGATCACTATAAGTGAATTGAGAACAAATATAGCTATTGATGTTCTTCATATGGAAATATTTTCTTAATATCTTTACAAATCTTCTTTGATCCTACTTAGTAGACACCGAAAATGACCAGATAAAAAAAACTACCACACGCGGACGTATTTGCTGACTAAAGATATCGACACTATAGTCTTCTTCTTCTTCCTTCCAAGTATTAGGCCAAGGCCTGTTACGATCCTATAGAAAATTTTCCCTCCAGCGTTTTGATCCTTCCGGGAAATTCTCGTATAAGACTTGAAAGCATAATAATAGTCCCTTCGATTGGTTGCTGGCCAAAGGAAGGCAAGACCAGTGATGGGGCTGCCATCTTATAGCCTCTGGTCAGGCTTTTCTGGAGAAGAAAAGAAAATAAAGGAAAGAAGAAATGGAAGAAAGGAAAGACTTCCTAGCCCTCGGATGCCCTAATAGCATCGGAGTCGAAAAAAACAAGAGTTAACCAAGTGAGGTTTGAGGTTAGATAGTAAAGTTAAAAGAGTGCAAAACACAAGTAAGTGGAAGAAATGTTTTGCTCAGCTTGGGCACCTTGTGGTCGCCATCCACATATCCCCTAGATGAGGACCCCTGAGGGAGACACTATAGTACAGTACGTTCCTTAATTGATTGCTTCATACCGAGATTGGTTCCGAAGAAAAAAATGCGGTTCGCACAAACACACACACACACACACACACACACACACACACACACACATATGCCTATATACGTACATACATGCATATAGGCCATACACACACACACAAACACACACACATGCCTATATATATAGCCGTGTGTTTGTGTTTGTGTGTGTGTGTGTGTGTGTGTGTGTGTGTGAACCGCATTTTTTTGTTCGCAACCAATCTCGGTGTGTAGCAATCAATTAAGGAACGTACTTACAGTGTAGAGATCTTTAGTCAGCAAAATTTGACTATTTTGAGTGAAATTTATTTAAAAAATCGCTCTAGCGGCGCCATATTTATTTACTAGCTGTACGATGAAGTATATTCTAATATATAAAAATGAATGTTTGTTGGTTGGTTTGTTTGTTTGTTTGTTTGTTTGTTCGTACTTTATGCGCTGCCATACCGTTAATCCGTATGCGATGGGGCTTTTTGCAAAATGTTCAGGGGATTCCCGGAATGAACCTATGTTCATAGGCTATAAGAGAGTTGTGATACTCAACTCCTACACCCTTAAAAATTGCCCTTTGTAGTGGAAAACTTGACAAAAGTAGCTATTTGGATGCTTAAATGACTTACGCAGCCTAAACCATAACAAATACACAAAATGAATGAACACAGAATTGAATATCTCAAAAAACTCTACAAAAAAAGTCCGCGACAGCTTATGTTTTATCTCACAATAACAATTTTTGTCTTTCATTGATGCCATGAAGATCGAGACATGTACGTAGATTCCTGTGCAGGCATAGCAGGTATTCTTCTAATGATAACTCACAATAATGAATTTTGTGTTTAGCTCATTTATGCCAAGAAGATCGAGATCAGTAGATTCCCGGGCTACAACGGATAATCAGCACGGGGGATCTTAAAATAATTACGATATACATTTATAATTATTTTTCATCATATTTATTCAACTAATCATAAGAAATGCATTAATTTTTGTCTTTCAACTCATTTATCCCAAGAAGATTGGGATGAGTAGATTCCCGGACAACGCCGGGTAAACAGCACGGGGTATATAAAAATTTTTACGATACAAATTTTTCCATTTACTTATTTAACTTAACATAAAGCACATTAATTTTCGTATTCAGCTCATTTATGTAAAGAAGATCGGGATAAGTAGATTCCCGGGCAATGCCGGGTAATCAGCACAGGGTATCTAAAAAATAAAAATGTATAATAATTTTTTCTACTTATTCAACTAAACATAAAAGCACATTAATTTTCATTTATTTAGGCGTAGCAGTAAAGCCGGGCATTAGCTAGTAGTTTATAAAAGATAACTGTATACCTATGATTTAATTAATCCGAAAAGCAGTAAAATCGGACCATAAATTCGACTTGTCGAGGAATTCGCTTACTTTACGCTGTTTCTGCGTGACGGACGATTTTAAATATAGCCCAGATGGATAAATATAAATTTTAGGACCTAGATCCTTTGGCTCTTTCAAACCCAAAATTTAAGTTTTTTTTTAATATTCAGTTTATTTATTAAATTGGTTATTGAGAATACATTTTTAAACTTTTATATGCATCGTCATAGGCGAAATATCTGAGGCATCATGCCCTGACTAAGAGCTACGGCACATGTGTTGGTTGGAGTCTCCAAGGGGGAAGACTTTCCTCATGGAATATGGAACTGATGCCCATCCAGCATCGTAAGGAATTTGGATAACCAAAATAAGTAGCGGCACCAGTGTGAGAAAACCAACTATAAAAGGTAGGGACTTGACATGATGACCACATATCACCCTTATACTAGCTGGATGCTAGTCTATCTCCATATATGGCGGTTGTACATGTGAGGACAATAGCCGGGTGGTAGGCCTACTTTTTTCTAGGTCTTTCACACTTTGGAGAGAGCGAGTTTATAAAATTCGCTGTATTTTAATTATTTACTAGGACCTAGATGTTTAATCCTTTCAAACTCATTAATACTGTTATATAACAACGGTTGAACAATCATCATTTGTCACATCAAAAATCTGTAGTTAGTGATTGTCTACTGAGAATTTAAATGTCTAACCTTCGAAAAACAATGGTGTTATCGACGGGTTTGTAATAAAATTCCTTGTACAGTGAGATTCAGTGAAATATGAATGGAGAGCGCCTCATACAGACGTAAAAAGTGTCCAGATATCGTGATATTGAGAGGACACTGCGATCTGGAATCAAGCGCTCTGGATCGGAGAAGAACCCCGAACTCGATATCCCAGGAAGAACAATAGCCATAACCTTGGAAAAGTCGCGTTATAATCGCTGTAATTAAAGTGGCTACCGTAAGGAGCACTTTGAACCGAATTATTGGGTCCTCAAATTCGGGGTACGCCTTATATTCGGCTGCGTCTTATATTCGCATAAAATTATAAAAGTGTAGGGTGTGGTAAGTCTCCATCGTCGGACATTTGTTTCTGCAACAGCGAACGTACGACTAGCTTATTGGTTTCCACATTTTTCGGCGTGAAGCTAACTTCTGTTTTTAAACTCGCATAGAAATACATTTAATTGGTTAGTATTCTCTCCGATACAAACTGCCTAAATAGAATATCAACCTTAAGTAGCTACTCAATTCTGACTTCTTACTAATTTTTTATTTCTATTATTAGCTACTGGTAACGTAATTCTTGCTGTTCTCAGGAAGTGCTTCAAACGATAGGCCTACATACTTGATAGTAAAAAAAAATATATATATAGTCAACAGAACCCAAAATGGTTAAACTTGTTATAATATGCGGTCCATATTTTAGCGATGTGGTCATAATCTTTGCTTTTTCTGTCGTACATATCTGATTTTGAGGTTAACCATATATATATATATATATATTTTTCATTGTTACATCTTAAATTTTGGATGTGCCTTATATTCGGACATATGCGGTATAATTTACAGTAGTAATGCTTATCTCTTTATCTTAGTTTAACTTTTCCATCTATGGTTATTGTTTTATGTTCCCCGCTACACGGGTCTTATAGGTACTCAACCTATCGGAGAGGATTTTTGACCATTCAAGAATATGGAGGACCTTCCGAACGAATGATCAGCCAATGCCAGGCCCACCTCGAGACAACACGAACATATAAGATACACTCATTCACACATTCAGAATGAAGAGGAAAATATAATATGGATGATTATAATGGACATATGATTTTCGGAGACCGTTTGGGCCTTAACATTTCCTAACAATTTGTCCCACAGATCAGGAAAACCCCTGTAGAAAAATAAAATAAAAAACCAAAAATATTTAAATATCTTAATGAAACCATTTCTAAAATTAAGTCTTTAGAATAAAATCCTGCTAAAAAAGGTATTCCACACAGTGTAAAATTATAAATTATTAAACAAGATGAAGTAAGAGGTATCTGAAAGGTAAGATTTCCCATAAAACGAAAAAAAGCCTTTGCCCATGAAGCTTGTCCCAGTTGGGGATCGAACTTGAGCCCACTCTTACGGCAACGACGTTACCAAGAAACCACAGCCATCGGTAGAAGAATAACAAATATAATAGGCCTACTACTACTACTACTACTACTACTACTACTACTACTACTACTACTACTACTACTACTACTACTAATAATAATAATAATAATAATAATAATAATAATAATAATAATAATAATAATAATAATAATAATAAACTTCATGGCAGAGTGAACTTACATGTTACTGGAGGAAGACAATGTCTGCATTTAAATAACTAATTACATTTAATAAAATACGCCACTGTGTTGTGTCGGGCGTGGAACAGAAGGGCTCTTGTTCGCGGTTAAGAAGGAGCTTCAGTGTGAACAACAAGGACTCCATTCAGCCGGACACGGTACTGATAAAAAAAAGACCATCAGCTGCACGTCGATGTTGCAGGATCCCTCATTATCGATACTTTAATTTTATATTTTCTACAATATATTGACACAGAAAAATGTTGAGAATTATTTGAGAAGATATGATGAAAATATTGATCATCCCTCTGAAAATAAAAATAAAATAATGCTCTGAATATTGTTACATATTTGTTACGTCTACGACGTTATTAATCAATAATAATAAATTGACTTATTTAAATTTAACTTAATCATAACATTACATTTAAATACCACAAGAAATTAAAAAATGACATTCACAGTTGTGAACACAATTAGAAGATCGGAATACAAAACCTACTTTGAAACAGTGACTTTTCCTCATTTTATAGTGTAATATTTGTTGCAAAATTTTCGTCTCATAGATGCGACGAGCAGGACATGTTGCACGAGTTGTAAATGAAAGAGGTGAATGGAAATTTCTTGTAGCAATACCAGGGTAAAAAAAAAGAAGAATAAAATGAACCAGGAAAGGGAAGTGAATTTTACAAGGAATTGTTGGGAAATATTAGCTCAGGGTATGAAAGTAAATGTGTTCCTAATTTCACAAATATTAGGAATATTAAATTAAACTTTAAATTCAGATCTGACACAAAGTTTTGAAGAATTGCATCTGACTGTGATGAACTTTAAACCACGTGTAATACTTTATTTTCATCTTACACCTGACTTTCTTTCTAGAATTTTAGAAGCTCAATTAGCTTTCCTCTATAAATATGTTCATGAAAGGGACGACAAACTTTGCCCAAAGGCCTCTTATTTTCTGTTAAGCTATTTTAGATGCCGGAACATAGAACACTGGGCTTTGATTCGCTTCTGAAGGAAGGCATCATTAGATTTAGTATTATTTATTTCCAAAATACATCTCCAGCAGAGCATAGTTATTCAATCAATTTTAAAATCTAAAAAAAAAATCTTTTGATTCTGGGGTAATATAAACCTGCGAATATTTGATCCTTAGAGAAGATCATAACAATTAGATCTTTGGATGACTTTTCGGTATTTTAACCTTCGACTGTAAAAGTAAAAGTAAAGTGATCCCACAACAGACCCGGAGGCCCTTGGGGTAGTAGGAGGTTAAGGCTCCCACTTTTTCTAGACAATTGGCACATAATAATAATAATAATAATAATAATAATAATAATAATAGCTTTATTTTACCTGGCAGAGTTAAGGTCTTAAGGCCTTGTCTACCACTCAACCAGGTTTAAAAAAATACAAAAGAAAAGTCTTAAATCTAAATTACAATATATATATATATATATATATATTTATATATATATATATATATATATTTATATATTTATATATATATATTTATATATATATATATATATATATATATATATATATATCTATATATATATATATATATATAATATATTTATATATTTATATATATATTTTATATATATTTGATGTTAATATAATATTTATGTATATATGATATATAGACTTTATATAGTTATATATATATATTATAATATAGATATATATATATAAACGATTACAAGTTATGAATACAATACAATTAATATTTATAATGTATTTTGATTTACTCTAAATTTAACGAATTAAATATATAATATGTACAAGATATATAAAAAAACGAGGAAAAGATTAATGACATAGTATAAAATTAAATAAATAGAGAAAAATTAATTATTAGACTTGATGTCAGCCGGATTGTCAGCCCTGCGTGACGACCGCCTTTACCCCCAGAACAAGCGTCTGGTACTCATTTCCGTTAGAGGCTGAGTCGACCCCAGGGCCATAGTGCCGCCAGAGGGTTTGGGTCAGTTTAAAAATCCTGACCCCAACGGGACTTGAACCCTCGACCCTCCGGCTTGTAGCTTAGTGCCTTAACCACTACGCTACGGCGTGCCCCTTTAACCTTCGACTGTAATACAAAAAGCAGGTACCGGTAATAACAAAGTGATCCCATTACAGGCCTTATGAGATCCTTGAGGTAGTAGGAGATGTCAACCACGTTGGGTGCCGGTACTCATTTCAGTTTGAAGGTGAGTCGACCACAGGGTTATGGTGGCATCAGAATGTTTAGACCAGTTTAAAAATCCTGATCCCATCGGGACTTCAACGTACCATCCTCTGGATTTAATCGCACTGCTTTAAACAACCACATTAAGTAATAATAATGTCACGCGCCGTAGTGGAGCGTTTTAAGGGACGATGCATTTGTGCAGAGCTACGGAATTTGCTTCGGTTTGAGTCCCCATTAGAAGACATTTTTAATGGAATTTCGGCCACTATCGGACCGGTCCCACCCAGCATCTTCAGGAATTTGGGTAGCTACTCGTACAATAAATAGCGGCTTCACGTTGAGAAAATCAGCTGGGGCACTGCTATACTGTCTGGATGATTGTCCTTCTCTATGATTAATACATGTGGATGTGAGACCGGAAGACAGTTGGTAGTTTATGGGTCTATTAGGCATGTTACGCTATGGAATTTTAAATTTAAATGTAATAATATTATACAAGTAACTGGCAACTCTAAATTATTGATAAGGGAAATAAATATCCTCAACTCGCGTCCAACTCAGGGTCGGGTCGAGGGATGAGATGAGATGAGCCCTTATTTATAGAGGTATATGAATGACCACGCCTAACGCACAATCACAGGGGCAGATGAACGAAATGAAGTGGATGAGATGAGTATGGAGAAATGGTGGAATGAAATTGTGGCAGGGGAAAACAAGAGAAACCCCGAGAAAAACCTGCCCAAGCTCCGAAACACACATGGACTGACCGAGACTCGATCTCAGAATACCAGCTGATAAGGGAAATAAAAATGTTAAATAATTTAAGGCGTTATAATAATAATAATAATAATAATAATAATAATAATAATAATAATAATGATAATAATAATAATGATAATAATTATGATAATGATAATAATAATGATAATGATAATAATAATAATAATGATAATAATAATGATAATAATAATGATGATGATAATAATAATGATGATAATGATAATAATAATGATGATAATGATGATAATAATAATAATAATAATAATAATAATAATAATAGCTTCATTTTACTTGAAACTGTTAAGATCTTAAGGCCCTGTCCACCACTCAAATACTCTTACACCTAAATTACAATAAACAAAATTATTACATGGTAGCTATGTCTTTTATGGTTTCTATATCTAATATATAAAAATGTTTGTTTGTTCGTACTTTATGCGCGGCCATACCGTTGATCCGATTGTAATGGGGCTTTTTGCAAAATGTTCAGGAGATTCCCGGGATGAACATAGGCTATAAGATAGCGGTTACACTCAACCCCTTCATCCCTAAAAATCACCCTTTGAGTGAAAAACGTGAAATGAAGTCCCTATTTTGACGCTTGAATGGCTTACGCTGCCTAAACCATAATAAATATACCAAATCAATCTACACATAATTAAATATCTAAAAAAAACTGTATAAAAAGTCCGCGACTGCATATGTTTTTCTTTTACGGATATCTCACAGTAACCATTTTGGTCTTTCATTGATGCAAGGAGATCGGGATAAGTAGATTCCCGGGCAAGCGTAGCAGCGCATGGAGGGTATTCTTTTATAACTAATTAGTGTTTCAGCTCATTTATGCCAAGTACGTCGGGATACGTAGAATCCCGGGCAACGCCGGGTAATAAGCACATTGTATCTAAAAATAATTACGATATGGCTTTAGTTATAGTGATTGCTTGAACATTAAATTTTGGAAGATGAAATTTTATTTACTATTTGGATTGTATGAAAGGTAGTTTGGAAATAGAATTAATTAGTTTATTGTTGTTTTAGCTGCAATAACGAAGAGAGCAAATTTATAATTATTTTTCCTTTTACTTATTCAACTAAACGTAAAAAACACATTATCGTTTATTTAGGTGTAGCAGCGCAGGCCGGGTATTAGCTAGTAGAATATAAATAGGAATTCACTGCTGTGGTTAGGAGTTCACGTTTAGTTTTAGATTATCCTCTTTCCATTATCATTTTAATTATCCTAATATAAATTAATTCTTCTTTAAGCATCTTCACATCGTAAACGATTTTATCTTCTCTCCAGGCAGACAGTGGAAGAAGAATATAAGCGAACTTGGAGAGTTAAAAAAAAAACCTTTTTTTAATGTTCGCCGTTATCAGTAGATGTTTTACAAGTTGAAACAATATTGGTATATGACATCTGTACGCCACACTAACAGAAATCAGGTATCAGCAGTTATAGTGCGATATTATTTATTCTGTTGGCAGCACTGCTCCCACACCAGCTGTCGCCTGGCTCTCCTCTCATTTGTTTCCCATTACTCACCCACGCAACACCCTCGCTAACTGTGGGCCCCTGTTCGCTACAAATTCACTCAAAAACACATTAACATTCTCTTCAGTGGCTACTTATAATAATAATAATAATAATAATAATAATAATAATAATAATAATAATAATAATAATAATAATAATAATAATAATAATAATAAATAATAATAATGATAATAACTCCATGGCGCGACAGGCGTAGAAGGTCCTTGGCCAGTCAGCTGGCTTCTGGCCTCACATCCGCATGTGTTAATCACAGAGTTAGATGATCATACAACCAATTTAGCGGTGACATGTGGTCAGCATGTCGGGTCTCCCAGCCGTTATAGCTGGTTTTCTTAACCTGGAGCCGATACTTATTCTAGCTACCCAAATTCCTCACGATGCTGGGTGGGCACCGATCCCATACTGGCCGAAATTCCATAAGAAAATTTCCCCCCATGGAGACCCGAACCAGCAAAAGTTCAGTAGCACTGTGCCAAGGCATCTTGCCTTAACCATTCGGCTAAGGGACAGTAACAATAATAATAATAATAATAATAATAACAATAATAATAATAATATACATAAGGTTAAGGTATGGTAATCCCACTACTGGCCAGGAGACCCTTAGGGTAGTAGGAGGTAAGGCTCATACTTTTTCTAGACAATCGGCACTTGATGTCGGTCGTGTTATCAGTCCCACGTGACGTCCGCCTTTACCCCCAGAACAAGCGCCTGGTACTCATTTCCATTGGTGGCTGAGTCGACCCCAGGATTATGGTGCCACCAGACTCCAGTTTAAAAATTCCGACTCCACCGGCACTCGAACCTCGACCTTCCAGTTTATAGCGTATTGCACATACATAAGGTATGTAGAGTAAAATAATGAATATCACCAAGAAAAAGACAATTTGCCTCCTAAGGCCATATGATACGAAAGAACAAGGATATATTAAGTAAACTAATTTCTTATTTCGGGAATAATGAAACAAACTAGAAATAACGCAAAGAATCAGAACCGTGTGATCATCTTACATAATCAACAAAATCTGTTTCATTCACAAGAATTAAATTAACTGAACCTAAATACTCTTTACATGGAAAAGGAATCTGAACTTTTTTTTTCGTTACTTCTTATCTTGTAAGCCCATGTTTCCCTTAGCAGAGATTTAGGCGCTCTCCTCCTACAGGGAAGAATTTGAACCATATTAATTTAGTTACACTTGTTTTCGTATAGATGTCATTTGAGTGGTCCGTGGTCAGCGTTCCGCCTCATACTGACATCTAGGAAACCAAGTTAGTGCTAGGACGGGAAAATTCGGTAAATTTTGCTTAGAGGTCTTTTCATTCAGGCTTAAGGATCTTTTACGAGCCTGAAAATCTTCAGACTCGGGACCAACAGCTTAAAGTCCATCCCAGAGGACTTGCTCCTTGGATTTTTCATCCTAGAAAGTCCATCGACTCCTGCCGGGTTTGAACCCGCGACCCTCGGGACCAGAAGCAAGGAGCATAAGCACTAGTCCACTGCGGCCTTTTTTTTTTTTTTTTTCGTTACTAAAGAACCTAAATCTAATCAACTATATTTCAAATCCATCTACCTACATCTACAATGGCGTAACAGCCCAATGTTGAGCTTTACCCACATCTTTGTTGGGAGTTACTAGACCAAGTTAATTTAGTTACACTTATTTCCCTAAAAATGTCATGGTATGCGGTCAACATACAGACCCAATTAGACATATAGTAGGCAACGAATATAATTTCATCTTCCAAAACGGCTAAATTCAAATGGGCTTCCTGATTTTCTACATCGGAAAAAAAGTTTTTTTTAATAATTATGTAATTACATATATATTTAAACTCCTGTGGTCTCCAGGTAGCGTGCTGCCTTGCCACGTGTTCGATTCCCGGTCGGACATGCTACTAGGTGAGGTTTTTTCGGGATTTTTCCTCACCTGTAAGACAATTATCAGGAAGCTTAGGGCCCAACGGTCCCCGAAAATCATCCGGCCATCATTATCATCCTTCACCGCTGTGGAAAGCAACGGGAAGTTAACCACACCTATAATTCCCTAGTAAAGCTGCAAAGCATAGCATGAAAATGTTATGATTGCAGTGAAAGACCTGCCCTCGGCAGAATTACTATGGATGTATATAATTACTATGTACTTTACTCTGTAGAGATCTATGAAAGTAGTTTTATTTTTAAGAAAATTCAACTCAGAAGACTGTAAAGTCCTCAGCTGATGGTACAGTCTCATGTGGACAACTATAGCAGCAGTAGAAGAAACGCCGAGTAGTTTCAGCACGTTCAGTCCGGAAGACGATTTCAAGAATCAAGACACCGGCCGTGAAAGCCTACAAAGTTACTGCGATATTATTATATCGCTCATTCTCATTAAATGTCCAGACCATTCCAACCTTCTAATTTTTTTTATAAATATAACAATATTTAGTTAATTCCATAATCTGCACAGCCCGCAGTTAGACCTTACCTCATTCCCCATTTTTTCCAACATTTACCTAAGCAGATATTTCTATAGTGGCGTTCCGTGACTTAAATGGTGTCGAGATCGAGTTCTCAGAAACTCCATGTAGATTTCGTGGTGGACGAAACGGAGCTTGGGCAGATTTTTCTTGGAGTCTCTTCAGTTTTCCCCTGCAACAAATTGCATTCCATCATTTCTCCAAACACATCTCATCCATTTAGTTCATCCGCCCCTGTGACGGTGCGTCAGGCGTCTTCGGCCGTCTCTCTTGTCGTTCTAAATGTATAGGGGCTTCATCTCATCTCATTCATCGGCCCGAACCTGAGTTGGACACGAGTTAAGGATATCGCGTAGACATTTGTAAAAAATATAGAAATTAGTATTTAATCTATCTTTAACCGGTATTTAAAACAATAAAAATTGTACATGTGATGGCAGTCGTCCTCAACAAATTAAACAAAAAAAACTCCAAGGTAGACGATCATCTAACCAGTGTAGGGGTGATATGTTGTCAGCATGCCTGGTCCCTCAGCCGTTATAGCTGGTTTTCTCAACCTAGAGTCGCTACTTGTTGCACCTACCCAAATGCCTCACGATGCTGGGTGGGCACCGGTCCCACAGTGGCCGAAATCTCATGAGAAAAATTTCTTCCCCCATGGAGACTCGAACCAGCGCAAGTCCCGTAGCTCTGCGCCAAGGCTTCTTGCCGTAACCATTCTAACACTACGGCGCGAGACTCAACAAATTAAAATTGTTTAGAATAATCATATAGGCCTTTTGGAAACAGCTTTGAAAATGGAACTAGTTCCGAAAAGCCTAGCTGATTATTTTAAACAATTTTAATTTGTTCAAGACAACAGTCATCACAGGTGCAATTTTATTGTTTTAAAATATTTAATAACTACCTCAACGATGGTTAATACATTTGTAAGTATTGACTTTAGCAGTAGCCACGTTTCAGATGCTTAAAAGAAACCAGATCTCTAAATAAATTCAATGTTTTACACAAAGTTGTAAGATTTTACGAGTAAAGGCGGCGCGGCGGTCACCTTGGCGGTAGGACGGAAGTATTTAGTTTGTTGGTTAGAACATTTTTCATGTACGGTGAATGCATCTTCCTCAATCCATCAACTCCCTAACAACCAATGACAGCGACCTAAACCCTTAATTACACGCCGTGTTTTTTATTCCATAACATTTCGCTATTTGCTTACATACATTACAACCGCCTTCCATATTTTCAGCCCCTTCATCGCTAATAGTTCAACATTTTAAGTATAAACTTAAAGGCATATTGGATTCGTTTATTTAATACTAGCTAGTAACCGGCGTGCGCTGCTATGCCTAAATAAATTAAAATTAATGTGCTTTTATGTTTAGTTGAATAAGTAAGAGGAAAAATAATTATAAATTTATAGTTTTATATACCCCGTGCTGATTACCCGGCGTTGTCCGGGAATATACTTCTCCCGATCTTGTTGACATGAATAAGCTGAAATACGAAAATGAATGTGTTTTATCTTTGGTTAAATAAGTGAAAGGAAAAATTTATATCGTAATTATTTTTAGATACCGTACCCCGTGCTGTTTACTCGGCGTTGTCCGGGAATCTACTCATCCCGATCTTCTTGACATAAATGAGCTGAAAGACAACAAATAATGTACTTCTTATGATTAGTTGAATAAGTAAAATGAAAAATAATTATAAATGTATATCGTACTTATTTTAAGATTCCCCGTGCTGAATATCCGGTGTTGCCCGGGAATCTACTTATCTCGATCTTCTTGCCATAAATGAGCTAAAAGACAAAATTCGTTGTGAGTTATCCGTAAAAGAATACCCGCCGTGTGCTGCTATGCTTGCACAGGAATCTACGTGTACTTGTCTCGATCTTCTTGGCATCAATGAAATACAAAAATGTTTATTGTGAGTTATCCATAACAGATAAACATATGCTGTCCCGGACTTTTCTGTAGAGCTTTTTTAGATATTCAATTCTGTGTACATTAATTTTGTGTATTTGTTATGGTTTAGGCAGCGTAAGACATTTAAGCGTCCAAAGAGCTAATTTTTTCACGTTTTCCACTATAAAGGGCGATTTTTAAGGGTGTGGGAGTTGAGTATCACAACTCTCTTATAGCCTATGTTCATCCCGGAAATCTCCTGAACATTTTGCAAAAAGCCCCTTCACAATCGGATCAACGATATGGCCGCGCATAAAGTACGAACAAACAAACAAACAAATATTCATTTTTATATATTAGATTTATGTATCCTCACGTGGGGCAAGGCTGCTCTCTTGCGGGAGTTACTTGATCAATTAGTTTAGTTACTCTTGTTTTGCTATAGACTACAGATGTCAGAGAGTGACAAGTTGTTACCTTATTGACTGAAAGATGCACCTAGTGGCTACCTAAGGCATCACTGGAATACGAAATCCTGCTTAAATTTTGTTCATAGGCTCTAACTTAGGCTTGAGGCTGTTTTACGAGGACAAAAATCTTCAGACTTGGGACCAACTGCTTCAAATCCCTCTCGCTCAATTTGTCCCTTGGATTTTTCTAACCTAAAAAAATACATCGTCCCCAACGAGTTTGAAGCCGTGACTTTCAGTACTAGAGGGAAGGAACTTTAAATCCTATTCCACCAGAGGCTAAATAATTAACTAACTCATCAAACCCTTCATTGGTCCCTGACCTTAGCCAATTAAATCCAGTTTGTATCACCGATATTCTGTTCCTTCCACAGATGTCCGGACCTTCCTAATAGTCCCCAACCGTTTTCCAATAAAAAATTTGGAAACATTTCTTCTGTCAAACCCGAACATCATATGGACATTTTAATCATCATCATTCATAATAACCTTAGATTAAATTTAGGATTAAGAACTCTCGTGGTGCATCACTATAATCTTCATCATTACCCATGATATCATCGGGGCAGCGTAACCCCGCCTTCACGCGCTCCGACCTCGGAAGTGGGTTACAAATATGCCAATGTCAGGAGAGAACACCAGAAATGTCGAAATGACAAACTGGGGCATTGAATAAAACAACATTCGAGCTATATAACTACCGAACACAATCACGTAGAATTAATATCCCTGACAATGTTAGTTGTGAAGCTTCCTCCATTCTCAGTTATCTCCCTTTTGGGACTGAATAATCTCCTTAGAATCCTACTTTTGAATACTATTAATTCATTTTTTACATAGATATAATAAGAAATATTAAACGCAGAAGAGTTGAGTGGTTGGGACGCGTATAGGTCAATAGAATGGGCACAAACCGAATCCAAGGTAATGCTGGATGAAAAACTTGACTCTAATAGAAGATTGGATGGATGACGTGGAGAGTAGAACTGGAAACAGTAATTGGAGGCAGAAAGTAAATGACAGAATACAGGATAATCGAAAAAGGTTGCAGCAATTTCAAACAAGCATAGCTCAGGAACCATTTCAGATATTAAAACGAGTATTTTTTTGTTAAATTCAACAACTCAATTGTTTTTCTTATATTAGAATGTTTCTATCTGTTCTCCGTTGGTTGCTCTGCAAACATCCAGCCGACAGTAGATATCGGCCCAACAGCGCATGCGTGATTGTTGCAACAGCATCGGCGATCCTTTGCTTTAATGTTGCAGATCTCTGATCGGTTCACTGTACATAATATTTTTTACCTCAATTTTTTTTATGCACGATCAGGTTATTGGCCCTTTCTTTTGTATTGATCAGACTATCACAGGAGATGTTTACTTAGACGTGCTATAACAATACGTTTTCCCGCAAGTAGGCAAAATTGAAGAAGAAAATAACGTAATGTTATTCTTTCAACAAGATGGCGCGCCCCACACTTCTTCCAACAAGTTCGGGACGCTCTGCATGCAAGATTCCCTGATCGGTGGATTGGTAGGTCCGGTCCTATTCAGTGACCTCCTAGAAGCCCCGACTTGACATGCAAGATTCCCTGATCGGTGGATTGGTAGGTCCGGTCC
This sequence comes from Diploptera punctata, assembly GCA_030220185.1. Classification (NCBI taxonomy): domain Eukaryota; kingdom Metazoa; phylum Arthropoda; class Insecta; order Blattodea; family Blaberidae; genus Diploptera; species Diploptera punctata. The sequence goes on from JASPKZ010008378.1 coordinate 3,613,285, forward strand.
TATTCAGTGACCTCCTAGAAGCCCCGACTTGACATGCAAGATTCCCTGATCGGTGGATTGGTAGGTCCGGTCCTATTCAGTGACCTCCTAGAAGCCCCGACTTGACACCCCTAGACTTTTTTAATGGGGATACGTAAAAAAAGTGTGTACAGTGAACCGATCAGAGATCTGCATCATTTAAGGCAAAGGATCACCGATGCTGTTGCAACAATCACGCCTGCGATGATACAGCGCTGTTGGGCCGAAATCGACTATCGGCTGGATGTTAGCAGAGCAACCAACTGAGCACACATAGAAATATTTTAAGGTAAGAAAAAACACTTTTTTGAGTTGGTGAATTTAACAAAAGAATACTCGTTTTAATATCTCAAATAGTTCCTGAGCTATGATTGTTTAAATTCCTGCAACCTTTTTCAATGATCCTGTATAATGGCGGGCTGTTATACGGAAGTCAAGGCTAAACTCTTAAGAACTGACTACCAAAGGTGATGATTAATTTATTTTTTCTTTTAATGTAGTGAAATGTTTCATACCCATAGAACAACTCAGGCAAGATTGTCCTTTTATATATTTTAATCTTTAGAGACTTAGTAAAAGCCTTGAACTGAACAGGAATTTTTTGTTCAAGTCGGTAGGTCTGTTCAATTCCTTTATTCATATGATTTTGTTCTGTTGGCAGTACTCCTAAGCAACTGAATGTTTTCAAATAAACTATTTTTCTAATAAAATAACAGAAAAGCGAATCGGTATATATTACTGTCCACCAGACATACTGTATATGGTTGAAGTATTAGTTGTTTTCTACACTTTAGGGATTAGATAATCGATTGAATTGGGGAGAGAAATTGATTTTCTCCAGTTTCATGTGTTTTATAATTTAATCTTAAGTAATTGGCCTATGTGGTTTTTGAAATGTCAGATTTACGTAAACCCTGGGGGATTCTATGACACAAGTAGTCTACATAAATTTAAATAAATATATTGTTGTAACATGTGAATGATATTTCAGCTATGTATCTATATGTTTTTTAATAAAAAATGAAGAAAATTCCTGCAATTCAATGAGAATTTGACGTAAAAATAATCCAAAATACTCCACATTATCGTTGGAACATGTCTGCGTATTATCATTGCTAAAACAGAATAGCCGACGTATGAAAAACACTCTAATAAATGAAGATTTCCGAGTAGTCTACCTGTCTAATCTAACTAATTAACTAACTCACTGGCATTATCGAACCCGTAGGCTCATGGCCGCCGGACATAAGCTCTCCATACATTCCTATCCTCAGCTAATGATCATTCCCTGTATAATCTACTTCCCTCAAATCATAGTTGATGTTATTCTCCCACCTCATTCTAGGTCTACCAACTGGGCGTTTTCCCCTCTGGTTTTCCTACAAGAAGCTTCCATGCATGTATTCCATTCCCCATTTGCCACATGCCCTGCCCATCGCAGTCTACGAGAGTTGACTGTTCTTATTATATCTGGCTTCCTATAAAGACCATGTAGACTGCTATGTAGTTATGTAGTCTTCTCCATTCCCTGTCTATACTAATCTACCTAATATAACCTACTTAACCTTACCTGAATAAACATGTTGGCAATTGTCTAAAGTAAAAAAAAGTGAATGAATATGTTGGCAATTATATCGCTCTCTCAAATATCCTATAAGAATTCGATAACATCGATGTAATTGGTAACTAGTGGTCCGTTGAAAGATTCACCTGGCAAAGAACAGCCTATACCTGCATTAATAAAAAGCATAGGAGGTGAAAATGTGTAGGTAAAATTTGAAGTTTGTTCTATTTTCGAGTTGCTATTGAAGTACATTTATTTATCCGCCTAGCACGGAACCTCAAGCACGTAAAGTGTAGACGGTAGCGTCATAACTAAGGTTAGGATTTTTATGTAATATTAACATGCAAAATATGTACATGTTTATGTAATAACATGATGTAAAATATGTAAGATTGCATAAAAATTCTTTGGAGTATGTAATATTAAATACATAAACATTTTATTTTATATAAATTTATATTAAACGTAAAGCAGAGTTTTAATATTATAATGAATATAAAAGTTAAAGTTAATAATTTTGTATTTTAAAATTATTTTAATATTTAAATATAACTTAAATAAATAAAAACATCTAAATAATTCATTGTTGGTTATTGTTGAATAAAAATGTCTCAGTAACAATTAAATACATTGTATTACATAACAATCTTTGTAAAGAAGAATGCTTTTAAAAATTGTTTAAGTCATTGTTGTCAAAATTGTAAAGCCTTCTATTATAACTGTAATAAGAACACCTGCCTAACTTCATATTCTTAAATGAAAGTAAACTAAACTCTGATTGGATGTTAAAACAATTAACTTTCTTATTTAACAAATCAAATTAAACCTTATATTTAAAGAACTATTAACCAATAGAATTTAAATATACCATCATGTGATGTAATAATGGTCTTAAAATTATAAAAGAATTACACTAGTCATTCTGCATACAATTTTCATCAAAGATAGAAGTAATAAGAAGAGCTCTCCTGATAAAATGTAATATTTAATACAAGAATAATAATTGATTCAAGAAAAGAAAATAATTTATTTTTAATTGACCGTGAAGAATAATACCACCTACATTTACTTGATCTGCTGGGAAATTAAGAAGTGAATAAATTTACAATTTTTTCTACAAGAAACAATTCTTTAGTAATTTTGAACTGTTTTCCTATCCAGTGTACCAACTTCCGACCCTAAGAAGAGAATCCGGCTCTACCGAAAATTAAACCCAGTAATTCTTTTTGGGACAGCAATCCTTCTTCAAAATGTTACTACAACATCGGGCATGAAGAGAATTACTTCTTCAAAATGTCACCACAACGTGGGACAAAGCTAACTACTTCTTCAAACGTTAATTTTATATATAACAAATTTGAAGGAATGTGACAGTTAAATTCTTGAAAATGTGGTAAGAAGGGTGTTGTCATGTTTTTATTATAAAGTGATCCCACTACAGGTCTTAGGGATATTGGGAGGTTGAGGCTCCCATCTTTTTAGATAATCGGCAAGAGATTTCAGCTTTGTGTGATAGCCGTCTTTACCCCTCAACATAGTATGATATTAATTTTTTATAGGCTGAGTTGAACCCAGGGTCGTGATGCCGCCATAAGATTAAGCACTTTAAAAATCCTGACCCCCTCGGGTCTCGACCCTCGATTTTCCAGCTTGTAAGATACTGCCTTAATCAACTATGCCACAGTGTGCCCCATGTACATTTCTACTATTTCATTCATAAACACAGTAGGTCATTCAGGTTTTAAAAGAGATCTTGCTATGTGGAACCCTATACTCCAGTCTTCAGTGTCCCCCTGTATCTATGTGGAACCCTATACTCCAGTCTTCAGTGTCCCCCTGTATCTATGTGGAACCCTATACTCCAGTCTTCAGTGTCCCCCTGTATCTATGTGGAACCCTATACTCCAGTCTTCAGTGTCCCCCTGTATCTATGTGGAACCCTATACTCCAGTCTTCAGTGTCCCCCTGTATCTATGTGGAACCCTATACTCCAGTCTTCAGTGTCCCCCTGTATCTATGTGGAACCCTATACTCCAGTCTTCAGTGTCCCCCTGTATCTATGTGGAACCCTATACTCCAGTCTTCAGTGTCCCCCTGTATCTATGTGGAACCCTATACTCCAGTCTTCAGTGTCCCCCTGTATCTATGTGGAACCCTATACTCCAGTCTTCAGTGTCCCCCTGTATCTATGTGGAACCCTATACTCCAGTCTTCAGTGTCCCCCTGTATCTATGTGGAACCCTATACTCCAGTCTTCAGTGTCCCCCTGTATCTATGTGGAACCCTATACTCCAGTCTTCAGTGTCCCCCTGTATCTATGTGGAACCCTATACTCCAGTCTTCAGTGTCCCCCTGTATCTATGTGGAACCCTATACTCCAGTCTTCAGTGTCCCCCTGTATCTATGTGGAACCCTATACTCCAGTCTTCAGTGTCCCCCTGTATCTATGTGGAACCCTATACTCCAGTCTTCAGTGTCCCCCTGTATCTATGTGGAACCCTATACTCCAGTCTTCAGTGTCCCCCTGTATCTATGTGGAACCCTATACTCCAGTCTTCAGTGTCCCCCTGTATCTATGTGGAACCCTATACTCCAGTCTTCAGTGTCCCCCTGTATCTATGTGGAACCCTATACTCCAGTCTTCAGTGTCCCCCTGTATCTATGTGGAACCCTATACTCCAGTCTTCAGTGTCCCCCTGTATCTATGTTGATCGTGTTTAGTAAATGTAATTCTTCTTTGACCGTTTCTCAGCAGCCTTTGTATGGGTTAAAAAAAACAGTTTTAGTGTACAATCAGGCATCTGAGTTTTTTAATATAAACAAATATTGTTTTACATTATATTAACTTAGGCTTTCACGGCCGGAGTTATTATGATGATCTTGTAGAAGATTTCCGGGCTGTTGGCCGTGGTCTTGAGGCTTGTAGTTCCCCGACGTTTCGCCAGAGACTGCGTCCGGTATCCTCAAGGGTTGTCTTGACACTGGCAATTTTGTCTAGGAGTAGAATTGAAAGCGCAGATATATATCTCTTTATTAGAGATTCTGTCGCCTTCAGACTGCTTTAGGGACTTATGATTGCCCTCTTCAGCCCATTTAAAATATGATATTCGTAGTTATTAATTCTGTCGTTGGGATATGTGCATTGAAGCTCCAGATTGTGTATCTCACTCGCCACAATGAGAGGACCTGCTCTATTGATACATTTATCCGCGACGTGTTCTCTGCGCGGTCCGTTACGGAGTCTGGCGAAACGTCGGGGAACTACAAGCCTCAAGACCACGGCCAACAACCCGCAAATCTTCTACAAGATCATCATAATTGTTTTACATTATTTTCCGATTATGAAAATACTTTTTTTAATTAAAAGGCATAATATATAGTTTACATAAAAGAACCTTTAAAATGTGTAGGCCTAATTGTGATCAAATATGTAAAAAATATGTAATGATACATTTTCATATATGATAAGCAAGTTTCGACATTTATCAATTTTACCCATGTATAAGCAAAGAGAAAGAATATGTAATTACATACAAATCCTAGCCTTACTTATAACACACACTAGATCGCCAGCATACGTGATCAAAACGTTCTGGTCTTATATTTTTTGGTATGGTACTTATCAAGATGTATCCAACCGTAATTAGACCATTGGTATGCTAAACTTATTACATCCTCGAGTTATAATTTTTAATCAAGCTTTCATTATTGAAAAACTTTACATTTTTAATTGAGGTTCAATTTGAGATCAGCAAAAAGTGAGCTTTCTTCTTCTAACATAATGTTGCAAAAATAATGAATGAAAAAAGTAAGAAAGTTTTATATCCATAAAACAATTCATAACTAAACATTTAGGTTTTAGTAATTAAAATAAACTTTTAAAAAAAGTAGAACCAAACATCATATGATGCAATTAGGCCTATATATTCCATACATCTCTCATGGAGACATCGGTGCTCCTCTAGCGGTAGCAAGGCTGATTTAGTTACGCTTATTTCTCTACAGATATCTGTGAGTAATATGTAGTCAGCACATCGCCTCAATGAGGCATCTTGTAGGCAACTAATATATTACTTGAATGGGGGAGGTAAAGTGTAATTACAGAGCCTACCAATCAAATGTTATTAAATTTTTCAAGAATATAAATGTCAATATATTATAATATAATACCAATACATTATATTGGTGGTCTTGAACTATTGTTACATACTATACTTAAGTATTCAGTAACTTTTAAGAAGGAGCTGCCGGCTACTGTGTAACGTGGCCTTTACGGTGAAACTTTTTTTTATAGATACGTCAGGTTCGACTGTTGGATGGTAAGATTGAATATTGAAGGCAGTAGTTTTTGTCGAGATGACCTCGACACATCAATCAGTCATCTGACCACTGTGAACCAGACACCTGTTGAAATGCCGCTTACAGCCATCCACTGAAAAGATTCAACATTGTCTTGTCTTCTATCTTCTTATGTAAACGCTTTGGCAAATTCTGTCCTATGTTTTTATTTAATTCTTATCTCTATTATATTGAAATAAAATTTAATAGATTCACACACTTCTGTGGTACACTAAAAAAAACTCCATGGTGCGCCAGGCGTAGAAGGCCCTTGGCCTACCATACGGCTGCTGGTCTCACATCCACATGTGTTAATCATAGAGATATACGATCATCCTGCCAGTGTAGGGCTGGCATGTGGTCAGCATATCCGGTACCCAGCCGTTAGAGCTGGTTTTCTCAACCTGGAGCCGGTACTTATTACATCTACCCAAGTGCCTCATGATGTTTGGTTGGCACCGGTCCCATATTGGCCGAAATTCCCGTAGCTCTGCGCCAAGGTCTTTTGCCTTAACCACTCGGCTACGGTGTGGGATGTTGTACAATACAGGGAACTTTAAAATACAACGTAAGACGAGAAACACTTTTAAAACTATTTTTTTGCGCGATAGGGCGTTCTGCCGTACTTACAGCAATGGCGACCATGATTGAAGTTCAACTTCCTATATTTCGGGGTTGCCAACCTAAATAACTATACTGTAATATTAAATATTACAAAACGCGTATGGGAAGCAAAACCACTGCCCTCTATGTATACTATATACAATGTATGTACACAAAATATTCAAAAGGTAGCGTTAGTAGGATACATTATACGAAACAAATCACTTTATTTTAAATGAACTGAACTTTATTTGAAACAATATAAAACAATAAATACGTACTTGTCGCCATTTTATCACTAATATTGTCTCACAGCTTCTGTAGTTTCAACTAATAAACATTGCCCACACCGTTAACACTAGTCAATTGTATAAAAATATAATGAACGCAAATATTTCCAACAAATATGTTATTATTTTACTGTTATTTATTATTTTCAAAACACCATCGCGCAAAAAAAAAAATGTACAACGCACGTTCGCTTTCGTTCGGTTTTTAAACATTTTCCTCGATTCTGTACAAACCAATTTCCAAACCTTGCATAGTAATGTACTATGATTTTGCCGTTTTGAATATACGATATTCAGAAGCGAGGTGACCGTGGGTAATTATTAATTGCATTTCTGTGGTATTTAAGTAGGCATATTTCTTTGGTGCAAGTTAACTCCTGTAAGTTTCAGGAAACGAGCCATTAAATTCTTACAAGTGCCGGATAGTAACACAATAGCAGGTAATTTGCTAATCACGGGAGAATCCTTACTTCAACAACCCCATATCAAATAGGCCTGTAATTGAACCTCTATGTGCAACTAACTTAATGTTCTTCATATAAATATATGTTCTTTAACCTATCCTTAAGTAATATATAGTAATATATACACACATATGGTTTCACATTATTAAAATTCAACACAAGAAATTGGGACTGAAAGTAAATATCAATAAAACTAAATAATATGGTCACACGTAGAAATACATTATATAATGGAAATGGACAGCTAATAACAAATGAGGGAAATTTTGAGGAAGTGGCTGAATTCAAATACCTAGGAACAATAATCACAAATAGGAATGAGATGCACAAAGAAATTAAACATAGGCTCAATTCTGGAAATGCGTGCTATTATGCATTCCATAGAATTTTGATGTCCCAACTCCTTTCAAAAAAGTTAAACTGAAAATATATAAAACAATTATTCTATCAGTTATATTATATGGGTCCGAAACATGGACTCTTACTTTAAGGGAGGAAAGGAGATTACGAGTATTTGAGAATAAAGTAGACCTACTTAGGAAAAATTTTGGACCAAAGAGAGATGAACAGACAGACGAATGGAGAAGACTGCATAACAGTGAACTACATGGTCTTTATAGGAAGCCAGATATAATAATAACAGTTAAGTCTCGTAGACTGCGATGGGCAGGACATGTGGCACGAATGGTGATTGAAAAAGGTGCATGGAAGCTTTTTGTAGGAAAACCAGGGGGAAAAAGCCCCGTTTGTAGACCAAGAATGAGATGGGAGAATAATAATAATAAACATGTAGATTATTCAGGGATGATTGGATAACATTAGTTCAGGAAAGGGATATGTGGAGAGTTTATGTCCGCGCGGCCATGATCATATGGGTTCGATAATGCCAGCGAGTTAGTTAGGATGGTATTTTACAGCCTAAAATTCCCAGGTATAATCAATATTTCGACGGGTTCATGAGTTCATTTTCCGTGATGTTTGGCGCTTTATGGATAAAAATCGCCTCTCGTTCAATTTAAAGTTATTCATCACACCATAACAGAGAACTCCAATAAAGACGCTAGATGTCTCAAATGCGAGATAAAACTCCTAACTGCAACAAAAATAATACCCATAACATAGCAAACAGAAAAATCCTGATATAAAAACTGTAATTAAAATAACTAAATTAACGGCGAAATAAAAGGAATAAAAGTATATCTATGTTTATGTTAAAAAATAGGATTATTTTTGAGACAGTATTGCATTGTCTACTATAATTATAACGGTAGCAGGAGACTTTGGAATTAGTATTGAAATAATAATGAGTGTGTGAAAATTGTTACGTATAACCTGCGATTCTTTTCACGTAATTAATAAACGGTTTTAAAAGTATGGTGCAAACAATTTAAAATAACCCTGAGGGCCTATATTAAAATTAAACTAATATTGACTCGAGTGCAGCACATTTGTGCAGCTCTGCTTATTTCATTGCAATCTGCCATAAACAAACCCTTCTCTAATTACTCTTTACAAATAAACTGTTTTTTACACCCTCGGCAACTTTTCCGTAGTCAAACCGAGGACCGCAACTACATAATTGTCAGCTAGTTTAATATTTGTTATAAGCGAGTAGTTTTGAAATCTGGGTTCCTTTTTGAATAAAAACTATACCAGGCAGATATTCAGAGCAGACATTCAAAACCAGTGTTTCCCGAAATGTTTTAATGTTTAAAGTCGTCGTACAACTATATTATTCATATGGTAGGCCTAACTCTATAGCGCGACATCTCTAGATAGCGGTTAGCCTACTAGCAGGTTGCTGGTTTCACATCCATGTGAGGGAGACTATCATCTGTATATGTGTGCTATGCAATTATTATTACTAGTGTTCGCCAAGTGGTCGAAATTTGATCACATCATAACTGAATCAGAAATTGTTATACCTCACAAAATACACTGCTCAAAACAATTAGAGGAACACTTGTAATAAATTGAATAAGTAATTGTTTTTTAAAGCTGTGATGCTGAAAGTTGGACAATATGTAAGTTGAATTATTAATTTTATCATTGGATACAAATTTTAAAGATCCATGGCCTAAATACAGAGAAATTACCTCAAATAACAAATAAAGAGATTTTTTTTTATTTTATAAGGCACTGGCCACTTCTAATTGGTAAGCTTCCTGATGTTGCTATAGTGACGAATGTTGATTATTGCCTTGTTTATTGAAGTCTCCGACAAAATGAGGCATTTAAATGAGTTTGAAGTTTATCATGCTCTACATCTTTTACGACAAAGTCAATCTCTGCGACAAGTGACTAGAGAGCTTGGGGTTTCTCCTTCCGTGGTGTCCAAGTTACGCAACAGGCACAGAGAGACAGGTCAGTATTGTAGAAGACGTGGGCAGGGCCGTAAATTTAAAACAAGCCCCCAGGATGACAGATACGTTGTTCTTTCTGCTCTTCGACAGCGTACAAAAACTGCAAAAGACCTGCAGAGTGACATTCATATGGCTTCCGGAATCCGGGTTTCAGACCAAACCATAAGGAACAGATTAAGGAAAGAGTATTCGTCCAAAAAGGCCCGTTAAAAAACCACGCTTAACAAATGGGTATAAGGCAGCAAGACATACTTATGCTGAAAACCATAGTGATTGGAACCTGAATCAGTGGGAGTCTGTGCTCTTCTCGGACGAATCCAGGTATCGTCTTACACGTTGTGGTGGTCGATTGAAGGTGTGGGGACGGCCAGGAGAAAGATTTTCTGCAGAGGCTGTACAGGAAATTGATAGATTCGGAGGAGGTTCCATAATGGTGTGGGGCCGGAGTTATGTACAACAATCGTACGGACCTTGTACTTGTTCCCCAGCGACTGAATGCTGTCCGGTATATCGAGCACGTTCTGGAAGAGGAAGGCATGTAGTACCTGCTGCCATTGGAGTAGGCCCTGGATTTCTGTTTATGCAGGATAATGCCAGGGCACATTCTGCGGCTGTCACCAGGGATTTCCTGAGGAGGAATGAAATTGAGGTAATTGAGTGGCCAGCGGTCAGCCCAGACCTCAACCCTATTGAACACTTGTGGGATCTTCTAGACAGGAAGGTCAGGAACTGACATCAAGCTCCACAAACTCTGCAGCAACTTGGAGATGCTCTGAAGGAGGAATGGGAGAATATCCCGCAAGAGGAAATCCAGAATCTTATTTGGAGCATACCACGAAGGTGCCAAAGTGTCATCGAATGTCGTGGAGGCCATACACGATACTAACTCTATATAACGAGTGTTTAACTTTGAAAAATAAGCACAAGATTCAATTGCTTACATAGCGGAATTATTTGAAAAGTTAATTGTCAGCGTTATTCATTTGTTTTTACTGACATGAGCAATAAATAAATAAATAACCACAAATAATGTACTTTATTAATTTCATGTTTGTACCTTTATCCAATGAAAAAATATTTGCATATTTCATAGTGTTCCTCTAATTGTTTTGAGCAGTGTATGTAGGCACATATTCATCTTGGATTGTAACTGATGATGGGGATGTGATTATTCTAAATTAGTATCCAGCATCGTGAGGAATTTGGGTAGCTACAATAAGTAGCTGTTCTAGGTTGAGAAAACCAGCTACAATGGCTGGTGGACTCGACATGCTGCTCACATGTCATCCCTACACTGGCAAGATGATCGTCTACATCTGTGATTAACACATGTGGTTGTATTACTTCTCTATAGTTTAAATGGGAGCTCTGGCGCTGGATTTTAGTGCCTTTCAGTTAAAAACCGGTAGATTTTTTTTTTGGACATGGCATTTGTACATCACATGCTTCTCCGGAAGAAATTTAACTTTTGTGCCATGGAGGTTTTCCATAAACACTGCCTCTTAGTTAAAAACGGCAGAACTGTTTCCAATTTTTTTATTGTAGCACTAAAGCTCGTCAATAGCTATAAAAAAATAAGAAAATCTGTTGGCAAATAGAGCATGAAATGGTACTTAACTGTTTTGTCTCTGCCCATTTATATATAGATTACTCTTATTGTTATCATTATTGGTTATTCTTCGACTTTAGTTCCTGAGAAGGCTATATATATATCATTTTTATGAGCTGTTTGTAATTTGATAATTGTAGTTGTTTCCCTTATACTTGATGTAGTTTAATTTGTTGTTTAATTGTACATTTAGTCTCCGTTAAGCTGATGAATCTAGCCTACTATTTTAGTTGGTTAGATATTTAGATTAAAATTATAATATATAGTAAGTTGTAAATAATCCAAAACTTAGTTCAGATTTTTAACCTAAATTTAGTCAAAGGAAAAATTATAAAAATACTCATTATATATATATATATATATATATATATATATATATATATAATATATATGCCTCCTTCTCAACAACTAAAGTCGAAAAATGATCCGTTAGTAATAATAATAATAATAATAATAATAATAATAATAATAATAATAATAATTGGATACTACAGTTATACAGAAGCTATAGAATTAGCTAGAAATTAAAAAAATATATATATAATTTTGTGATGGAATTTCGGCCAGTATGAGACCGGTGCCCACCCAGCATCGTGAGGCATTTGGGTAGCTACAATAAGTAGCGAGTTCAGATTGAGGAAATCAGCTGCAATGGCTGGGTGACCGGACATGTTGATCGTACGTCATCCCTACATTGACTGGTGTACCTCTGTGAGTAACACAACTCGATGTGAGGTCAGCAGCCGGTGGTAGGCCAAGAGCCTTCTTAGGCCTGTCGTGCCATGGAAAGAGAGTTTTAAAAAAGGAAATTCCCGTATAAATACATCTTACAGAACAGGAAAGAAATTACACAATTAATGAACAATAGCATTAGAAGAAAATAGTAATGCCAGTAATGGAGTATTAAATTAACGTGTAGAAAGTGCAATACATTTTACACTGGGAGAATCAGCAGAAATTTTAATATTTGATTTAAAGAACGTTTTAAATATGTAGAAGGTAAACTTATGATTGAAGCCGGTTATAACGTGGGAAATATAGACAACACTCTTAGTATAATCCATACAGAGAGAAACATCGTATAGATAAACACAATGGAAGGGATAGAAATTTTAAAATAAATCGAGTATATGTTTTAAACGAGAACGCATCCAGTAAGAACAACGTCTCTACAAAATTATCATAAGTAATGCCACGAGTGAATTTATGTAGAGAATTTGGAAATCAAGAGTGGCATTTGTTAGGACTATTTAACGAATAAAATTAAGCTGTTTACGCACAAATCATGACTTAAATATACTTATTTTAAAATATTTACATATTTAATGTAAACGGCGATGTTTGAAAACAAATGAGAAACGATTGGTACCCTTCATTTGCTTCTTTTGTTCATCAATGCAACCAAGATCATATTATTTATTGCCAAAGGAACGCAATATTGTAAGAATGCACTCTAGTGGAGAAAAAATCAAACACATCAAACTGTATATTAATTCATTTTCGATGTCCTATATGTAAATATGACAATTATATTTTCTGGAATGTTATTACCTGGGGAAAAAATACATTTAAGAAAGTGCAAACAACAGTTTTTTTTTTGGTATAATCAAATGTTTTTATATTAACTCCCGCATGCGCTGTGTGTTGACATTCATGTACTATATATACAATCTGGTAGCCGTATTTCTTAGAGAGTCAGTCACTGCAAAATTATGTTATGACCTATTCAGAATGTTAAAAAGGAGGTGCTTTCTTTATTATGATAAACTTTAGTTGGTAAATACTAGGCGAAACACGACTGTGATTGGTTGTAAATAAAAAATCGTTGAAACGTGATTGATCATTGACTCCCATTTGGGGCATGAGTTAAATAATCACAAATGACGGGATGTGTTGGTCATGGTGATCTAGTGGTTACGTACCTTGCCTCTAGATCCGAGGGTCGCTGATTCTATTCCGGCCGGAAAATATGGATTTTTAGGGTGGAAAAATCCAAAAAACAATTCCTCGGGGAGGGAATTTAAGCCGTGGATTCCGAGTCTGAAGATTTTCCGTCTCGTAAAATAACCTTAAGCCTGAAAAGGCCAATTAGCAAAATTTAACCATCCAAGGAATACCTTAATTAACACTAGATGTTTAATTGAATCGATATGCCGACCACATGCCACTCATTGATATCTGTAGGGTAATATGTATAACTAAATTAGCATGGTTAAGAAATTCCTGAAGTGGGGCATCCAGTCTCAATGAGGGTTATAAGGATATAAAAGAAGAAGAAGAAGAAGGCGATAAAATATATTCCGAAAGGCCTATATTTTTAAAAATAATTAAATTGATGAAGACGGTACCTTATCGATATTAATTTGATTTTACATTATTGTTATATTATTATTATTATTATTATTATTATTATTATTATTATTATTAGTAGTAGTAGTAGTAGTAGTAGTAGTAGTAGTAATGAAATAAGAATAAATAATATAACAAATTTTAATAGTTTATTACATGCTGACTATTTTATTATAATGCAGAATACAGAAAACGATTTACAAATCTCTCTACATTATTTAAATGATATAAATAAGAGTACGATTTTAAAATACATAAAGAGAAGACAGAAAAATGGCCTGTTTAGTAAAGACGCCCATAAGGTCGTAAATAATAACAGAAAATAAACCTCTATCACAAGTGTTAAATTTTAATTATCTAGGTTGTGAATTGTCTTCTGCATGTGGAACAAGAAATGATATAGATAATAAATTACCAAATTTTCAAATGATATGTGGCACATTCATAGAACTCTAAAACATAAAACGAGGAAGGATACAAGATTGAAGTTCTACAAAACAATAACGATACCGATACTTTTATACGGTAGTGAGTCCTGGGTAACAAAAAGGAGGAGTTCGAGTAGAATACAAAGTGCAGAAATGACTTTCCTAAAAAGTACCAAAAGATGCACAAAATTGGACCACATAACAAATGAAGAAATGAGAAGTGAATTAGAAATATATTCAATAAATTATGATAGAATTCAACAACACCGCGTCGGCTGGGAACAGCATGTTCAGAAAATGGAAGAAACAAGATTGTCCAAGATAGCATATCATTATAAACCTAAGGGATTAAGGGATGTAGGAAGACCTAGGGAGAGATGGAAGGAATAATTGTGAATCTGGAACAGGCGAATCCCCTAAACCTTGAAGTGAAGATGATGATGATTATTATTATTATTATCATCATCATTATTTATTTTGCAAGTTTCACATTGTTTAAGAACATTTTTCTGTATCCAATCAATCTACTGTGATTCTCCTTCACGTATTCGTCATTCAAATCTCCACCGTCCAATCCTTATTCCCTGATGCTGCTCAAAACACCATCGATCCATGTTAACGTTTGCTCTTACGCCTTCTTCTGTCAAATGGCACCCATTCTAGTAAATTCTTGGAAATCTGTGTTCCGTCATTCTTTTTACATAACCATGTCATGTGAATTGTTTTTTTTACGAAGTCCACAATAGAAGTTTGAACATTCACCAAAGTTTAATTGCACTGTTTGTTATTTTATCTCTTGTAAAAAATTCAATTGAATGCATCCAACAATTAATTTCTGCAGAATTTAATTTAAGCCTAATTATTGTTCTAGGTCCACCGTTGTGGTCTCGAGGTAGCGTGCTGCCTTGTCACGCAGCGGGCCCGGGTTCGATCCCCGGTCGGGGAAGTTTTTCTGGGTGAGGTTTTTATCGGGGTTTTTCCTCACCTGTAAGACAAATGTCAGGAAATCTTTTAGGCCCAAACGGTCCCCAAAATCATATGGCCATCATCCTTATCATTATCATCCTTACCATTATCATTATCATCATCATCCTTCACCGGTGTGGAAAGCAACGGGAAGCTACCACACATACACAATTCCCTAGTAAAGCTGCAAACATAGCATGAAAATGCTATGATTGCAGTGAAGGACCTGCCTTCGGGCAGAATTACTATGGATGGATTGTTCTAGAACTTGGGTTGTACTATCAGTAGTAACATGAACTGCGGTCAAGAAGTAAAGCAGAGGATAGCAATGGTAAAATAAGTTTTTAACAAGAAGAGAAGCATTTTCTATGTACCTTTGGCAAAAGAATTACGCAAGAGGCTAGTGAAGTGCCTTGTGTGGAGTGTAGCATTGTATGGTGCAGAGACTTGGACATTACGACGGAATAAGGAAAAAGACTGAAAACTTTAGAGATGTAGATATGGAGAAGAATGGAACGCATAAAATGAACAAACAAAATAAAAAATAAAGATGTGCTAGCCAGAGTGGGAGAAGGAAAAACAATGCTGGAGCTCATAAACAAGAGGAAAATGAATTGGATTGGCCACTGGCTAAGAAGAAACTGCCTGCTGACGGATGCCCTAGAGGGAATGGTCAACGGAAAGAAAATTAGAGACAGAACAAGACATCAGATGATAGACAATGTTAAAATAAATGGTTTGTATGCGGATACAAAAGGAAAGCCGAGTTAAGGAAAGAGTGGAGAATGCTGATTTTGCAGTGAAAGATCTGCTCTTGGGCAGAACACTATCTATGTATTGTTATAGATTTTAATGCCCATGTTTCTACACCGCGTGGCCATTGTACAGCTTAATATTGTATTAAAATGTTTGTTTTTGTTTTAAGACGTATATTCTGATCCCACAAAACACTATTTAATTTTGATATTGGAGATGTACCCTTATTTATTCTCTCATTAATTTCAGCATCATGACTTCCATCCGGTTACGAAAACTGACGCTAAGTATGAAGAATGCTCTTACGATAATCAAGCGACGCTCTGTATTATGATTTGGTAGACAGTGACCCAGAAACAGCTTCAGTTGTTTTTGTCACATTAGAAATATCCTATCGCAAATGCATATACGTATTTAATTTGATGTAATCGTTGGTGATGGAATTGAAATAAAACTATTTTTAATTTCTAAAAAGAAGAGTTCGTATGAAAAACTTTCTATTTTATTTTCAATAAAGAAGTATGTAGGGAAAGTATATCTTGAGGCTCTGAAACGATTTGAAATTATTTGTACCAATTTGTGAAGTACAAAGATGTAAAACAGTTTTACAGAATGAAAGTTATCAATTAAATTTGATAACAAATTGGGTTAATTTATTTGTAATGACGTAGTGCCCTAAGGCCTTAATTACAGAGTAAAAAAAAAGTTTAGTAATATGGCGTCATTATCAATCATAGTCAATCACGACACTTGCACACTCTGACTGGTTTATATTCATTGCTTTCCTCAACTAATTAGTTAGACTTATCTTTGCGTTCCCGTTGCTATGGTGACTCCATGTACACTCACATACAAAATATTAATGTAACTCAATCTGCAAACTTGTTTGAGATTCTGGATTTGAACCAATGATGTCCTATTCAGCATTAAGGAAAACTTTCAATATCCTTTCCCAACAACTTTGTATTATTTATAAGATAAAAATTTAAAATATGTACCTTTTGGCAGGTGCTGTCGTCCTCAACTATGTTATAATATTATATTTAAAATATTATCTGGAGGCCTTTCGGAAGTTAACTTCCATCATCAGCAGGATGAGCTTATGCTACTAGTTGTTGTTTATGGCATAGAAGAACACAGCAAATATAACAATAAGGGAGTCTACAAACTAACATGTAAAGACTGTAATAAAATCTATATTGGCAGGACAAGCAGAAACTGTAATACAAGATATAGGGAACAGCTAAATGCTTTCATCTACGCGGGTGATAAATCAAGCTATGTCAAACATCTCATTAACGCAGGTCATCGAATGAACACAATAGGAAATACTCTCAGGATAATTCACAGAGAAAACATTCGAGCAAAGATAAATATATTTGAAGACCTTGATATTATAAAATAAATAAACAACACCTTCATAATGAGAACGCACCTCAGTCAAATAACTCCTTATACGAGATCGTCAAAAACAAGTCAGTTGCTGCTACAGACACTCGGAGTCTTCATCGTCATAAACAACAACAATTAGTAGCAGAAGCTCGTCCTGCTGATGATAAAAGTTAACTTCCGAAAGGCATCCAGATAATATTTTAAATATAATATTTTAACACAGTTGAGGGCGACGGCACGCGCCAAAAAGATACATATTTCAAGTTTTTATCTTATGACTATTCACCTCAACGGAATTTGATATGAATTTTATTAGTATTCATTTGTATTATTTAATCTTATTCTTTCTTCCACTGGATCAGCCTCATGGTATTCTACCTACAGTTTATGAGGTCCCAGGTCCGATTTCCGTTCAGACCACGGGAATTTTTTTCCTTAAAAATAATTATTCCTGTGGTCACCAGGATCTGAAATGTGGATTAATTAAGTTTAAAGACTCTCGTGGTCCTTTATTATCCCCATATCATATCTTCCGGAAAATAACTCCGCCTTCCCGGCGCCTCAGCCTCAGGAATGGGTTACAACTCCGCCAATGTCTAGTGAGTAGCGGCCCTACGCCAGAAATGTCTAACAAGAAAACTGTCGACCATTACATGCCGAAACCTACCATGAAATTTCTTTAGAGAAGTGTTATGATGTATCAAGATCGTATTCAAACAAAAAGCTGCCGTTTTTAACTATAAGGCACAGAAATCGAAGCCAGAATCCAGCAATGGCAGCCCACTGTACGGAACAGATGTACTGTACATCCCTACATGAGTTAAGAGTGCAGTGAAGTGTGGCGGGACGCGGCACGGACGGCGGGTAATGAGGATTATCAAGTCTGCCAATACAGGAGTTGTATTACTTCGCTATAGTTTAAATGAGAGATTGTAGTGCCTTGCAGTTTAAAACAACATAACTTTTGGACACTATCTTTGTACATCACAAGGCTTCTCTGGAAGACATTGGTGTAATTGAGAAAAAAAAAGATTATTTGGATCTTCTTGCTTTTCCATCATTATCTTATTCCTGTCTTATGTGGTTTCCTATATTTATTTTAACAACTTGCTGCGTGTTTTCATTATTTTATATTTCATTTGAAATTTTGGAAATCTTGTTTCTTACTTAGTGATTTGCACACTTGAGTGCATTCCTGAATTATTGCTACTTTTTGGTTATCTATTTAACTTTGTGATTTACTGTATATATTTTTATTGATTTGTAGATACAAATTAGGCGATTCTATTGCACAAGTGCGGGCACGCTGTAGCACAGTTGGTTAAGGCAATACGCTACAATGCTGGAGTCGCAGTTGGTCAGGATTTTTTAATTGACCTAAACGTTCAGGCGGGAACATGACCGTGGGGTTGACTCAACTTCTAACTGAAATGTGTATCAGACGTATGTTCTGGGAGAAATACGGTCGTCACGCAGGGCTGACATCTCATGCTGATTCTCTAAAAAAGGTGGGAACCTTAACTCCCTACTACCCGAAGGCCTAGAGTGGAATCACTTTATCTTCATGGCACAAGTGGTTAGATATTGATCATCCACTTGTGGGTCCCGAATTCGCGTTCCTAGGTTCATGTTGGACAATTCGGAGACAGGGCATATTTCCCTCGTTATCCTCTGCAAAAAAGATTTATTTTACCACTTTTTCATACTCAAGTCAACAATTTTATTCCATTTCCACCCGTGACATCCATGGTCAACTGACACATGCATTAACATTCTTCCAATAGTACAGGCCTCGTCTCATATCATTTCACGATATGACGCTTTCCGGACACGAGAACTGGATAAAAAATATATACTACAGTCATCGAAAGTGTTTGTGTGTGTGTGTGTGTGTGTGTGTGTGTTTTACAGTGCCACTCACCTCACTTTTCGTTCTTGGAGTTTCGTGTTAGGCGGTATACTCGGACGAACGGATCTGTGCCCCTATAGCCATTTCATCACACTCCCCTCCCACTAGGTCAAGCAGCAGCCGTCGAGTAGGGATGTTGCCAAACTTTTCCCCGTGTCATGGCTCTTGAATATTGAATAACGCAAGGTTGGACACGAGTTGACAACACTGGTGTGCAAGTGCAAGAAAGACATAGGAATGCAGGGAGGGAAATGATTTGCCGAGGCAGAAATGGAAGTAGGCTTTAGTTCGTATAACTTACGGAGCCACAGATCCGTTGGACAGACAATAGATGTCGTCAGTGTTTTTTTTTTTGTGCGCCACAGTGACAGATCATATTACATAGGTCATGTTTACTTGTGTACCAAGAAAGGTGTACTATGAGAATATGTGTGTGTGTTTTATAATGTGAGTAAAGAGAAAAGCGAAGTTGAAACCCGGTGCCGGCATACGACAGGGGTAACAAGTTGATTTGCAGGTGTAAAATTGTATGGATCTCCTAGGATATAAGTTCCACGAACCCTAATAAATATAAGAGAAATAAATCTTAACTTTAAATAAAACAAAATTGAGTCGGCATCACATCTGTCGAAAAGCATCTTCCAACAGACTTGAGAACGCTATCAATATTACCACTTTCCTTACAAACGTTTGTACTGTAAAAGCATCTTCCAACAGACTTGAGAACGCTATCAATATTACCACTTTCCTTACAAACGTTTGTACTGTAAAAGCATCTTCCAACAGACTTGAGAACGCTATCAATATTACCACTTTCCTTACAAACGTTTGTACTGTAAAAGCATCTTCCAACAGACTTGAGAACGCTATCAATATTACCACTTTCCTTACAAACGTTTGTACTGTAAAAGCATCTTCCAACAGACTTGAGAACGCTATCAATATTACCACTTTCCTTACAAACGTTTGTACTGTAAAAGCATCTTCCAACAGACTTGAGAACGCTATCAATATTACCACTTTCCTTACAAACGTTTGTACTGTAAAAGCATCTTCCAACAGACTTGAGAACGCTATCAATATTACCACTTTCCTTACAAACGTTTGTACTGTAAAAGCATCTTCCAACAGACTTGAGAACGCTATCAATATTACCACTTTCCTTACAAACGTTTGTACTGTAAAAGCATCTTCCAACGACTTGAGAACGCTATCAATATTACCACTTTCCTTACAAACGTTTGTACTGTAAAAGCATCTTCCAACAGACTTGAGAACGCATCAATATTACCACTTTCCTTACAAACGTTTGTACTGTAAAAGCATCTTCCAACAGACTTGAGAACGCTATCAATTTACCACTTTCCTTACAAACGTTTGTACTGTAAAAGCATCTTCCAACAGACTTGAGAACGCTATCAATATTACCACTTTCCTTACAAACGTTTGTACTGTAAAAGCATCTTCCAACAGACTTGAGAACGCTATCAATATTACCACTTTCCTTACAAACGTTTGTACTGTAAAAGCATCTTCCAACAGACTTGAGAACGCTATCAATATTACCACTTTCCTTACAAACGTTTGTACTGTAAAAGCATCTTCCAACAGACTTGAGAACGCTATCATATTACCACTTTCCTTACAAACGTTTGTACTGTAAAAGCATCTTTCCAACAGACTTGAGAACGCTATCAATATTACCACTTTCCTTACAAACGTTTGTACTGTAAAAGCATCTTCCAACAGACTTGAGAACGCTATCAATATTACCACTTTCCTTACAACGTTTGTACTGTAAAAGCATCTTCCAACAGACTTGAGAACGCTATCAATATTACCACTTTCCTTACAAACGTTTGTACTGTAAAAGCATCTTCCAACAGACTTGAGAACGCTATCAATATTACCACTTTCCTTACAAACGTTTGTACTGTAAAAGCATCTTCCAACAGACTTGAGAACGCTATCAATATTACCACTTTCCTTACAAACGTTTGTACTGTAAAAGCATCTTCCAACAGACTTGAGAACGCTATCAATATTACCACTTTCCTTACAAACGTTTGTACTGTAAAAGCATCTTCCAACAGACTTGAGAACGCTATCAATATTACCACTTTCCTTACAAACGTTTGTACTGTAAAAGCATCTTCCAACAGACTTGAGAACGCTATCAATATTACCACTTTCCTTACAAACGTTTGTACTGTAGACGAATTTGAAATTTAATCCAGATATCTAATGCACGATCTAATGATTAAAATTGTATGCCATCATCACCCCTTCTAGCTCCGAGATTGAATATTCTCTATAAGTAATAATTAAATAAAAAGTATCTTTCTGAGACTTTTGCATTTTAATATTACATAACTTTGTGCCGGGTAAGTGAATTGTAATGCCATATCGTCTTAATTACACCACGCTACATAAATAAATAATTTATCATAATTAACTAACTCACTCACTCACTGGCACTATCGAACCCGTAGGTTCTTGGCCGCGCGAACATAAGCTCTCCATATGTCCCTAGCCTGAGGTAATGTTTTCCAATCATTCCCTGTACAATCTACTTCCCTCAAATCATTCTTAATGTTATTCTCCCACCTCATTCTTGGTCTACCAACTGGGCGTTTTCCCTCTGGTTTTCCTACAAGAAGCTTGCATGCACGTATTTCATTCCCCATTCTTGCCATATGTCCTGCCCAACGTAGTCTGCGAGACTTAACTGTTCTTATTATATCTGGCTTCCTGTAAATATCATGTCCATCCATCCATAGTAATTCTGCCCGAGGGCAGGTCTTTCACTGCAATCATAGCATTTTCATGCTATGCTTGTAGCTTTACTAGGGAATTATAGATGTGGTAGTTTCCCGTTGCTTTCCACACCGGTGAAGGATGATCACAATGATAATGATAAGGATGATGATGGTGGCCGGATGATTTTCGGGGACTGTTGGGCCGTAAGCTTCCTGACATTTATCTTACAGGTGGGAAAAAAAACCGAAAAACAAACTCATCCAGGAGCTTGTCCCGATCGGGAATCGAACCCGGGCCCGCTGCGTGACAAGGCAGTACGCTACCTCGAGACCACAGCGGTGGACAAATACCATATTTTTTACCGTTATATAGTCTTCTCCATTAACCTGTCTGTTCATCTATCTTCGGTACATACATTTTCCTAAGAACTTTATTCTCTTCATCATCATCATCATCACTCCAGGGATTAGGCAATTGCCCGTTCCGACTTCATAATGCATCAGCCCAACGTCTTCTAGGTCTTTATTCTCAAATACTCGTAATCAGCTTTCCTCCCTTAAAGTAAGAGTCCATGTATCGCATCCATATAATATAACTGGTAGAATAATAGTTTTATATATTTTCAGTTTAACGTTCTTTGAAGCACGCATTTCCAGAATTGTGTCATACATTAGAGTTTATTCACAAGTAGAACCATCTAGTTCACGCAACCCATTCGGGTGAACTAAAATTCTACGAGTGAGTTGAATTAAATTCATCGTGAATGAAATTAAATATTTTATCCAAAAGCTTTTAATAAACCATGTTAATTATCACAATTTACTAATTATGTCATTTACTTACGAAAAGTTTAAGGCAAGGTTGTAACCTATACACCCTGTTCCAAAATGATGGACGGGGTTTCAAAGTTGTTTAATTTCCCTTACATGATGTAAATACGGCAAAACTTACATGGAATTAAAGAGAAACTCTTCTAGTTTTCATAATATACTTTACAAGTGTTCGATGTGAGCACCTTTCGGTATAGGCCTACGGCACACATCTAGCCGATAATCGAATTCCCCGCACATTTGGAGTAATGGATTCAACAGCAGTAACAATCCTTGTTCTGAGGCACGCCATAGAGTAGGTTGAGGGTTCGAATCCCGGTGGGGTCAGGATTTTTAAACTGACCCAAACCTTCTGGTGGCACCATGACCCTGACTTAGCTTCTAACGGAAATTAGTACCAGATGCTTGTTCTGGGGGTAAAGGCGGTCATCACGTAGGGTTGACAACCCGGCTGATATCAAGTGTCGATTCTTTAGAAAAAGTGGGAGCCTTGACCTCCTACTACCCCAAGGGTCTCCTATGGCCTGCAGTGGAATAACGTTACCTTTACCGTTGTAGCACATATTAGCAGAGAGACGATCTAACACACACAAGCTCAATAGAACGACTGACTCCCACTACTGACATTCTGCGCAGAACGTGAAAGTGGCCTGCGGCGCAGATCCATTTCCAAGGTCTTTATCTATAAGAGAAAGAGAGACTTATTAAGGAATCAGCGAAAAAGAAAATGGACTATTTGAGAAGTTTGGGATTATCAAAAATGCACAAAATCCCACTTCAGGAAATAAATGGGAATGAGCTGTAAGAGGTTGAGATATTATGTGATGAGAATGAGGGATGCTAGATGGCCAAGGAACATCATAGCAGAGTAAAAAGAGGAACACCAAGATATAAGTGGAGCAAAAATTTGCTGAGCGGAATGAGAACTAGAGGACTGAATTTGGAAGATGCATTGAATATAAATAAGTGGAGACCAGAGTGGAAAAGCGGCCATACCTATAAAAAAAACTTATAACATTGTTACTGGATTACGTAAAGAAGCTCCATTTCTGTTGAAAACTAGGTGTAAAATGGATAGCCACTTGTTGCCCCGGTAACAAGTGAGAAAAAAAATGTGGTCACTCCTTGCTTATAGAATCATAAACCTTAGTATAAATTAAAGTTATTTTACATGTGATAGAGATGTACAAACTTAAATTGCAATGGCAAAAAATGCAACTAAGACATTACATGGAATAATTTGGAACAAAAATATTACAAAGGAAACTAAAATGAAAATTTATAAGATCATAATACAGAATATTTTTTGTCATATGGAAGTGAAACTTGGTCTTTGACGGAATTACAAAAGAATAAAATTAGAATAGTTGAATTTGATTATTTTAGAAGAAGCCTTCAAAAAACAAGTCAGGATAAAATAAGAAATGAATTCCTTTGGAGAGAAATGAATGTCACCACATCTGCTGTTAAGGGGATTGAAAATCAAATTCTGGTATGGCCATGTACAAAGAATGGAAATTGAAAAATGGCCAAAAATATATACCAATGGTCACCCCCTGGAAGAAATAAACGTGGCAGACCAAGATGGAAATGGAAAATCTATGTCAGAACTATAACGGATGACAGGAATTTGGAAGAAGGATATTGGAATGGTAGAAATAAATGGAAACTGAAGACGGCAAACTTATATGTGGGACAAAAACTGGAAGAAGAAGAAGAAGAAAAATATTTGGACCAAAGGGAGATGAACGGACAGATGAATGGAGAAAACTATAAAACAGTCCGCTACATGATCTTTAAGAAAAGCCAGATGTAAAAAAGAACAGTTAAGTCTCGCATACTGCGATGGGCAGGACGTGTGGCTCGAATGAGGAATGAGAGATGGACATGGAAACTCCTTATATGAAAACAAGAAGGAAAGCGTCCAGTAGGAGGCCAAGAATGAGGTGGGAAAACAATATTAACCATGATTTGAAGTAGGTAAATTATACCGGGAATGATTAGAAAACTTGGCTTAAGATAGAGAACTTAAATCTGCGGGACCATGAACCTACGGGTTTGGTCGTGTCAGTGAGTTAGTTTTAACTTTACTTTTTTATTATCTACATAGTTACGAGGGTGTCATTAATACCTGTTTAATATATAATAAATGTCCAAAATAGAGTGGAAAGGCAGATACGTTTGAGGGAGGCCAAGGGCCATCCTCGGATGTAGTGCCAAGGAAGAAGAAGAAGAAATAAAAGAATTCGTTAATTAGACCTACTGAATTTCTCTTGTGATAATGGACATTAGATTTTTTTTAAAGCGGAGGCCATGACCTTTTTGGCAAGAACCAAGAGACTAAACAATTGAACATTTGTATATCCAAGAGGCCGTGTAATTTCTGTCAAATGTATATAATTATAACAAGGAAAGTCACTAGAGCGTAAACAAAGGCTTTATTCATTAACATGATAACAAATGCAGGTCATAAAACGGGTTTATGAAACAGCAATAAATTAGTATTTTTATTATTTATTATTATTATTATTATTATTATTATTATTATTATTATTATTATTATTATTATTATAAAATAAACTGTAATCCAAAAGTTGGTAATGATTGGCCAAAGGTAACCAAAAATGCTTAGGGTTGCCTACCTGAGGCACCGGTAAGAGGTTCAATAATTTTAGCTGGAATTCTTTTAAAATTAGGAGGGTATGGACTTCTTCGGGTATATAATTTATTGATAAAAATTGGTTGTAAAATAAACTTTGTCTGGATTTCTGTTAGTGTCGTAGGAGGTACTTTAGTTAGCTTAATTTGCATGCGTCAAACTGACTTGAAATCTTTAATTGCTTATTCTGTATTATTCGGTCATTAAATTCTTAATAATTTTACATTATGTATTTAATAAATAAAGCTATCAAAGTTTTATGATTTTCATAATATAGTTTTTTTTATTGAATATATAATGTATTTTCATCAACTAAACATCAAATAAATTGATACATTTTACATTATATATGTGGCATGAATGGGGGGATGAAAGAGGTGCATGGAAAACCAGAGGGGAAAACGGCCAGTTGATTGACAAATAATGAGATGGGAGAATAACGGTAACCATGATTTGAGGGAAGTAGATTACAGTATACAGGGGATGATTGAAGAAACATTAGCTCTGGATAGAGATGTTTGGAGAACTTATGACCGCGCAGCCATTAACCTACGGATTCGGTAGAGCCAGTGAGTAAGTTAGTTTAGTTATGTTTGTAATGCGGGACTGAGATAAAATAGCGTTAATGCCAGAGTAATGTAAATAAAACAATGTTAATAACCCGAAAATATTCATAAAGTGTTGCATAAATAAAAATAGCATTGTCAATAACCCGATTTAAACTCCTACGTCTTAGGGTCGATTTCACCAACAGAGGTCACTGTATTACGCCAGTTTTCCCCATGTATAATGCATAGCTTAAACTGGATTAATACAGTTACCTGTGTTGGTGAAACCGACCCTAAGTTTTTAAAAAATGTCTGTGCATTGTGTTTAATTCTACTATAGCTTGGAATAATATTTCAGGGTAATGAGTTCTGTGAAAGCATTTTATGTGCTTTTTTTTTTACATAAATGCTACAACCCGTATTTCACCAATGGTATATCATGGGATATTTACAGATTTACAATTGTTCAATTATTGTTCTAGTTGTTCTTGTAGTTGACGAAAGATCCTCGTAAGAAATTCTGCAACGTTGACGTGTTTAAATGGAACTTCAGAATATTTGGCGGAGTAGCAATTTGTAGTATAGCTGGTCCATCTCTGTTCTCCAGGGATCGACCAGCTACAAGAACAACTTACTTACTCACTGGCACTATCGAAGCCGTAGGTTCATGGCCGCGCGGACATAATCTCTCCATACATCCCTATCCTGAGCTAATGCTTTCCAATCATTCCCCATATAATCTACTTCCTTCAAATCATAGTTATTCTCCCGCCTTGTTCTTGGTCTATCAACTGGGCGTTTTCCCTCTGGCTTTCCTACAAGAAGCTTCCATGCAAGTCTTTGATTCCCCATACGTGCAACATGTCCTGCCCATCGCAGTCTACCAGACTTAACTGTTCTTATTATATCTGGCTTCCTATAAAGACCATGTAGTTCATTGTTATGTAGTCTTCTCCATTCACCTGTCTGTTCATCTCTCTTTGGTCCAAAAATGTTCCTAAGTACTTTATTCTCAAATTCTTGTAATCTCCTTTCCTCCCTTAAAGTAAGAGTACATGATTCGCGCCCATATAATATAACTGGTAGAATAATAGTTTTATATATTTTAAGTTTAACGTTTTTTGAAAGGAATTGGGACATCACAACTAGAACAATAATTGAACAATTGTAAAACTGTAAATATCCCGTGATGTACCTTTGGTGAAACACGGGTTGTAGCATGTATGTAAAAAAAAAAGAAAAAGCTTTCCCTCGCTTCTGTAATTCCTAGTAACCTAGAACGATTGAAATATTTTGCTGCCACGGGGTAGCAGTTGATAGTAAAGCAGTGACATGGCTAGGTCGATGCAGCATCACAATCTCATTGTCGGTCTCAGATTTCCTGCCACGGGGTAGCAGTTGATAGTAAAGCAGTGACATGGCTAGGTCGATGCAGCATCACAATCTCATTGTCGGTCTCAGATTTCCTGCCACGGGGTAGCAGTTGATAGTAAAGCAGTGACATGGCTAGGTCGATGCAGCATCACAATCTCATTGTCGGTCTCAGATTTCCTGCCACGGGGTAGCAGTTGATAGTAAAGCACTGACATGGCTAGGTCGATGCAGCATCACAATCTCATTGTCGGTCTCAGATTTCCTGCCACGGGGTAGCAGTTGATAGTAAAGCACTGACATGGCTAGGTCGATGCAGCATCACAATCTCATTGTCGGTCTCAGATTTCCTGCCACGGGTAGCAGTTGATAGTAAAGCACTGACATGGCTAGGTCGATGCAGCATCACAATCTCATTGTCGGTCTCAGATTTCCTGCCACGGGGTAGCAGTTGATAGTAAAGCACTGACATGCTAGGTCGATGCAGCATCACAATCTCATTGTCGGTCTCAGATTTCCTGCCACGGGGTAGCAGTTGATAGTAAAGCACTGACATGGCTAGGTCGATGCAGCATCACAATCTCATTGTCGGTCTCAGATTTCCTGCCACGGGGTAGCAGTTGATAGTAAAGCAGTGACATGGCTAGGTCGATGCAGCATCACAATCTCATTGTCGGTCTCAGATTTCCTGCCACGGGGTAGCAGTTGATAGTAAAGCACTGACATGGCTAGGTCGATGCAGCATCACAATCTCATTGTCGGTCTCAGATTTCCTGCCACGGGTAGCAGTTGATAGTAAAGCACTGACATGGCTAGGTCGATGCAGCATCACAATCTCATTGTCGGTCTCAGATTTCCTGCCACGGGGTAGCAGTGATAGTAAAGCAGTGACATGGCTAGGTCGATGCAGCATCACAATCTCATTGTCGGTCTCAGATTTCCTGCCACGGGGTAGCAGTTGATAGTAAAGCACTGACATGGCTAGGTCGATGCAGCATCACAATCTCATTGTCGGTCTCAGATTTCCTGCCACGGGGTAGCAGTTGATAGTAAAGCACTGACATGGCTAGGTCGATGCAGCATCACAATCTCATTGTCGGTCTCAGATTTCCAATATATTTTTATCTTCCTTTGAGATTTCCACCACATTATGTCTACCTATCTATTCTACCTATTTATGCATCCATGTGTGTTCGCGCTCGTGTATGTATGTATGTATATAACCATCGTCATCAGGACAAAAGCCCAAGATGGGCTTCGCCCTCTAGTAGGAGAATCCCTATCTATACTAATAAATTCATTGTTTAAAACCGTTGAGGTGGATAGTCATAAAATGAAATTAAAATATGTACCTTCTTAGGTGGTCAGTGCCGTCGTCCTCAACTTGTAAAAATATATGAAGCACCATGGACGACCTTCTACCATTTGCAAATGCCAAGATTCTTCACAGCTCCATCCAACCATCTGAGGATTGGTCTTCCAGCTAACCTCTTGCCATCTGCCTTCTATTGCATCGCCCTCTCAAGTACCGTTAACTCGTGTGTACGTGTCCAGCTCATCTCAATCAGGTTTTTTATATAAATAATATCGATGTTATAATTGAATTTTTTGACATTCAGCAATGCAAACTTAATAAATAAATGAATGAGTATATATATATATATATATACTATTCTATAGTATTCTGCCCTAGGGCAGGTTTTTCACTATATTCATATCATTGTCATGCTATGTTTTGCAGCTTTACTAGGGAATTATAGGTTTGGTAACTTCCCGTTGCTTTCCACAATAAATGAATATATATATCCCGACTCAAGCATTCATGTTTCTTTTCATATCATATAATTATATACATATATATAATAGCAGGATTTTAATATCATAATAAATATGAAAGTTTAAGTTAATAATTTTGTACTTTAAAATTCTTTTGATATTTAAATATAACTTAAATAAAGAAAAACATCTAAATAATTCATTGTTGAATAAAAATGTCTCAGTAACAATTAAAGAAATTGTACTACATAACAGTTTTTGTAAATAATGCTTTTAAAATTGTTTTAAGTCATTGTCAAAATTATGAAGCTTTCTCTTATAACTGTAATAAGAACACCTGCTTTACTTCATATTTTTAAATGAAAGTAAACTAAATTCTGATTGGATGTTAAAACAATTAACTTTCTTGTTTAACAAATCAAATTTAAACCTTATATTTAAAGGACTATTAACCAATAGAATTTAAATATAACATCATGTGATGTAATAATGTTCTTAAAATTATAAAAGAATTACACTAGTCATTCTGCATACAACTTTCCACAAACATAGAACCAAGAAGAGTTCTCAAGATAAAATGTAATATTTAATACAATAATAATTGATTCCAGAAAAGAAAATAATTTATCTCAATTGATAGTGAAGAATAATACCACTTACATTTACTTGATCTGCTGGGAAATTAAGAAGGGAATAAATTTACAATTATTTCTACAAGAAACAGTTTTCAGTAATTTTAAAGTGTTTTCCTATCCAGTGTACCAACTTCCGACCTTGAGAAGAGAATCCGGCTCTACCGAATGTATTATCATTACTCATGTACAATCACCACTATAATTTCAATAAATATTATTCATAAAAGTTAGATCGATTTCTTTACCTGTTATATATAAAAATATGTGTGTGTATTAAGTACTACGAACGTACTTGTTTATGGTCACGTGAATGGCTATTTATCTGCTGTACGTACCTACAGATTTCTACACCTATTGAAGGTGAAACTCTGGATGTTTGATGCTGAAACACTGAGTGAATTACTTGGCGACCAGAAATTCCGGTACCTGGGAAGGGTAGATAGAATGTCCTGAAGGCATGAATGGGTGTGGCTGAGTAAAAAAGAAAGTTTCTTTATAATTCGCTCTAATTATCTTCATAAATCAGCCGAGTGTTGGCATAATCAGTCAGCACTAGCGCCTTAAGCGCCATGACCTTGAAGCAGCGGTTCTCAAACCTTGGTCCGGCCCAACCAACTTCACTGGCATTATCGGGTTGTTGGCCAAGCGGACATAAGCTCTCCAAACATCTAATTCTCAACTTATGTTTTTCTATCATTCCCTCTATTATTCACCTCCCTCGTGATAATATAATGTTATTCTCCCACTTCATTCTTAGCTGCAACCTGGTTTCGTACATGAAATTTCTATCTCTCCCCACCCCCCACGTTTATATTCCCCCCATTCGCGTGGCAAATTTCCTTCCCCCCTTACAGTCCTTTTGAGTTTTCACTTGATATTCTTATATATTCCTAATATTTAAGTAAAGTAAAGTAAAGAATCCCCTACAACGGGCCTCGGGAGGCCCTTGGGGTATTAGGAAGTTAAGGCTTCCACTTTTTCTAGACAATCGGCACTTTGTGTCAGCCGGGTTGTCAGCCCTGGCGGTGACGGCCGCCTTTAACCTACCCCCGAACAAAGCGTCTGGTACTCATTTCCGTTAGAGGCTTTTGAGTCGACTCCCAGGTCCATAAGTGGCCGCCAGAAGGTTTTGGTCAGTTTTAAAATCCTGACCCACCGGTACTTGAAACCCCCCCGGGGACTTGAACCCTCGACCTTCCGACTTGTAGCGCAGTGCCTTAACCACTACGCTACGGCGTGCCCCCCATTCCTAATATTATTCCAAATAAATATAGCATAGCGATCTAGGGTTACTTTCTTTATTCAAAGAGTGCATTAATCTGTTTACGATAATAAAAAAATACTATTTTTTTCAAAATGGTAAACGTATTATTATTGATCGTTGTAATTAATTTGTTTTTATTTTCCCTACATATAGATTTTCCCAATTATAAAGTGTTTTTTAACCATTACATATGTATATAGTAGTAATTTCTATTACTCCTCCTAGGAGTATATGGCCTCCATGAAAGATCGTCATTAGATTCTATTCCTAGCATCCTTCTCGTGCCCAAGTTCAACTTAAAATTCTTCCTGCTGTCTTTCGTGTTG
Organism: Diploptera punctata; assembly: GCA_030220185.1. Lineage (NCBI taxonomy): Eukaryota > Metazoa > Arthropoda > Insecta > Blattodea > Blaberidae > Diploptera > Diploptera punctata. The sequence goes on from JASPKZ010008378.1 coordinate 3,644,503, forward strand.
GCTGCTTTGATTGTAAGATATTGAGATGCGTATCTGCCTACAGCCTCCGGTAACGAATGACATCTGAGCATCTGGACCAGCTCTCCTCAGTTCTTGAGGCGGAGTTGGGACATCTTCCATGCTCATTTGTAACGTTTATAGTGCCAATATGTCACTTTTAGAGTACGTATCCGCGCTGAGCGACGAGATACGCTCTTTCCTGGGTGTATAGAGTGTAAACATTACTTATTTCCCCATATGCTGTATTTCTATCTTGTGCATTTACAATATTCAACATTGTACCGCAAGTACTATACTATTCTTATGTTTGCAAATACTTCAGTCATGAAATAGTACAATCATATCTCATTGTGATCAATTCTAAACGACTGGTTAGGTTACTAATTATTATATTTAAGGAAATTAATTGCACGAATGATTCTAACAAGGGAACTGTCAACCATTGCATACCGAAACCTACCTTGAAATTTCTCCCAGAGAAGCGTTGTGATGTACCAAGGCTGTGTCAAAAAAAATATCTGCCGTTTTAACTGCAAGACACAGAAATCGAAGCCTGAATCCAGCAATGTGAACCCACTGAGCAGATGATCTCTCTGCATGTGTAAGAGCGGAATAGAGTGAGGCGGGACGCGGCGTGGACAGCAGGTAGTGAGTGTTATGCAATCTACTATTCAGGTGTTATATCACTTCCCTATAGTTTAAGTGAGATATTTGGAGCTGTATTTTAGTGTATTGCAATTAAAAAGGCAGATCATGTTTTGGACAATGCTTTTGTACATCACAACGCTTATCTGGAAGAAATTTCAAGGTAGGTTTCGGCATGCAATGTTTGACATTTCATTTGTAAGCTTGCCTCTGGCCCGAGGTTTATTTTTTTCGAACCTATGTGGAGTCGATGGATTTATTCAGGCCGTAAAAATCGTAAGTATTGTTTCCTTCAGAAGGGAATTAAAAACCCGAGTCCTACATTTACGGCATTTAAAAGAACATTAAGTCTGAAATAACAGGCCTCTAAGCAAAATGTTTTGTCTCTTTAACATCGTCTTTGAGTTGCGGCGCTGAGGATCGGATGCTAAAATAGATTGTTAAATAAAACACAACATTCCCTACCTATTTCCTTGTTTCCTTTACAGATGAGGTAAATCGCAATCAGATAATTCAAAGTCATTGGGAATTGAACGCTCTTCTATTGCGTGAGCGATAACGGTATTATCCCGAAACTACAGCAGGTCGTCAATATGATTTTCCTTTCCTTTTTTTTTTTTTTACAAAGGAAGATAATTCTAAAATTACGAAAAGCATTGCAGGATAGTTGGATTTTCTAAGTATCCACACTGCAACAGTGCAGATAGTGTAATTTACTGGTATTCCGTTCCCGCCTGTAATTCTCATTAGATAAAAGAAAATAAACCACCGCTATCTGTTTTTTTGCGTTTTATATGGTCACATATTTTCAAATGTTTATTGTTCTATACAACATATATATACATTTGCATAAGTTACAGTCCCTGCGTTAAGATTATCTTGCATGTTTTTCACGCATGATAATTATTCTTTACGCAAAAATTTGCATATTCAACACATATTTTTGTTTCTTGCCTCTTGTTTTTAAATTAATTTGATTATATTAGATATATCTTCCCCAGTTATATATGTATAGGTTATGCGGTAATATATATATCCGCATAAACTATTAGAAAATTTATAATTCCAGTAAGTCTATGAACTTAGTGTTGAAAGGATTGCTTCCTGACTGGACCTAATCGTCTGTTGGTTATAACAATAATTTTTATTTAACACTCTAAATTACAAACGTAAAAATAATTAACATTTTATTATATTTATTTATATATCGCACATTTTATAATTTCATAAATACGAGGGCGGATCGGAAGGTAACGCACAATAATTTTTTTTCTGCCTTGGTATTGCAGCTAGAATGTTGAAATTTCACAGAGATATAGTTTGAAGTTTTCACTACAGATGGTATTTTCTTCTCAGGTGCACCTCTTGCGAGAGAAGCTTGAACTATGCAACAAAGATGGCGCGCATGCTACAGTCGTCCACCTGTGAGGATCGGAAAGTAACGCACAATAATTTTTTTTAAAAAAGTTTAATAGTAAAAAAAAGGAAAAAATCACAAATGAACTTACATCTTTTACCTACTTTTCGACATAGTCACCAACTTTCTCAACACATTTTTCCCATCGTGATGCGGGATTGCTGTTGTTGTCGGCCGGCCGGAGCGTGGCGAATCACTAAGATTCACGCGTCCCTCTTGGAAGAATGTGCACCACCTGGAGACATTGCTACGGTCCATACAATCATCCCCATACACGCCACGCATGTCCCTGTGAATTTCACTGGGTTTATGCCCTTTGGCCCACAAAAATCGAACAACACTTCTCTGTTCCTCACAGGTGGACGACTGTAGCATGCGCGCCATCTTTGTTGCGTAGTTCAAGCCTCTCTCGCAAGAGGTGCACCTGAGAAAAAAATACCATCTGTAGTGAAAACTTCAAACTATATCTCTGTGAAATTTCAACATTCTAGCTGCAATACCAAGGCAGAAAAAAATTATTGTGCGTTACTTTCCGATCCGCCCTCGTACGTTTAAAGTTCTGGTGAATAAAGCTACGCTTCATTATTAATCCCAAGGGTGAAAAAAATTCTTGGGGATGAAAAGAAATTTCATTTTTATAAGATCGTACTTAGTCACCAGGAATGCCTTTAATATAAATAAGTAATGACTATTATCACGAATTAGTCCCTGAAGTAATTTGTTAATTTTAGTGAACACTCCGTTTTCATTTGACGTAATATGCGTACGTTGTTGTACCGTGTCAGAATGAGTACTTCTTTATTCTTATATAATTGTCCACATGGCTACTTCGCTTACCATTTTACATATTTTCTACATTTTGAAATATTTTAGTCTTAAACTTAAAAAGGTAAAAAAAAATCCTGTGACGTTATAAGAAGTGGATTAGAGCAAAGATTCCCAATTTTTGACTGAGATTCACATTCTAAACATCGACACTATAGCGGCACACTTGTTTCATAATAATAACCACAAGGTTATGAAAGAGTAAAAAGAGGGAATGTTTGAGAGAGAAGATTAATGTTCTTGAAATGGATGCAAAACATAGGAACAACAGAGAATTATATCAGGGAATTAGGGTAGAGAAGAAAGAGTTTCAGGCTAGAACAAACATACTTAGGAATGAAAATGGGGAGATGATTGCAGATTGCAGGAGAACTTTAAATAGATGCAAAAATTACTTTAATTCCGATTGAGGGTCTTTCCACTTTTTCAGCGGTTGCCCTTTTACCAGCCGGCTGCTGGCCCTTCACATCCACATATGTCAATCACAGAGGTAGATGATCAACAGCCAGTGTAGGGGTGACATGTGGTTAGCATGTCGAGTCCCCCAGCCGTTATAGCTGGTTCCTCAACCTGGAGCCGCTACTTATTGTAGCTACCCAATTTCCTCACGATGCTGGGTGGGCACCGGTCCCATACTGGCCGAAATACCATGAGAAAAGTTCTTCCCCCATGGAGACTCGAACCAGCGCAAGTCCCGTAGCTCTGCGCCAAGGCTTCCTACCTTAACCGCTCGGCTACGGCGCGGGACCAAAAATTACTTTAATAAGTTATTAAATGTACATGCAGAACAGGATATTGAAGAGGATGGTTTGCAGACAGCAAAAATATTAGATACAGAACCAAGTGCATTATAGGTTGAAATAGCGATAGAAAAATTGAAGATGTATAAATCATCAGGTTTAGATAGCATCCCAATAGAACTGATAAAATTAGATGGAGATAAGATACGTCAGTTGCTTAGTATGATTTGAGAAAACACGCTTTTCCAAACGATTGGGAAAAATCGATTATTTTGCTAATCTATAAGCAAATAGATAAAACTGCAATAAAGAAAGGGACATCTCATTTCATTACCTTCAACTTCGTAAAATATCTAATAAATATATCAGCACCCAGACTTACTCCCTATATTGGTGACGTAATAGGTGATCATCAATATGGATTTAGAAGAAATAGGTTTACAATAGATCAGATTTATAGTGTAAGACTGGTTTTAGAAAATAAATGGGAATATAATGACATTGTGCATCAACTACATGTAGACTTCAAAAAGGCATACGATTCAATTAAAAGGGAGAAGTTATGCAGTATCTTGCTGGAGTAAGGAATTCCTAAAAAAAAGTTAGAATTATTCGAATGTGTCGAAATGGCACAAAAGGTAGCGTTCGTTTAGGCAAACAGCTTTCAGAAACTTTCGAAATTCACAATGGGTTAAAGCAAGAAGATGCACTATTAATCAATTTTGTTCTAGAGCATGACATCAAATCTCTTTAGAGGATGAAAAATGCCTACAACTCAATGATACTAATAAGCTGTTTGTTAATGCTGATGCTATAGTAGATATTATTAGGAGATAGCGAGGAGATACCAATGGTCAACATGCACATCTCTATTGAATAACACTAATAAATTGGGGCTGAAAATAATTTTCAATAAAACTAAAATGGCCACCCAAAAAAGTACGTTCTCTTATGGGAATGGACATTAAATAACAAATGTAAAATTTTGAAGAAATTGCTGAATTAAATTTCCTAGGAACAATAATTACAAAGAGGAATGATGTGCACGAATAAATTAAACATAGGGTCAATTCTAGAAATGCCATTTTATGCATTAGGGACTCTTGTCATTCTAAGTACTCTAAAAAAATTAATCTGAAAGTATATAAAATTGTTATCCTCCCAGTTACAGTATATTATGTGGATGCGAAACATGAATTCTTAAATTAAGGGAGGACAAAAGATTAAAAAGTATTTGATAATAAAGTTCTTAGCAAAATTTTCGAACCAAAGAGAGAGGAACAGACAGGCTAATGGAAAAGAATACATAAGAGTGTGATATATGATCTTTATGGAAAACACGATATAATATGAAGAGTGCGATGGGCAGGAATGAAAGAAGGGCATGGAATCTTCTTGCAGGAAAGCTAGAGGGAAAGAATATATTAGGTAGGCCACGAATTGAGTGGGAATAATATTATCCATGGTTTGAATTAAATTATGTAGGAATGAATAGAAAACATGGATAACGGGTGCATGAAGAGCTTATTCCGCGCGATCATGGACTTCCGGGGTCCGATAATGTTAGTAAGTTAGTTATTGGTATGAAGTGAAATAAAATACAGTAAAACGTGGTCAAAGCGAAACCGCATGGGACCAATTTTTTCTTCCGCATTATAAAAAACTAAAACTTATTAATATTCGTAGATTATACAGTACCGTATATGTCTTTTTAATGTATCTTCGATAAATTGTAGTTCCGCTACTATTGAAAAGTGAAGTATAGTATGTACGAGCTACTTTGACGGTAACGCGCGAAAAAAAAAAACAGTCCCGTTTCGTCAGCGTTAAAACTGTCTCACAGGCGCGTATCCTGAAATTAAAGCATGCAGTTTAGTTTCCGCTCACTAACTACACTTTTGTCCACATCCTTTGATTTCCCAAAAATTTCAATCCACACTACATTGTGTCGTCTTTTAAAATTGTCCAGCCAACCTCCCTAAGGATTTAGCAACAGCTAGGGCTTGATTTTTTAGCATCGGTCCGGAAATTTGGAGATTTTTTTATCATGCACTTGTAAAACACTCCCACAATATTTCTTCGATTTCTTTATTAGTTTTATCTTCTTTTGTCCACTTCCTTACATCCATTCATTCATTATTTTTTCTTCGTGTTTTAAAGTCTCATAAACGCGAGTTTTCCACATTTAAATTTAGTCATTATATCGGGCACTGAGTTTTTCATATCTCCAATCACTTTCACTATTTGTTTAATGACAATGAAACATACGTTTTAGCCTTCTTTATTCCGATAATTCAGAACGCTCCCTGTGAAAGATCGGTCTCAGAACTTGAATTAAGATTTTACAGTACAATGATTATTTGTAATGCGTGTGCAATGAGGCCGTAATGAAATTTCAGGTACAGGAAGAATTCGCCCGGCGGCAGAAAGTTTTTTGGGCTAACGGGAATTCAATGAAGTGGAAACTAATTTATTTCTCTCTCTGTCTTTCCGCTTTATATTTTTTTATGAATTGTATAGAAATGTCCTTCCGTTTCCTCGTTGGACAGATTCCGTTTTATGCAAAATAAATACATGTAAAATTACTATTATTTCGCCGGGACCAATACATTTGTTCACATTCGACGAACTTCCGCATTATTCACGTTCCGGATTAAACAAGTTTTAATGTACAATGAAACAGGCCTCGTGTGAGAAGCGAGGAACTACTTCATATTTCACTTGTTTTTCCGATCTCAGTACAGCCGGCAAAAATGATAGACTTATCTTATGGCATTGTGTACTCCTATTAGCCTACTGGGATTTGAGTATCATATGTAAACAGTTTGAGCAATCAACAACTCACACATCTTACGCCGAGGTTCTCAAATTGTTATTCTGCATGGTTTTCATCAGTTTAATTATAACTGACACCCTGTGTATAACTTTCCTTAAACACATACGTTGACTGTAGATTGTTGCAGATGTTGTAAATTTAATATTTGCAGTTGATAATGTATTGATACAGAATCACAAACAGATTTTGCGACGCGAAATTGAAAAGCACAATTAAGACAATGTCCCGTTTCCTCCCGCTCTCTCCCACTCATTCTCATCCCTTGATGGTGTGGCCGCTTCCCGATGTCAAGACTTTCCGCTTGTTGAACCCAATCAGAAAAAACATTTTCTAGTAAGGAGTGGGGTTAAACTTATTAAAAGCTGCAATCAGGTTGACCGCTCCTAGGATCTCTCGAATACGAGTCTTAAACTTTTCTTTTTCAGTTTGATTTTGAGATTTTGGAACACCGTTGTTTGTATCCCGTCCAGCATCCATTAAGCTGGTAAGGGAACTGTCTACCATTGCATGCCGAAACTTATCTTGAAAATTCTCTGAGAGAAGCCTTTTGGTGTACGTGTCCAAAATATAACTGCCGTTTTAACTACAAGGCACAGAAATCGATACAAAAATCCTGCAATGGCAACCCACTGTACGGAGCAGATGGACTCCCTCCATTAATAATAATAATAATAATAATAATAATATAATAATAATAATAATAATAATGCTTTATTTATTCTGGTAGAGGTAAGACCATAAGGCCTTCTCTTCCACTCAACCAGTACAAATACAAATAAATATTTGACAAATAGTAAGAGCGGAGTGGAATAGGGTGGGACGCGGCGCGGACGGCAGGTAGTGCCGATTATCCATTCTACCAATTCTAGAGCTATGTTATTTCCCTATAGCCTAAATGAGAGATTTGGCGCTGGATTTCAGTGTCTTGCAGTTAAAAAGGCGATATTTTTTGGACACTGCCTTTGTAAATAGCATCGCTTCTCTGGAAGAAATGTCAAGGTAGATTTCCCCAAGCAATGGTTGACGGTTTGCTTCTGAGTAGGCCTAATCTACTGTCTATAAGCCTATATCTTAAGTAAATTCATTTGATAAAATTGATCTCATTTACAGTCCTCAAGTGGCCCTTAGGCTGCAGAAAATTAAGACTCACACATTTTTAGACAATAGACACAAGGTATTCGCTGGGTTATCAGACCTTCGTGTCCGCCAACTTTATCCTAGTACAGACGGCTGGTACTCTTTTCCATTAGAGTCTGAGTGGACTCCAGAGTCATGGTGCCGCCAAAAGGTTTAGACCAGTTTAAATCCTGACCCCAACGTGGATCGAAACTGCTACCTTCCGTTTTGTAACGTATTGCCTGAAATGCAACTGATATGTCACATTGGCGATGTCGATAGAGCCCCTATCTTTCACTCCGGTGACCCGAGAAGATTCCCGATGAGATAGCAGATTTTAATTCTTCACATTTGTCTGGAAGTGTGCCCCGAGCCTTGTGCTATTTCCGACAGTAGCCTCACTTACTAATCTAGTCGCAACGAAAGAATAATGTGAAAGTAAACAAGTGAAGACTCTCGACTGTATCGTATCTTCCCTTTCCGTCTACTGTGTTTAGTGTGCAGAAAATAGCTCTTGGTTAAATATCGAAATACAACTACAATAATGTGTTCAGGAAAATTTAAAATGTATAGAATGTTGTATTAGTTTAACAATTTTAAATGAGGCTCTATCCGACAGAAAACTTTAAGGTCCAAGCTATCCTCTAACATCATCTGACCATCGTTATCACCGTTATCATATTCGCCATATTTAGTATGAATGGTACGTTTCGTTAAATTATTTCCGCATTAGACAAAATTCCGCATTATAAGAAACAAAAACTTATTAATAATCTTATATTATAGAGTACCGTATATGTCTTTTTTACGTACCTTGGATTAATTGTAGTTCCACTGCCGTTGTAAACTGAAGTATAGTATGTACGAGAGACTTCGACGGTAACGCACGAAAAAAAACAGTTCCGTTTCGTCTCTTAGGCGCGAATCCTGAAATTAAAGTATGCAGTTTCGGTTTCCGCTAACTTACTACATTTTTGCCCACATCCTTTGATTCCCCGCAAATTTCATTCCACACTACATTGTGTCGTCTTTTAAAACCAACCAACCTGAAAATGCATTGAAATAGTTACTCCCTAAGGATTTAGCAACAGCTTCAGTAGAGCTTTGGAGCATCGGTCCGGAAAATTTTAAGATTTTTTTGATCGTGCACTTGTAAAACACTCCCTACACTATTTAGTTGATTTCTTTGTTTTATTTATTTATTTAGCTTTCTCTTCTTTTGACCATTTTCTTACATCCATTCATTCATTATTTTTTTCTTTGTGTTTTAAGAGTTTTTTCCATATTTAAATTCGGTCATTATTTCGCGCATTGAGTTTTTTATCCTCAGTCATATTCACTTCTTCGTTTAATTACAATGAAACATACGTTTTAGCTATCTTTATTCCGTAAATTCAGAACGCTAGCTGTGAAATATCGGCCTCAGAACTTAAATTAATTTAAGATTTTACAGTGCAATGTTATTTTTAAGACATGTACAGTATCTGTATTTCCGATAATGGTTGTGCAGTGAGACTGAAAGAAAATTTCAGGTATAGATAGAATTCACCCGGCGGCAGGAATCATTCCTTATTGTTTTCTGGCCTAGCGGGTATTCAGTGAAGTGGAAACTAATTTATTTTTCTCTCTGTTTTTTCGGTTTATATTTTCTCATGAATTGTATAGAAATAGGCCTATCCTTCCGTTTCCGCGTTGGACAGATTCCGTTATGCAAAATAAATACACGTAAAATTACCATTATTTTGCCGGGACAAATACATTTGTACACATTGGACATATTTCCGCATTATTCACGTTCCGGATTAAACAAGATTTACTGTAATATGAATTCGGCTTCTACAGCTAGTCGATGGGACAGGCGGGGGCCATGAGTATATATATATATATATATATATATATATATTCATCCATCCATCCATACTAATTCTGCCCCAGAGCAGGTCCTTCACAGCAATCATAGCATTTTTATGCTATGCTTGCAGTTTTACTAGGGAATTGTAGGTGTGGTAGCTTCCCGTTGCTTTCCACACCGGTGAAGGATGATGATGATACTGATAAGGATGATATGATGATGATGGTCATATGATTTCGGGAACCGATAGGGCTTTAAAGTTTTCCTGACATTTGTCTTACAGGTGAGGAAAAACCCCGATAAAAACCTCACCCAGAAAAACTGCCCCGACCGGGGATCGGACCCGGGCCCGCTGCGTGGCAAGGCAGCACGCTACCTCGAGACCACAACGGTGGACCTATATATATATATACACACACACACACACACATCATAGAGTGATACATTACTATGTTATTTCATTGCAAAGATTATAGTTATCCTAAAACAATGGAGATCCGTCACCGTGTACTTGTCTAATGTGTGGTTCGGACTTGTTTATTTCTAGCTACAGCGGGTTCCTCTAGGCCCTTCGTATCTTGGAAGGTCATTTAATAAAACATTTATATTTTTGTTGGAGAAATAGGCTAATATATTTGTGATTAGGACATGCCTATGTTTGGAAAGTGGTTTCTTTGCAGGTCTTGCTTTAAGTTTTGCATCGATTGATAGCTTGTTTGTGTCTTATTAGTTCCAGAATTTAGTAATATTTCCATTAATAATATTCGTGGTCATTTTAATTAACCGTAGCAAATAAACTCTCCAGTGTCATCACAATAAACTTTCTTCTTTGTACATTGTCCAAGTGAAAACATCGTTATGCGGCGCTTTCTCTTTAATTTTATGATAGTGATAATTAATAATAATCTTGTTCTTCTTTAACTCAGTTTAACCTCTCACCTTACAGTGACACGGCCTGTCGGGAGAGGGATTTTAAACTGTGGATCAAACACATCTTTTTTTGACAACACAGGTACATGGCGGGCCTCCCAGAATGAGTGATCGGTTCAATATCAGGGCCTCCACCGAGACAACACAACATTAAGACGAAACACACCCTTCACACACGCATTTTTAATAAACTTAGCGAATATGATAATTAATGATGGCCATATGACATTAGAGGACCGTTTGGGCTTAATCTTTTTTCTTAAAATTTATCTTATAGGCGTGGACACCCTCCCCCCTCAGAAAAATTGTCCCGATTGGGAATCGAACCCGAATTCGCTGCGAACAAGGCAGCTATGCTACCCCGAGACCACATTGGTGGATTTGATGATAATGCTAATTAATAATAACAATAATAATATTAATAATAATTTATTATTATTATCATTATCATTATTATTATTATTATTATTATTATTATTATTATTATTATTATTATTATTATTATTATTATTATTATTATTATTATTATGAAAAAGTCCAGCGCTGTGGTCTCGAAGTAGCGTGCTGCCTTGTCACGCAGCGGGCCTGGGTTCGATCCCTGGTCTGGCCAGTTTTTCTGGGTGAGGTTTTTATCGGGGTTTTTCCTCACCTGTAAGACAAATGTCAGGAAAACTTTAAGGCCCAAACGGTCCCCGAAATCATATGACCATCATCATCCTTATCATTATCATCATCATCCGGTGTGGAAAGCAACAGGGAGCTACCACATCTACAATTCCCTAGTAAAGCTGCAAGCATAGCATGAACATGCTATGATTGCACTGAAGGACCTGCCTTCGGGCAGAATTACTATGGATGCATTATGTAAAATTTTAAGTGACATGCAAAGGAATTTGATTGTTACCTTTACGTTCCGGGGCTGAACAATAAATAAAAATCACTAGCGTCTACATAGACCATATCAGTGCCACTGCTGGTCTCATATTCCAATGTGTCAATCAAAAAGGTATACTGATCAGCTGGGTCTTGACACGCGTTCACTCTGTGCTGTCCCCACAACCGTTTATACTTGGTTCCCTCCTTTACCTGGAGCCGCTGTTTTTATTGTAGCTTAACGTACCACAAATATCCGCACATATGCGATGGGCACTGTTCCCATTACTGGCCGAAATTCCAGAGGAATAGTCTTTCCTCGTGGGGAATCGAACCAGCGCAAGTCCCGTAGCTCTGTATCTGCAACCAAGTAGCTACTGTGGCATCCTCATACCGTTCGGTGGGCTACGGTTGTGTGAAAGATTCAATGGGCATTATGATTTTTATATATTTTCTATTGTATATATCCCAGTAATGCTCTTATTCTCTTTCTTTAACACAGCCTTACTCTTCTTATGAAATATTTTAATTTTTCGATTTCATAATATTTACATAAAATGAAAATGTTAAATAAATAAATAAATACCTAGGCAGGTTGCCGTCTTCCTCAATTAGTATGTCATTTTTTTTAATTGTAGGCCTTGTTTAAAACCGTCTTCCTTCTTTGTCCTAATGATGTGAACTCCAGCTCTCTAACAGGTGTCCAACGACAAACTAGTTAGGTCATACAGAGAGGGTCATATTTTATTGAGGAACATTTATTGGCCTACTCCCAAATACGTTGTTTAAGAGTTCTGTGAATTGGTCAAGGTAGCTTGGCAGTGAATTTGGGACCTCGAATAAAAATAATTTTATACAAAGTATATGTTATAAACATTCTATTAAAATGCGTGTCCTGACAGCTTACATACAATGTTTGGTAAAACAGACTGTCCCTGATTCACTGATACCGTCGCAACAAGACCGTCCAACTCTGTCGATCATGAGAGAATTCTGTCTGATTTGGCGAAACATTATTAATTCGGCCAATGAACTGAATTCTTGTGGCAACTCGAGTTCCATACACCATCCTCCTGATACGTTCCTCCTCCCCCCCCCAAAAAAATAAACGATTTATGTGACATAGTGATCACCGTGACCAGTTTGCGTAACTCTAAACGATCGCAACTCTTCTTTTACCTTACCCTGAACACAGTTAACTTAATACAACTTAAGTATGTTCACTAAATAATGAGGAATATACAAATGTAAACTCTATAAAAAGGTAGGCCTAAGTAGTTTTAAGATAAAGGTAAAAAAAAATTCAAGCCAAATACATTAATTTAGCCTATCATAATTGTTTCGAGGCAAGGTCTCAGGAACTTAAATAAATACAAAATAAATAAATCTTAATTCCAAATAAAAAATAAAGAAATTACATCACATCCAAGGAAAATAACAAAAAATTGCGCTTTGGGAGTAGATCCCTATATGTTTCTTAACAAAGAAATATTCTCTGCGTATGACCTTTCATTACTTAACGTTTTCCAGTGAAATCCTGATATATATATATATATGTCCACCGCTGTAGTCTCGAGGTAGCGTGCTGCCTTGTCACGCAGCGGGCCCGGGTTCGATCCCCGGTCGGGGCAATTTTTCTGGGTGAGGTTTTATCGTGGTTTTTCCTCACCTGTAAGGTAAATGTCAGGAAAACTTTAAGGCCCAAACGGTTCCCAAAATCATATGGCCATCATCATCATCCTTATCATTATCATCATCCTTCACCGATGTGGAATGCAACGGGAAGCTACCACACCTACAATTCCCTAGCAAAGCAGCAAGCATAGCATGAAAATGCTTTGATTGCAGTGAAGCACCTGCCTTCGGGCAGATATATATACACTTATTTACAGATTGTACCTCAGTTAATTTATTTATTTACTTTTTTCAGGTAAGTCCTACATCCTTTGGCTGCGTCGCAGTAATCCTTTAGGGCCTACTGGTAAGTCAATATGATGACCACGTTACTCTGTATATAGGCCTACCCGTACATTCCCACTTGGGGTAAGTTAGCTTAACTAAGCATAATTTAGTTATGCCTATTTGTCTGTAAATATGTCAATGAGTCAAAAATTGCCTCAAAGAGACACCTAGTATACAACTAAAATATTATATTAATAAATAGAATCTTCTTGGTGACTATTTAACTCATGCCCCAAATGGTAGTCAATGACCAATCACATTTCAATGATTTTTTATTTACAACCTTCACAGTCGTGTTTCGCCTAAAATTTACCAACTAAAGTTTATCATAATAAAGAAAGCACCTTTTTAACATTCTGAATAGGTCATACCATTATTTTGCAGTGACTGACTCTCCAATAAATACGGCTACCAGGTTGTAAATATAGTGCATGAATGTCAACAGAAAGCGAATGCGAGAGATAATATAAAAACATTTGTAACAATTGATTATAACACAAAAAAAAAACACTGTTTGCACTTTCTTAAACGAATTATTTTTCCAGGAAATGACGTTGCAGAAAAATGTAATTGACATATTTACATCATAGGACATCAGAAATTAATTAATACCTATTAGGTTGATTATAAATTTCTCCACTAGGGTGCATTCTTACAACATTGTGATCCTTTGGCAATAAATAATATCTGGTTGTAGTGTGAACAAAATAAGCAAATGAAGCGTACCAATCGTTTCACATTTGTTTTCAAACATCGCCGTTTACATTAAATATATACATATTTTAAAATATCTATAGTTAAATAATCATTTGTGAGTAAACAGCTTAATTTTATTCGTTAAATAGTCCTAACAAATGCCACTCTTGATTATCCAAATTCTCTAGGTAAATTTACTCCTCACTTCGTGAGTCGTGAATTTATCGATAATTTGGAAATCACTCGTGGCATTACTTATGATAATAAGCATGTAGGCATATTACACATTATCAATAAAACCCAAATCACCAAACGAAAATATTAAAATATTTCACGGGTTTCGATAGCGAGGCTATTATTATCAAGACTAGTTATCATGATAATTAGTTGATAATAATTATCAATTTCATATAATTACCAATTATAATAATTATCATAAGTAATGCCACGAGTGATTTCCAAATTATCGATAAATTCACGAAGAGTGAATTTATCTAGAGAATTTGGAAATCAAGAGTGGCATTTGTTAGGACTATTTAACGAATAAAATTAAGCTGTTTACTCACAAATCATTATTTAAATATAGTTATTTTAAAATATTTATATATTTAATGTAAACGGCGATTGTTTGAAAACAAATGAGAAACGATTGTTAAGCTTCACAGAGGACCAGAGAGTCCGTCGCCGTGGCGTAGTTGATAGTCATTATCTTCCACTTCGGCGACCCGGGTTCGATTCCCGGCGGGGTAGGGGATTTTAAATCTCCACCTTGGGTCTGGGTGTGTGTCCTGTCTTGTGTTTGTATGTTTGAATAAAATAAAAAGGTTAACAAAGGAAGAACAGTGTAAAGGAAAGAAAACGACAAAGAAAGAATTAAAAAAAAAAGAGAGAAGAAAGTGGAAAAGTTTCGCGTACATTCCACAAGCGGCGCTAGTGTAGAACAACTAACGACATCTGAATTTTTTCGATTTTTTCTGGTACCAATATGAAATTCAGCACCGTCTAGTGGTAAAATCATGAGTTACAATTATACAACGTCATCTTGTGAATAATCATGGAATTGAACTTTTATAGGAATAAATAACATTTTAATGTATCTTCCATAATTATTATGGAATTATTTATACCAACCCTCTCAGACCTAAAGATTTTATTTTTAATTTAGCAGAAGGGAAGAATGGAAATAAATAAAACATGTTAATTTATTTTCGTTTATTAAAATTTAAAAACGTGCATTATGAGCTCTTTTAATTATGTACAATTGACCCACCCCCTTATTCTCACATACATATTTTATACAATATTTATTAAAGAACCTTAGCCATATCGTACATTTGAAATCCATTATAAAGTCACATTTTTTAAATGTTTATTAGAAATGGCTGTACACTAACATCACTCTTCCTAACCTAACAAATCTTAGAATGTTATCACTTCTAGTAGGTTTATCATAAGTAATGCCACGAGTTATTTTCAAATTATCGATAAATTCACGACTCACGAAGTGAGGAGAGAATTTATCTAGAGAATTTGGAAATCAAGAGTGGCATTTGTTAGGACTATTAAACGAATAAAATTAAGCTGTTTACTCACAAATCATTATTTAACTATAGTTATTTCTCACAGGCTCAGTCACTGCAAAATAATGGTCAGACCTGTTCAGAATATTAAAAAGGAGGAGCTTTCTTTAATATGGTAATTATAACACTGATAAATATTTCGTGAAACACGACTCTGATTGGTTGTAAAACAGAAATCATTGAAACGTGATTGGTCATTGAGTTTCATTTGGGGCATGAGTTAAATAGTCTTTGAAAATAGATTCACATTAAAAACGTAAACAAGTTTTAATTTACTTACAAATTAGAGTAAAATAAAAATCTGAGTAATGATTTTTTAACTTTCGATAATATATAATTTTTACAGTACCGTCTACGTAGAACGAAAGGATTAGCAGTTAAAAAATTTCAATTTACAAAATGGCTTATTTCCCATAATCCCGAGTGAACACGCCGTGTGCCTTGCATTTGTTTCATTTAGTTACATATTCTGTCACTAGGAAACAGCGCTACCATTGTAGTTTGCTCATTGTAGTTCATCGTAAACGACCGAAAATTTTTAGATGTCACTCTACTCAGTTTTCTCTCTTTTCGAGTGCTCTGTGGTTACGCTTGCTCATCACTGCAAGCAGATCATATTATTTATTGCCAAAAGATCGCAATATTGTAAGAATGCACCCTAGTGGAGAAATTTATAACCAACATTATATGTATTAATTAATTTCTGATGTCCTATGGTGTAAATATGTCAGTTTTATTTTTCTGCAGCGTTATTTCCTGGGAAATAATTCATTTAAGAATGTGAAAACCGTGGTTTATTATTTTTTTGTGGTATAATCAATTGCTACAAATGTTTTTATATTATCTCCCGCAAACAGTATCAGCTGACATTCGTGCACTATAATACAATCTGGTAGCCGTATTTTTTAGCGAGTCGGTCATTGCAAAATAATGCTATGACCTATTCAGAATGTTAAAAAGGAGTAGCTTTCTTTAATATGATATACTTGTTTGATAAATTTGAGGTGAAAAACGACTGTGATTGGTTGTAATTAAAAACATTATTGAAATGTGATTGGTCATTGAATCCCATTTGGGGCATGAGTTAAATAGTCATGATAACTACTCTCTATCGAAACGCGTTGACTATTTTAATATTTTCGTTTGGTGATTTGGGTTTTATTGATACAAAGTGAAGTATTATTTTAATGTGAAATGGCGATTCAATTCTGTTCAGAATTTCTAATTTAGGCTTCAGGTTCTTTCACGAGCTCGAAAATCTTCACACTCGGGACACACGGCTTAAATCCCTTCCCGAAGTACTTGTCTTTTTGATTTTTCCATCCTAAAGATCATCCACCCAGGTCGGGTTTGATTCGACCCTCTGGACCGAACAAGATCATACATCAGTATTTATAGGCCTAATAAATAAATAGCTACATAATATGAATATGGCTATTTCCTGGTTGAGATTTACTATTAGGGAACAATTAGCGAAGTTTATAGATGTTTTCTTCTTTCAGCTTA
Organism: Diploptera punctata; assembly: GCA_030220185.1. Taxonomy (NCBI): domain Eukaryota; kingdom Metazoa; phylum Arthropoda; class Insecta; order Blattodea; family Blaberidae; genus Diploptera; species Diploptera punctata. The sequence continues at coordinate 3,661,481 of JASPKZ010008378.1, forward strand.
TTCAATAGGATATGAAAGTTGTTTCGTTTCGATATTATGGAAGTTTATTGTGTATACACATGCCTAATGAAACGTTGTTTTATCGTTATCTTAAGTAGGTAGTAAAACAGCTGACAATAATTCTATAATTGTTACTTGTGCAGGTTTAATATGTGCCAGTAGGTTACTAGACAATAGCTCAGGCTATTTCCCTTTTGCACTCTTTAAATACCTTATACAGTGTTAATTAATTAAAATGAAGACATTTAAATATGAATGAGAGATGCAGACAGACAACTTATTGATATCCTTAAACAGAAAGTATTTAAGTTTCTTTATATATTCGTCTTGTTTGGCGAATTTTGCTGAAGACATACCCATGCATTTTGAATCAGTTTACCATAGAATAGACTTCATGTTTTTAATTGTTGACTCATCAGTACAATTGTTTATGTATCCATACATTATGTACGTATATTAGGCTACCTATTTACTTACATATATGACATAAGGTATTAAATATGATATATATATATATATATATATATATACATAACTTATATTTATATGTATGTCTAATAGCATGTAAGGTATGTATTGCTGATGGTATACAAGAGCTGCACATGTAATTCGAACCTATCATTTCTTGATAATGACACGTGGGATCATGTCGAAACGTCGGAATTAATGGCCAGAGGCAAACCTTGAATCCTTGACGTGGAAAATCCTAGAAACCTTACGTATACCGTATATATATATATATATATATATTTATAAGAATGGAATAAAAAAGAAGATTCTTAATTGGAAAGCTAATGGAAGAAGTGCAAGTGGCAGACCTAGAGAACATTAGATGGATGGAGTGAGGAGAAGTATGGAAGCTAGAGATCTGAGGGAAGAACCTCTGGCGACAAATCACTTTGGTTTGAAGGAGAAACACTGTATTGTGGAATATTCCTAATTAAATAAATGTATATATATATATATATATATTTCTCTGTCTGTGTATAAGATCATTAAAATTCTCCATCGCCATTGGGTGGTCGGTAATAGTCTCCACCTTCCGCTTCGGCGGCTAAGGTTCGATTTACGGAGGGACAGCGTTTTTAAATCTCCACCTTGATTTCATACAGTGTTCTGGAATGGGATGATAAACAAAAGAAGATATGAAGCATGAAGTAAAAGGGAGGACAATGTAAATACCTAATGGCATAATGTAACTCAACTATTTAAAAATCAATGTCTTCTCTGTTGTGTTTCTAATGTTTGTTTATGTATGCTGAAACGTAAATGGGAAAGAGTAGTGATGTGTGCAAAGAAAGACGGACCAATGTTAGATGCATCATGTTTACTGTTTTCAATCCTAAATGAATATTCGAGTTTTGGTGGTCTTACTCATATCTGTCGAATAACCGTACAATATCTGTTTGACTGCCTACCGTATGTCATCTACAGGGTGAAAATTATTTAAACCGACAAACTCTGGGAGGTTGTAGGGGACACTAAAACAATTATTTTTTCCCTAATGTCATTTTTTCCTATGAGGATTATTTAAACCGGTAAAGGGCATATTACGCTTTTCGGTTGTCATTACTGCAACTGCTCTTCATGATAGTAGTAAATTGTATCTGTTTAGTAATGGGGCGATACACCTGGAGTGAGTACACTGATATGGTTGGTGCGTACTACGTAGTGCACAACAGACGAGCTGCACAGCGGGTTTATCATAAGTAATGCCACGAGTGATTTCAAAATTGTCGATAAATTCACGACTCACGAAGTGAGGAGTGAATTTATCTAGAGAATTTTGAAATCAAGAGTGGCATTTGTTAGGACTATTTAACGAATAAAATTAAGCTGTTTACTCACAAATCATTATTTAACTATAGTATTTTAAAATATTTATATATTTAATGTAAACGGCGATGTTTAAAAACAAATGAGAAACAATAGGTACGCTTCTACTGCTTCTTTTGTTTATCACTGCAACCAGATCATACTATTTATTGCCAAAGGAACGCAATGTTGTAAGGAGGAGCTTTCTTTAATATGGTAATTATAACACTGATAAATATTTGGTGAAACACGACTCTGATTGGTTGTAAAACAGAAATCATTGAAACGTGATTGGTCATTGACTCCCATTTGGGGCATGAGTTAAATAGTCAACAACAGTATCCTTATCGCCGTATCCCGCATCATACTACGTTTACTGCTGTGTACCAACGCCTGCGTGAGACCGGGTCATTTAGCAGATTAACTGGACAGGGACGCCGTCGCACAGTAAGAACGCTGCGATTTGAGGAAGCTGTCCTGAAGCATGTGGAGCGAGATCCTTCAATCAGCACTCGTGCAATTGCACGTAATATGGGGACGAATTAGACGAATGTAAGAAACGTCCTTCATGAGCAATTCTCACTTACAGCGTGTCCACAACCTGGAACCAGTTGATAATGCACCCAGAGCACAGTGTTCTCAGTGGTACCTGGTACAGTGCTGCATCCTACTTTTCCATCCTCTGCATTGTTTACAGATGAAACAACGTTCAGGCGTGATGGAGTCTTCAAAATGCGCATGTTTGGAATGAGGATAACCCACATACCACAGTTACTCACGCACATAAAGTGCGGTTCTTCGTTAATGTGTGGACCGGTGATGTTGGGGACTGTTTAATTGGGTCATATCTCCTACCTAGGCCATTAAATGGCAGGCACTATTACAATTTTCTTGCCAGAGCATTGCCAGAATTGCTGGAAGACGTCTCGCTCGCTACAAGACAACGCATGTGGTTCCAACATGACGGGGCGCCGGCATATTTCAGTCGTATGCGTCGATTCTCGAACCAACGGTTTCCAGAAAAGTGGATTGGCAGAGGTGCTCCTGTACCATGGCCTGCTCGATCCCCAGATATGACCCCTCTGGATTTTTTTGTGTGGGGAGAGATGCGCAACCTTGTTTACACAACTACTGTTGCATTAGAAGAGGATCTGGTTGCCCGGATAGTAGCAGCAGCAGGAGCAATTAACGATACTCCTGGAGTTTTTGCCCGTGTTAGACAGAACATTATCCGCCGGTGTAACGTTCGTTTACATGTCAATGTAGGCATTTTTGAACCTCTACTGTAATTTAAGTAATTGAGTTGTGTTAATGTGTGTATTTTGGTAATAAAAAACGCAAAAGTGTTTGTTGGTTTAATTAATTTGCAGCCAGAGAAATCTTCCTCTACCGGTTTAAATTATCCTTATAGGAAAAAATGACAGTAGGGAAAAATATTTGTTTTGGTGTCCCCTAGAACCTCCCAGAGTTTGTCGGTTTAAATTAGTTTCACTCTGTATTTCAGCATGCCTTTCCGCCAATCTCTTTGTGTGTTTGGCCTGTCTGCGTGCGTGCTCAATTATTATTTATCTACTATTATAACAATCAGTGACACATTAGTACATAGTTAGAAGGCAACAAAACCAATACTTTATAGGCCTATTCTAACAAAATCAAAACACATTATCAAAACATAAAATACAAGTTTAACAAAACTTAAAACACACCAGTCATTGAATCTCGTGAAACTACATAAATAAAATCCACCGCTGTGGTCTCGAGGTATCGTGCCTTGTCACGCAGCGGGCCCGGGTTCGATCCCCGGTCGGGGCAGTTTCTCTGGGTGAGGTTTTTATCGGAGTTTTTCCTCACCTGTAAGACAAATGTCAGGAAAACTTTAAAGCCCAAACGGTTCCCTAAATCATATGACCATCATCATCATCATATCATCTTTATCAGTATCATCATCATCCTTCACCGGTGTGGAAAGCAACGGGAAGCTACTACACCTGCAATTCCCTAATAAAGCTGCAAGCATAGCATGAAAATGCTATGATTGCAGTGAAGGACCTGCCTTCGGGTAGAATTACTATGGATGGATATAAATAAACTCTCCTTGACTTTTCTGGAAGTATATTAATAGTTCCGTCTTGAACTGCTTTTAAAATTTTTCCTGATGAACCGTGAAAAATCGCCTTCTCCGCTCATTTTTACTTTAAATTCACATATGAAACTAGTGCCCAAAATTGCAGAATATAATAACAATGTATGTTCATTTTTTTTTTCAAAGTCCACATTAATCTTTCTCTAAACATATCGTTTCCGCAATAAATACATTTCATTAAATACCCTGAATGTAAATAAAATATTGTAGACATTAAAAAAATCAGATTTAGTAACTCGCTGCTCTTGGAACAGTCCTAACTTGAGCATCTCGTTACTATACTTATGCTTTGTGACTAGTCGTCTAAATAGGCCTAACTACGTATATCTAACTCTCTACCATGTAGCTGCCTCTTTGATCCTTTAAAACCAACAAAACAATTGCGAAACTTATGTTAGAAGTTATATAAAAAAGTAATAGTTTATTATGTTTTATTAGACCTAAAACAACTTTTTAACGTCGGTGATTGTTTCATTAGATAAAATTAACAGTCTATTGTTTGCACTTTGTCGGTTGATTAATCATTAATTACTGTATTATTCTCCGTCCTTGTACAACCTTCGTAAAACCTTCCACGAAACCAAGGACTATGAACGCAGCCACTGGAATCTGCGTAAAAAAGTAATTAAACGATTACAATAATTACACCTACTGCTAAGCAAGTTTGAACCCCAAGATCGACGAACTTGACTGGAGCTTTTTTCGTTATTTTCCTCAGTGTGAAGGCAAATTCTAGGTCGGAATTTTATCACATGATTTCATAACATCATAACCAAAATGTCATATTATTATTAAAATTGGACGGCGTTATGCATCAACCGGCTATGTGCCATTATGTAAGTTTCGAGAAAAATTCGTTTAAAGTTTTAGTCAATCTTCACTATTCATTGTAGTGCCAAACTAACAATACTGGATTTTGCAAGTTATTTTCCTTGCTTGACAGTTATTCATTAACAATCTAAGAGCGAGAAGTTTTGGCGCTTACCTGCGTGATACAAAACTTAGATTAACATTTATGAAGATCCGGTTTCATAGCCGTTTGCTGAAAAACCCTAGAATCTCTGATAGGATGAAAATCCTTTATAGGGTTATTTTCTAGAAATTTTTATAGATAGTATTTCAGGTGAAGGGCAATTTATATTAAGTAGTGATGGATTACAACATAATATTAAGTAAACGGAATATGAAGTTAAATTTTATATGAAGGTGGATTTAATGGTAATATTATATAGATTATTGTCCACCGCTGTGGTCTCGAGGTAGCGTGCTGCCTTGTCACGCAACGGGCCCGGGTTCGATCCCCGGCCGGGGCAGTTTTTCTGGGTGAGGTTTTTATCGGGGTTTTTCCTCGCCTGTAAGACAAATGTCAGGAAAACTTTAAGGCCCAAACGGTCCCCGAAATCATATGGTCATTATCATCAACATCATTATCATCCTTCACAGATGTGGAAAGCAACGGGAAGCTACCACACCTACAATTCCGTAGTAAAGCTGCAAGTATAGCATGAAAATGCTATGATTGCAGTGAAGGACCAGCCTTCGGGCACAATTACTATGGATGGATGGATATAGATTATTAATTTGATTTTGGCGATGGCGTTTACGTTTCTCTTTAACCCATTCACTTCAGATTTAAACGCTCAATGCATTTCCCCACAAACCAGATTTAATAATAATAGGTATTATTGCAGCCAATGGCCATGTATGGCAGTTTGAGAGGATAAAAGATAAATAATTGACATGCCTAAAAAAATAAGAAACATATAAACCCATGAAACCGTGTTGACTTCCTTGAGGAAGTCCGATGTTTCAGGGTCCCCTTTCGAGGGTTACACTGTAATGGAGCATATCACAGTTTGAGAGGATAAAAGATAAATAATTGACATGCCTAAAGAAAACAGGGTTTAGATACCGTAGGCCAAAACACTATCCTCTAATATTCATAAATGTTAACAAAATATTACTCTACCAAGGGATGTACAAAATAATAAAAATATATAAGAGCAGAGCTAAGCGAGTGTACCTCGTCTTCAGAGTTGAAGGCCATTTAACTGCCGGCGAGTCTACCTCGTCTTTTGAGGCGAATGGATTAATAAGAGGGCTATATTGAAAGATTTGGCGCTAAAAGTGTGCGTACACTTATAATATTTCATGAGCCAGTGTAACAGATGACATCAAAATCTTAGCCGGCGCTTAGTCCAGTTGAATCAGTGGACTTATACACAAAATCGATACTAATAAATTTCACGGTAAAATTCCGTTGAGGTATTAGTGACAGTATATACAAATTATAATAAATTATAAAACTATCTGCAATCTTCACAACTGCTAAAGAGACGGTATACATAATTTTATATCATATTTGTACTGTTCTATATAAAACACTATAGGCTAGAAGCAATAGAAACATAGTCTTCTTGATGCAACCAGATTGTATAGTATTAATTAACTTAAGTGGTACTGCCGAAACCAGAGGTTCATAAGCTCTCTGTATATTCTTATCCTTAGTTAATATTTTCCAACATTCCCTGTGTCCAAATCATAGTTAATGTTATTCTCTCATCTCATTCTTGGCCTATTCTCTTATTTTTCTGCCATTCCTCTCTGCTGTTCACCATTCCTGCCTCTTGTCTGATCATCGCAAGATTGTAATGACATTATTATATCTTAAATAAATTACGATTATATAAAGAAATGTAAGTATTTGTGAAGTAAAAAATAGAATGTCTAACATCTCAGTGGTTCAGTGTTTGATTCCCGGCTGTACCATACATGTTTTCTTAACGTCATTTAGGATCTTGGAAAAGGTTTCACCGAGTGTGGCAAGGACGACCGAATAGCTACTTGATATGAGAAGTAACGAAATCGAAGTTACGAAATTGTTAAGAAAACTTATATTAAGGATAAATGACTCCGTCGCGTTTCCCTATATTGTTTTCTGCTAGCCAGTGACAGCAACCATTTCAGCCGTTCCTTCCATCTTCGGGACTGTTATGGCACGGTATTATTAATGTGTGTATATTAAAACTAGAATAGGCCCTATCTGATACTAGACAATTGGTTTTTTTAATTGGGTACCTACTGTTTATTTAGTCAATATATTTATTATCTGCTCTTTTACTATAATTTAAGATCGAAAGCATGCATTGAAGCTTCCAGTAACTTCCTTCCGATACATATTTAAAACATCAACGTATTTTGTAATTATGCGTCTTTGATTACTGATTTTTTGTGCACTTCGTAAAAAGTAAATGCTGTATTATAATTAGGAAACCGGTAAATATTATTATTAAAATTGCTTTTATTATTCGAAAAAAATAGATTGTTAAATGCATTGTTATGTATTGAAAAATATCTTATTATAATATTTAGAACATGTTTTTACAATAAAAGAAGACAAGTGACGGCGGTCAGTTGAGTGACAGATGACAGACGACAGGCGGGATGATGGATGAGACAGTTGCACATTGACTTTAGCAACAAGATGTTATTCTTCACGCATGCACACATAAATATGCATTAAGAATCCGATATAACAGAATTTGATTTATCTCAAATCCATGTTTCGGAAAATTCCTTCTGTACTTTAATGCAATAAAACAGTTTAAAACTTTTATTTACTAATACTTTAACAAGTCAATTAAAGTTGCTATTCAAAGTTGGGCATAAAACGGCTGCCAAAATTTGAGTATATAAAAAATATAATATAAAATTATGTAGCTTTCACTCAACTGTTAAAATTATTAAAATATTATAGGCCTTTCGGGACCAATCCTATCCTCAGCAGAAACTTGTACGTTACTCTCAAGCTACTATCCAGCTACTGGATGGTTTGTTTGAGGATGACACTGATTCCGAAAGGTCTGCAATATTTTAATAATTTTAACGGTTGAGGAGAGTGCTAAAAATGCACATAATTTTATATTATATTGTTTTGTATACTGTAACACCTCAACGGAAATTTACCATAAATATGATTAGTATTGGCTGCAAATTTTGCTTAAAGGTACCTTTTCAGGCTTGAGATTTTTTTAGTTGCAGTGGACATGGAATTTATCAAAAGTAGGCAATGAGAAATGTACTGTATATAGAATTGCAGAGAAATTAGCACTAATATAAACACTGTCAGAGGTGGTTCAGAGAAGTTCAATTAGACGTCAAAATTAATACGTTACAAAACTGCAGCATAGTTTTATAATGTGCAACAAGGCACTTCAGAATATGGAAGTTCATTTTTCTAAATAAATAAATATATATATATATATATATATATATATATATCCATCCATAGTAATTCTGCCCGAGGGCAGGTCTTTCACTGCAATCATAGCATTTTCATGTCAAGCTTTGCAGCTTTACTAGGGAACTGTAGGTGTGGTAGCTTCCCGTTGCTTTCCACACCGGTGAAGGATGATGATGGCCATATGATTTCGGGGACCGTTTGGGCCTTAAAGTTTTCCTGATATTTGTCTTACAGGTGAGGAAAAACCCCGAGAAAAACATCACCCAGAAAAACTGCCCCGACCAGGGATCGAATCCGGGCCCGCTGCGTGACAAGGCAGCACGCTACCTCGAGACTACAACGGTGGACTATATACCCAATCATTTCAATTTTCACTTTCATACAGATTCGGCAAACAAAAGTTTAGGTAAATAAATAATAGTTTTAAAAAAACTAAAACAACACGCTTTATTAGAAAACCGAACTAAAAAAAGAAAAATAATTTTAATTTCCAACAAGCTTGGGATAAATAATTTTACCATCAAACGCGTGGGGGTGCTCTTTATCAATTAATATATTTGATAATAAACAGATATTGGTAAAAGTAAAGTCTCTAAGAAGAAAATGTAAAAATCATAAAAGCACCCCACGCTTTTGATGGTAAAATTATTTATACCAAGCGTGTTGGAAATTGTTATTTTTAATTTTTTTAGTTCGGTTTTCTAATAAAGCGTGTTCTTTTAGTTTTTTAAAACTATTAGTTATTTTTTTATTTTTTAGTTTTAATATTTTACAGAATAAGATAAAAATGTAAATATCTTTAAATTCGATAAGTACTATTGTAGTATGAGCTAAAAGTAATACTCTTCTAAAAAAACCTTCCAGCGGGATTTGAACCAGCAACGTATGCATTACTGAAATTATATACCACTAGAGTCCACCGCTCTACCAAGCGAGCTCTTACAACCATTGACTAAAAAGTCGACAAGTCCGCAACCTATTATACCAGTTTTCATTTTTTTTTCTGATGATTCTGGCCAGGATTTTAGAAAGAAAATATGAAATTATTGTATTGTCATGGGTCCTCTACAAGTATACCAAGTTTCAAGTCGATCAATGTTTGTAAGTGGGTGAAAATCGTGTTCAAAGATTCCGTTACATAGATACAAAGACACTTTTTTTATATTTTCTGATGATTCTGGCCAGGATTTTAGAAAATAAGTATGACATTATTGTATTGTCACGGGTCCTTTACACGTATACAAAGTTTCAAGTCGATCCAATGTTTCTAAGTGGGTGAAAATCGTGTTAACAAATTCCGTTACATAGATACAAAGACAATTTTTTTGATTATCTGATGATTGTGGCCAGGATTTTAGTAACAAAGTATGAAATTATTGTATTGTCACGGGTCTTTTACAAATATACAAAGTTTCAAGTCGATCCAATGATTTTAAGCGGGTGAAAATCGCGTTGAAATATTCCGTTACATAGATAGATAGATAGATAGATAGATAGATAGATAGATAGATAGATAGATAGATAGATAGATAGATAGATAGATGATAGATAGATAGATAGATAGATAGATAGATAGATAGATAGATAGATAGATAGATAGATAGATAGATAGATAGATAGATAGATAGATAGATAGATAGATTGATAGATACAGGTCAAGGTAATATAAAGCGTGTAAAAATGAAGTTCGTTGTGATAGAATGACCAATGTATTCTTTTCTTCTGCCTACTACTGTTCAGTTCTGGGTTCTTTAGCCGCTTTTGAGGGGTCTATAGTGTTTGGTGCGGTAAGACGGGAAGGCAAACTACAGGTATTGCCAGCAAATATCCTCAGTTTAGAAAACATAATAGTTACTACACGTTCAGTTTTCTTATTTACTAGTTCTGTGTTGGTGAATATTTTTCTCTAGCAAGTGTAGTGTGTTCATTATAGGATAGCGCCGCTCTTATAACATTTTTGTATTATTATTATTATTATTATTATTATTATCTTCTTCTTCCGAATGCAGTATTGGGTGATGATGCCCGTTCTACGACTACAAAAACTGATCTTTCCATCGGTTGAAGGGTCTTCCGAGGTCTCTTTTGCCTTTAGGGTTGAGGTGGTAAATCATCTTTGGTAAACGGGAATTTGACATTCTCTGGACGTGTTGGAACCATTTAATCTGACTATTTAACTCATGCCCCAAATGGGAGTCAATGACCAATCACATTTCAATGATTTCTATTTTACAACCAATCAGAGTCGTGTTTCACCAAATATTTATCAGTGTTATAATTACCATATTAAAGAAAGCTCCTCCTTACAATATTGCGTTCCTTTGGCAATAAATAGTATGATCTGGTTGCAGTGATAAACAAAAGAAGCAGTAGAAGCGTACCTATCGTTTCTCATTTGTTTTCAAACATCGCCGTTTACATTAAATATATAAATATTTTAAAATAACTATAGTTAAATAATGATTTGTGAGTAAACAGCTTAATTTTATTCGTTAAATAGTCCTAACAAATGCCACTCTTGATTTCCAAATTCTCTAGATAAATTCACTCCTCACTTCGTGAGTCGTGAATTTATCGATAATTTGGAAATCACTCGTGGCATTACTTATGATAATTTTGTATATGTTCAACCATTTCCCTACTATTCCACTGCATCCTTATCTCATCACTTTTCATTCTATCCCTTAATGTTACTCCAGTTAGTGATCGGAGGAATCTCATTTGTGAACTATTAATGCGGGATTTATCTTTTGCTCGAAGTGTCCAGCATTCACTTCCGTATAGTAGAGCAGGTTTGGCTATGGCATTATGAAATCTCAATTGGATTTCTTTCCTCATTTGTTTTCCAAAATTTCTCCTAATTATACCATTTAATCTGTTATATTTTTCTAAATTTGTTTCCACATCTTTTTGATTATGAAACTGTGATATATTATTACCTAAATAATTAAAGTGTGTTACTTGTTCTATTGGTTTATTATTTATTATTATTTTTACTCTCGAAAGTCCCTTTCCAGTGATTGCCATGGATTTGGTTTTATTTTCAGATATTTTCATGTTGTATTTTTCCAGGGTATTCTGCAATTTAAACACTGATCTCTGCAAATCATCTTCATTCTCCGCTTGAGGTATTTGGTCATCTGCGAAGATTATTGTTTGTATTTGGTTTCCTCTACATATTTTTTACTCCTGGGGGGTTTAGTTTTTTCTACTCCTGGACAATTTTATTTAGATATAGAATAAACAGTAATGGAGATAGTCCAAATCCCTGTCTTAAACCTTGGTTAATTTCAAATTTATCTGTTATTTTCCCATGATCTAACTTTACTTTTATAAATGTGGTTTCATATAAACTTTTTATAGCATATTATTATTATTATTATTATTATTATTATTATTATTATTATTATTATTATTATTATTATTATTATTATTATTATTATTATTAAGAACATGTTTTTTTTGCTTGGCTACTAGTTCCCTCCCCCCTCGGCAATGTTCCCTCCTGTCACGCACCAAGACGGCTATAGTTATCAACTGGACTGTAGGTTATATTTTCATTCATTGTCTCCTTGGTCACTCCCAATCTCTGCTCTTTACTTGATTTTTTTTCTCTGTACTGCCGATCACAGTGGACTAGTGGTTACCTTCCTCGCCTCTAGTTCCAAGCTCTCTGCCTTAAACAATGCCGGTGTCAATTGATTAATTTTCATAATATAAAGATCCTGAATGTGATTTCCTTCGGAAGAGTAGTAAAGCAGCGATTTTGTGTCGTAGACTTACATCAAATGAACCACGGTCCACTGCTGTGATCCCAGCGGGCCCGGGTTCCACCTCCAGTCGGGACAAGTTTTCTTGTGAGGGTTTTTTCCCCTTACCAGCCCTTAATTTAGATAATTCGTAACCAGTTCATCCTACAATTAAACTAACAAAACTTACCATCAATTTTAAATAAGAAGGTAAACAATTGAGTATTGGATTAGAGAAAAATAATCAATTTAACAAACTCCTCCCAAAATAATCATAATTAATAAACCTACTGTCATATTCCTATCAATTTATAAATATTCCCTTATTGTCCACCGCTGTGGTATCGACGTAGCGTACTGCTTTGTCACGCAGCGGGCTCGGATTCGATCCCCGGTCAGGAAAAGTTTGCTAGGTGAGGTTTCTTCGGGATTTGTCCTCACTTGTAAGACAAATGTCAGGAAACTTTAAGGTCTAAACGGTCTCCGAACATCATCTGGCCATCATAATCATCATTATCATATTCGTTATGTTCAGTATATGTGTGTGTGTGTGTGTGTGTGTGTGTGAATGATGTATTTAATGTTATGTTGTCTCGGACGAGGCCCTGAATTGAGCTGATCACTGATCCGGGGAGTGGTAAAAAAAGTAGCCTATTTGTGTTATCCATAGTTAAAATCCCTCTCCCGACAGATAGTGCCACCGTGATGTCCGGAGTGCATTTGCACGTAAAAGTACCTACAAAGGTGAGAGGTTAAACTAAAGAAGTATATTGTACTACAGTAGGTCCATGGCCTTCAATTGCATTCATAAAGTTTTATTTTAAGGTCCAAAAAGTCCCCAGCACGCCGTAGCGTAGTGGTTAAGGCACTGAGCTACAAGCCGGAGGGTCGAGGGTTCAAGTCCCGTTGGGGTCAGGATTTTTAAACTGACCCAAACTCTCTGGCGGCACTATGACCCTGGGGTCGACTCAGCCTCTAACGGAAATGAGTACCAGACGCTTGTTCTGGGGGTAAAGGCGGCCGTCACGCAAGCATCCTTGGCCATCATAATTTTTCTTTCATATTCAGCTATTTGGTTTGAATGTGTTAGTCAATGGTGTGGCATGCTTTAAATATTCATGCTATCTCATAGTGTGCCCCACATTGAGCTGATCACTCATTCGGGGAGGACCTCCATGTCCTTTCGTGGTCAAAACAAGTATGTAATCCTCTCCCAACAGGTTATGTTACTTTAAAGCCGGGTAGCATGGAGATGTAAAAGTACCTAAAAGGGATGAATTCAACAAAAAAAAAGAAAGAAATAAATGCATCCGAAATAAGTCTCTGAGTAAAATGTTTGGTACCTTCCACACCCAGTTTTTGAATTGTAGCGCTGAGAACAAGAGTTGGAAAATCTTTAAATGGAATACTAAACTGCAATTCAAATATGTATGAGTTTGTCCTTGGTTTATTTCATTACTCGTGTAATTTTTGTGTTGTTTATTGCAGTTTATGATTTTTACAGTGATGTTTAGTTGATTATTTTGTAATGTTTCAATCACAGTCAACGTCCCTAGTAATACTTTAGTTGCCTGTTAGATGTCTCGTTGAGTCGGTGTATTGACCGCATGACATCTATGAGCAAATAAGGTAACTAAAAATTAACTTGGTCTATAGTCCAGTTCAGGCTTCTGAAGCCGTATTTGAGGAGTCTATCTTGTATGGTGCGGCAAGAGGGGAGGGCGAGTTGCAGGCACTGTCAACTAAACTCAGTTTTGAAAATGTATATTTACTACACGTCCATTTTTGTATCTACTAGTTCTGTCTTAGTGAATACTCGTGTATTCTTATGTTTGGAGTGTTCATTATAGAATAGTGTTGTTTTTATAACAATTTATTTTACTATTATTATTATTATTATTATTATTATTATTATTATTATTATTATTAAAAAATGTTTTTTGCATGGCTACTACGTGGGTCACTAGATAAGTTTTGAGACACGGCAATATGGCGACAGGAATGCAATAAACTAATATACCATTTGAAAGCCCAACTCTCGAACGTCAAAACCATAGCAGATAGAAACGATTCCTTTCAGTTGTCTCTGAGCAGCACCTTTGTGAAGTAGTCTGTGCGTGGTGAAATCAAATGTGACCTATGGAGCTTGAGAGGGTGTATTTTCTTGCTATGATTTTATATAATTTTAAATGTGGTTTAAATGAGTCGTAAACACTTGAGCAACTCACACAAATATTTGGGGATCTTGCTCCTTCGCGTACAACAGTTTTCCGCTGATTTCCTGAATTTAAGAGGGAGAGAACATCCCTTAAAGATGAAGGGAGAAGTGGGAGGCCAACAACAGTGGTGTCAGAAGAAAACGTCTCTGCAATGGCGACTCTGATTAAGGAAGATTCACGACTGACCTATAAGGACATCCACCATCCTGCACCAATACTTAAGGGTGAGGAAAATTTCTTCTCGATGGGTGCCACACGACTTGTCAGAAGGGCATAACATACTAGGGTGGAATTGTGCAGATAAATACTGCCGAGATTCAACAACGGGGACTCCCGCCGGGTGTCAGACATAGTGACAGGTGACGAAACTTGGATCTACCAGTATGACCGTAAAACAAAGCACCAATCATAGATGTGGGTCTTCCCAGATAAGCAGCCACCGACCAAAGTCAAAAGACCTAAGAGTGTGGGGAAGAAAATGATGACCACTTTCTTCTCAACAAATGGTCATCTGGCTACAGTTGTGCTAGAGGATAAGAGGACAGTTACTACTAAATGGTATACAGAAGTATGTCTCCCCAAAGTCTTCTCAAAGATCCAGGAGAAGCGGCCAAATACTGGACTGTGGGGAATTCTGCTCCACCATGACAATGCTTCTTTGCACACAGCCAATGCAACAATTAGGTTTCTGGAAAAGACGCCGGTGAAATTAATGTCTCATTCAGCCTACAGTTTGGACCTAGCCCCGTGCGATAATTTCCTGTTCCTGAACGTGAAGAATTGCATGCGCGGACACCAGTTTCCAAGCCCTGAAGATGCTGTTGGAGGAGCTTGGTGCAATGTCTGGAATCGAGTGACGTGGCTGCTTCCAGAAGTAGTTCCAGAGGATGAAACAATGTATAGAATGTGCCGAAGAGATTTTTGAAAAGATGTGATAGGTATGGAACCTCTATCATGGCACATTTTTGCACATCTCAAAACTTATCTAGTGACCTACGTACTTCCCACCCCCACTCGGCAATGTTACCTCTTGCCACATGCCTTAGGATTCACCAAGACGGCTACAGTTATTAGAATTGGACTATAGTAATTCCTAATCCTTCCTTGTTTCAGCCACACGACTCTGGAATTCCCTCCCCTCGTATATCAAGGACTGCCCGACTCAAAAACAGTTTAAAAAGAAATTCACTTCATATTTCCTTAGACAATGTAATATATAACCGTGTTCCATGCATACTTTCATTATTCCTTTAGATTTTAAACTTTCTTCACTAAGCCATTTATCTAATCTAACTATAGGTTATTATTTTCGTTATTATTATTATTATTTTTTTTTCTTATCCTTGTCAACTTTACATTGTGTAGTCTATATCTATTATGTATCAATCATAATTCTTATTGTATGTAGGCATGCCGTAGCGTAGTGGTTAAGGCACTGCGCTACAAGCCGGAAGGTCGAGGGTTCGAGTCCCGGTGGGGTCAGGATTTTTAAACTGACCCAAACCTTCTGGCGGCACTATGGCCCTGGGGTCGACTCAGCCTCTAACTTAAATGAGTACCAGACGCTTGTTCTGGGGTAAAGGCGGCCGTCACGCAGGGCTGACAACCCGGCTGACATCAAGTGCCGATTGTCAAGAAAAAGTGGGAGCCTTAACCTCCTACTACCCCAAGGGCCTCCTGAGGCCTGTAGTGGGATCACTTTACTTTTTACTTACTTTATGTATACATTAACCCTGGTGAAGTGGAAGAGAAGACCTTAGGGCTAAGCTCCATTAGGTAAATAAATAAATAAAAATAAAATAAAGAAGGAGGGGCTGTGACTCAACAAAGGGCTACGCCATTAATTAGTAACAACAATCAATCACAGTGCATCTTATCACGATCCAAAAGTCATGTTACACTTATCTAATACGTCAACAACACATATGACTTGGGGCTACCGGAGACCATGGGTTCCTTATATCAAAACACTCATTCAACACTTTTAAACAACCTATGGTAATTGTCGGTACTTTCTATTCTTCTCTTTAAATGTTTCAATTTCCATGCAGTTTATTGCATGCAATCTATACATTATGTGCAGAGTGTCTTAAGTTGCGAATACAGTTATGAAAAAAAGGCAGATAGATTTTTTAATGAGATATCTCCGTAAACCTAACAAAAATCCAGAGAAAGAAAAACTTGTCTTGTTAAAATCTGCGTCATTAGCGACAAGGAGGGAGAGAGAGAATAGGGTTGGGTGGTTGATAATTATGGGTTGGTCGACATTGGAACGCATCCCTTGTATACATATAGCAACAACGAAACCTTGGCTTTCTACTGAAGCTGGCATCTTATATTAATTAAATAACTTTTCTTGAAGGAGTAGGAAAAGGAGGGAGTTGGAAAAGCAGGGGTAATTAGCATTACATTGAAGTTAATAATAATCCCCCCTCTTGCCCTAGTATTCATTACAACTGAATACCCGTTTAATTAGCTCATTAGATGTCCTAATTGATGCTACACAACTCTCTGTAAATAAACTTTGCAGCGCCGTCGACGGTGAGAAAGAGAACTATGAGAGAAGTAGGAGAGAGAAAAAAATAACGAGCGTCGCGGTTCTCATCTCTTTTTTTATATCGTAACTTGAAAGAAGGCATTGTTGCTACATTAAAATTATTAGTTTACCAGTTCTAATACCATATTGTCACCCTTAAATAATAATAATACATTATTATTATTATTATTATTATTATTATTATTATTATTATTATTATTATCATCATCACCATTACACTCCTGTATTCTCCCTGAATTGTCCGTTGAAGACCGAAAAAAAAAAAGTTCGCAAGTGTTTCTCTAGCATTCAGATTCCTTTAAAAGGAATAAGCGAATTGGCTCAAGAAGTATGGTTTGAAACTCATTATTAGAGAGATATCGGTTTTAAACTTTGGTGCCGATCAATCTGATTTTTTTTTTTTTTTTTTTTTTCAGTTAGTAAGGCAAATTCTGGACTGGAATTTTATTACCAGCACTATTTCACCACATTCATCATTTCATGGTAGACATAACTAACTCTCCGGTGGTTCAAGCTTCGCAGACATAATCCGTCCAAACACTCCTATCCTGAGCTAATGGTTTCCAATTATTTGCTGTATATTTCACTTCCGCAAAATCGTGGTTAATGTTATTCTCCCAGTTCAATCTCGGTCTACCTACTGGGCGCTTTCCCACAGACGTTCTTAAAAAAGTTTGTTTCCATGCTCCCCTTTCGTCACCTATTCGTGCCACATGTCCTGACTATCACACTGTACGAGATTTAACCGTTCTTATGATATTTGGTTTCCCATGAAGATCGTGTGCATAATGCATTTTTAGAACTCTTTTCCATTCACCTGTCTGTTCGTCTCTCTTTGATCCAACCATTCCAAAGTAGGCCCGCTACTTTAAAAAATAAAAGGTATGACCTTAGCTGTTAAAGCGTCTATAAACATAGGAAAAAATGACAAAATAAATGAATCATAAAACTTTGTAAGCGCATTAATAAATAAATTGTAGTGCACCATGTTTGAACTCTCTAATGCAATCAAAGCCTTGGTGCGGAGCTTCTGGCTGCTCACTGGTTCCACTCACCATTAAGGAAGACATTTTTCTCATAAAATTTCGGACGGTGAATAGGACCGGTGCCCGCTCAGCATTGAGAAATTTGAGTAACTCGTAGAATTAGTTGCAGCTCGGTTAAAATAAAACAGCTACCACTGCTGGGATACCCGATGTACTGACCACATATCGTCCCTCTGGATGATTCTTCATCTTTGGCATTGCAAATGTAACTTAGATATGACACCAGAAGCCGGCTGGTAGATCTAGGCTTGTCGAGGGTTGCACAGTAGGCCCTAATTATTTTCATATTGGATAAGAAACTAACTTCAACTCATTTCTCTGTCATTTTGGTATTTTTTGTTTGTTTATATTTAATTAAATATGTGATTTCGTAAAAAAAACTACCAGCTTACGATTACTGTAAAGTATGTCAGACGAATCCATAATAACATATACGTCACAATAAACCATATTGTTGTATGCTGAGCTGTACAACCTGCTGTGAGGTAATGTTGTTACAGTAACGTTACGGGTGGAGTGAGTGCGTTCAAACAGAACTACTAAACATTTTCAAAATATAGTACAGTTCAGTTCTGACTTCTTTAGCCGCTTTTTAGGAGTCTATGGTGTTTGGTGCGATAAGAGGGGAAGGCGAATTGCAGGTATTGCAAGCATCTATCCTCAGTTTAGAAAACATAATAGTTACTACACGTTGAGTTTTCTTATTTACTAGTTCTGTGTTCGTTAATATTTTTCTTGTCTAGTAAGTTTAGATTGTTCATTATAGGATAGCGCCGTTTTTATAACAATTTATTTATTATTATTATTAAGAAAATGTTTTTTCCTTGGCCACTAGCTCCCTTTCCCATTCGGTAATGTTCTCTCCTACCACGCACCAAGACGGCTACACTTATCAGAACTGGACTGTATTTACGTTATTCAAAAAGTAGGACTGGATGTGGCGGCTTGAATGTCAACTTTCTGGATTAATAGACGGATAGAACAAATAGAGGTGAATGGTGTAAATGGGATGCGCCATAGAATGGATGAGTCTATTAGTTACCCACTAGTTCTGTAGGGGTGTGTAGTTCAGTTTGCATTTAGCAGTGGTTGTTACGGGTCGCGAAAATGGAGCATGGTACTATTGTAGCAGCGGAATAGAAAACATACCGAACTCACTGAGAACAATACTTGTTTCCATTCGAACTTCCAGGTCATGTATTGGTTTGCCGAGGCTACACGACGCGGCTTGTGTTTTTTGGTTAGTCAAGGCTGCCTTTTTTTTTTCTTTCTTTGTGTATGTCAACAAATGATCGAATGGTAGATCACAGGGTACAGAAACAAATGTTAAGGTATCAACCTGGAGGAAGAAGAAGACCAGGACGTCCACTCAAAATACTTTTGGATGGCGTTTCTCTTGAGGCTGGAACAGGTCAACAAATGGCCTAAATTCGTGAATGTACTGTGATGATTATGTCAACAAATTCCTTGTAGCCATCATTCTAGAACACGTTGTGATCTTGAGGTAATCTTCCCAGCGAGGTACCACCTGCACCCAGTCCTCTAATAACCGTCCTATAGTGCCGCAGTGCAAGTTTACATGATCTTCCAAAATAATTTTTTGTACCATATTCTGTCCATGCTTCAAAAAATTATTCACAGCTCATGGGGGATTTGTCAATACTCCATGCTATTTCTCTAGATGATAAAACATCCTCCTTATAAACGATTTCTTGCCCTTTTTTTCCACATCTGACAATCCTAGTTTTCAGCCCATTGCCTTAAACACTTGAAACTAATTGATAAATCTAGCAGGCAAGTATTTTTATTCTGCTAAGAACTTAGTAGTAGTAGTAGGACTTTAGTAGTAATAGGACTTTATTAGGCAAAAAGTAAGATATTTACAATATTATTTACAAATATGGGTCGCACGGGCAGTAAGCCGTACGTGCTGTTGACAGTCCGTTACAATAAATTAATAATTGGTACTAGTGTAAGAAAAATAAACAACAAAAACAGCAATAACATTACAATTAGATAAAGAAAACACAATAATAATATTACAATTAAATAATAACACAATAGCATTATACACTAAAAACATTAACATTACAATTACATAAAGAAAACACAATAATATTACAATTAAATAATAACACAATAGCATTATACACTAAAAAAACATTAACATTACAATTACATAAAGAAAACACATTAATATTACAATTAAATAATAACACAATAGCATTATACACTAATTAAATTATATATAATTGTAAGGCGGCTCTGTGGTGCAAGCGGTTAGACGCTCGCCTCTCAATGCTGGGGACCCAAGACCGAGTCTCGGTCACTCCATGTGGGTTTCGTGGTGGACGAAACGGAGCTTGGGCAAATTTTTCTCGGGGGTTTCTCCCGTTTTCCCCTGCCACAAATTTCATTCCGCCATTTCTCCATACTTATCCATTTCGTTTCATTGCGTTCATCAGCCCCTCTGATGGTGCGTCAGGGATGGTCGACCTCGTAGTTCACAGACCTCTTTAAATATAGTGTCTTCACCTCATCTCATTCCTGGACCCGATCCTGAGGTCACGAGTTGAGGATATTTATTTTTTATTTATAAGTACTTATAACCCCCCCTTTACAGTAGTATCAGAGAATAAGAGAAGTAAGACTTGTTTGTTTGCTTAGAACTGGAGGTTGTAAACATTAAACAACAGCTGGTTGTATCAATTTGCAACAGACAATTGAATCCGTGGTTGTATTATCAGACAGAAGGAAGTGTCTTTTTTTATATAATGTAGTTGTACACAGATAGTAAGCTGCTGTAGCTAGAATACGTTCTTACACATCATTATGCTATTATTTTTTCAGTACTTCTTATTCTTCTTCCTTTCCAGGATTAGGTCGATGCGACCTGTTCCGGACTCAAGTCCATCGTTTCCTTGGCCGTCCCAAAGATCTTTTTCCATGTGGTTTGTAGGTGTTGATCTTTTTGCGGATCTTAAAAAAATCATTTCAGTGGCTTGAATGTGTGAGATATTTTTTTGTAAGTACCCAAGATTCAGATCCATATAAAAGAACAGGAACAGTCATAATTTTATAAAACCTGATCTTCGAGTCTTTCGGAAGGTTCTTCTTATGGTGCCACACATCATTTGATATCGCTTTAATTTATTCAGTACAGCCTCGAAAAATGTGGTGATTCTATCATTTTGCAACGCACCTTACATAATTTTATTATTAATAGTAAATAAAGCTTCACACCGAATTTTTATAATAGATGTACTTCTAGCAGAACATTCGCATAGTGTACTTCGGTAACTCCCTTACCACCCTGAACTAAACCGAATTGAACTCATATGGGCTACAGTCAATAATTGGGTAGCTGAAAACAAGTCACTTTTAAAGTCAATGACATAATTCAATTGGCCAACGAGAAAATTGCATCTCTTACATAACTTAGGTAAAAGAAAGTATGTGATCACATAAAAGAGAGAGAGAAGAATATTTCAGAAGTGAGGGTTTACTGGATAAGAGAATAGTGAAACTATTATTAACATTGGATATAACAATTCAGATGACTTACAACCGATACCAACAATAGTGAATTTTCAGATACTGAAGATGAAGAGGGAGTAAAGTAAACTTCCCTTGGGGTAGTAGGAGGTTAAGGCTCCCACCTTTTTAGACAAACGGCACGTATGTCATCCGGGTTTCAGCCCTGCGTGGCGGCCGCCTTTACCCCAGAACAAGAGTGTGGTACTCGTCCCCGTAGAGACTGAGTCGACTCCCAGGACCGCGGTGCAACCAGAAGGTTTGAGACAGTTTAAAAATCCTGAACCCCCACCTTGCGGCTTGTAGCGTAGACCGCGGTGCAACCAGAAGGTTTGAGACAGTTTAAAAATCCTGAACCCCCACCTTGCGGCTTGTAGCGTAGACCGCGGTGCAACCAGAAGGTTTGAGACAGTTTAAAAATCCTGAACCCCCACCTTGCGGCTTGTAGCGTAGACCGCGGTGCAACCAGAAGGTTTGAGACAGTTTAAAAATCCTGAACCCCCACCTTGCGGCTTGTAGCGTAGACCGCGGTGCAACCAGAAGGTTTGAGACAGTTTAAAAATCCTGAACCCCCACCTTGCGGCTTGTAGCGTAGACCGCGGTGCAACCAGAAGGTTTGAGACAGTTTAAAAATCCTGAACCCCCACCTTGCGGCTTGTAGCGTAGACCGCGGTGCAACCAGAAGGTTTGAGACAGTTTAAAAATCCTGAACCCCCACCTTGCGGCTTGTAGCGTAGACCGCGGTGCAACCAGAAGGTTTTGAGACAGTTTAAAAATCCTGAACCCCCACCTTGCGGCTTGTAGCGTAGACCGCGGTGCAACCAGAAGGTTTGAGACAGTTTAAAAATCCTGAACCCCCACCTTGCGGCTTGTAGCGTAGACCGCGGTGCAACCAGAAGGTTTGAGACAGTTTAAAAATCCTGAACCCCCACCTTGCGGCTTGTAGCGTAGACCGCGGTGCAACCAGAAGGTTTGAGACAGTTTAAAAATCCTGAACCCCCACCTTGCGGCTTGTAGCGTAGACCGCGGTGCAACCAGAAGGTTTGAGACAGTTTAAAAATCCTGAACCCCCACCTTGCGGCTTGTAGCGTAGACCGCGGTGCAACCAGAAGGTTTGAGACAGTTTAAAAATCCTGAACCCCCACCTTGCGGCTTGTAGCGTAGACCGCGGTGCAACCAGAAGGTTTGAGACAGTTTAAAAATCCTGAACCCCCACCTTGCGGCTTGTAGCGTAGACCGCGGTGCAACCAGAAGGTTTGAGACAGTTTAAAAATCCTGAACCCCCACCTTGCGGCTTGTAGCGTAGACCGCGGTGCAACCAGAAGGTTTGAGAGAGTTTAAAAATCCTGAACCCCCACCTTGCGGCTTGTAGCGTAGACCGCGGTGCAACCAGAAGGTTTGAGACAGTTTAAAAATCCTGAACCCCCACCTTGCGGCTTGTAGCGTAGACCGCGGTGCAACCAGAAGGTTTGAGAGAGTTTAAAAATCCTGAACCCCCACCTTGCGGCTTGTAGCGTAGACCGCGGTGCAACCAGAAGGTTTGAGACAGTTTAAAAATCCTGAACCCCCACCTTGCGGCTTGTAGCGTAGACCGCGGTGCAACCAGAAGGTTTGAGAGAGTTTAAAAATCCTGAACCCCCACCTTGCGGCTTGTAGCGTAGACCGCGGTGCAACCAGAAGGTTTGAGACAGTTTAAAAATCCTGAACCCCCACCTTGCGGCTTGTAGCGTAGACCGCGGTGCAACCAGAAGGTTTGAGAGAGTTTAAAAATCCTGAACCCCCACCTTGCGGCTTGTAGCGTAGACCGCGGTGCAACCAGAAGGTTTGAGACAGTTTAAAAAACCTGAACCCCCACCTTGCGGCTTGTAGCGTAGACCGCGGTGCAACCAGAAGGTTTGAGAGAGTTTAAAAATCCTGAACCCCCACCTTGCGGCTTGTAGCGTAGACCGCGGTGCAACCAGAAGGTTTGAGACAGTTTAAAAATCCTGAACCCCCACCTTGCGGCTTGTAGCGTAGACCGCGGTGCAACCAGAAGGTTTGAGACAGTTTAAAAATCCTGAACCCCCACCTTGCGGCTTGTAGCGTAGACCGCGGTGCAACCAGAAGGTTTGAGACAGTTTAAAAATCCTGAACCCCCACCTTGCGGCTTGTAGCGTAGACCGCGGTGCAACCAGAAGGTTTGAGACAGTTTAAAAATCCTGAACCCCCACCTTGCGGCTTGTAGCGTAGACCGCGGTGCAACCAGAAGGTTTGAGAGAGTTTAAAAATCCTGAACCCCCACCTTGCGGCTTGTAGCGTAGACCGCGGTGCAACCAGAAGGTTTGAGAGAGTTTAAAAATCCTGAACCCCCACCTTGCGGCTTGTAGCGTAGACCGCGGTGCAACCAGAAGGTTTGAGAGAGTTTAAAAATCCTGAACCCCCACCTTGCGGCTTGTAGCGTAGACCGCGGTGCAACCAGAAGGTTTGAGACAGTTTAAAAATCCTGAACCCCCACCTTGCGGCTTGTAGCGTAGACCGCGGTGCAACCAGAAGGTTTGAGAGAGTTTAAAAAATCCTGAACCCCCACCTTGCGGCTTGTAGCGTAGACCGCGGTGCAACCAGAAGGTTTGAGACAGTTTAAAAATCCTGAACCCCCACCTTGCGGCTTGTAGCGTAGACCGCGGTGCAACCAGAAGGTTTGAGAGAGTTTAAAAATCCTGAACCCCCACCTTGCGGCTTGTAGCGTAGACCGCGGTGCAACCAGAAGGTTTGAGAGAGTTTAAAAATCCTGAACCCCCACCTTGCGGCTTGTAGCGTAGACCGCGGTGCAACCAGAAGGTTTGAGAGAGTTTAAAAATCCTGAACCCCCACCTTGCGGCTTGTAGCGTAGACCGCGGTGCAACCAGAAGGTTTGAGACAGTTTAAAAATCCTGAACCCCCACCTTGCGGCTTGTAGCGTAGACCGCGGTGCAACCAGAAGGTTTGAGAGAGTTTAAAAATCCTGAACCCCCACCTTGCGGCTTGTAGCGTAGACCGCGGTGCAACCAGAAGGTTTGAGAGAGTTTAAAAATCCTGAACCCCCACCTTGCGGCTTGTAGCGTAGACCGCGGTGCAACCAGAAGGTTTGAGACAGTTTAAAAATCCTGAACCCCCACCTTGCGGCTTGTAGCGTAGACCGCGGTGCAACCAGAAGGTTTGAGAGAGTTTAAAAATCCTGAACCCCCACCTTGCGGCTTGTAGCGTAGACCGCGGTGCAACCAGAAGGTTTGAGAGAGTTTAAAAATCCTGAACCCCCACCTTGCGGCTTGTAGCGTAGACCGCGGTGCAACCAGAAGGTTTGAGACAGTTTAAAAATCCTGAACCCCCACCTTGCGGCTTGTAGCGTAGACCGCGGTGCAACCAGAAGGTTTGAGACAGTTTAAAATCCTGAACCCCCACCTTGCGGCTTGTAGCGTAGACCGCGGTGCAACCAGAAGGTTTGAGACAGTTTAAAAATCCTGAACCCCCACCTTGCGGCTTGTAGCGTAGACCGCGGTGCAACCAGAAGGTTTGAGACAGTTTAAAAATCCTGAACCCCCACCTTGCGGCTTGTAGCGTAGACCGCGGTGCAACCAGAAGGTTTGAGACAGTTTAAAAATCCTGAACCCCCACCTTGCGGCTTGTAGCGTAGACCGCGGTGCAACCAGAAGGTTTGAGACAGTTTAAAAATCCTGAACCCCCCACCTTGCGGCTTGTAGCGTAGACCGCGGTGCAACCAGAAGGTTTGAGACAGTTTAAAAATCCTGAACCCCCACCTTGCGGCTTGTAGCGTAGACCGCGGTGCAACCAGAAGGTTTGAGAGAGTTTAAAAATCCTGAACCCCCACCTTGCGGCTTGTAGCGTAGACCGCGGTGCAACCAGAAGGTTTGAGAGAGTTTAAAAATCCTGAACCCCCACCTTGCGGCTTGTAGCGTAGACCGCGGTGCAACCAGAAGGTTTGAGACAGTTTAAAAATCCTGAACCCCCACCTTGCGGCTTGTAGCGTAGACCGCGGTGCAACCAGAAGGTTTGAGAGAGTTTAAAAATCCTGAACCCCCACCTTGCGGCTTGTAGCGTAGACCGCGGTGCAACCAGAAGGTTTGAGACAGTTTAAAAATCCTGAACCCCCACCTTGCGGCTTGTAGCGTAGACCGCGGTGCAACCAGAAGGTTTGAGAGAGTTTAAAAATCCTGAACCCCCACCTTGCGGCTTGTAGCGTAGACCGCGGTGCAACCAGAAGGTTTGAGACAGTTTAAAAATCCTGAACCCCCACCTTGCGGCTTGTAGCGTAGACCGCGGTGCAACCAGAAGGTTTGAGAGAGTTTAAAAATCCTGAACCCCCACCTTGCGGCTTGTAGCGTAGACCGCGGTGCAACCAGAAGGTTTGAGACAGTTTAAAAATCCTGAACCCCCACCTTGCGGCTTGTAGCGTAGACCGCGGTGCAACCAGAAGGTTTGAGACAGTTTAAAAATCCTGAACCCCCACCTTGCGGCTTGTAGCGTAGACCGCGGTGCAACCAGAAGGTTTGAGACAGTTTAAAAATCCTGAGCCCCCACCTTGCGGCTTGTAGCGTAGACCGCGGTGCAACCAGAAGGTTTGAGACAGTTTAAAAATCCTGAACCCCCACCTTGCGGCTTGTAGCGTAGACCGCGGTGCAACCAGAAGGTTTGAGACAGTTTTAAAAATCCTGAACCCCCACCTTGCGGCTTGTAGCGTAGACCGCGGTGCAACCAGAAGGTTTGAGACAGTTTAAAAATCCTGAACCCCCGCCTTGCGGCTTGTAGCGTAGACCGCGGTGCAACCAGAAGGTTTGAGACAGTTTAAAAATCCTGAACCCCCACCTTGCGGCTTGTAGCGTAGACCGCGGTGCAACCAGAAGGTTTGAGACAGTTTAAAAATCCTGAACCCCCACCTTGCGGCTTGTAGCGTAGACCGCGGTGCAACCAGAAGGTTTGAGACAGTTTAAAAATCCTGAACCCCCACCTTGCGGCTTGTAGCGTAGACCGCGGTGCAACCAGAAGGTTTGAGACAGTTTAAAAATCCTGAACCCCCACCTTGCGGCTTGTAGCGTAGACCGCGGTGCAACCAGAAGGTTTGAGACAGTTTAAAAATCCTGAACCCCCACCTTGCGGCTTGTAGCGTAGACCGCGGTGCAACCAGAAGGTTTGAGACAGTTTAAAAATCCTGAACCCCCACCTTGCGGCTTGTAGCGTAGACCGCGGTGCAACCAGAAGGTTTGAGACAGTTTAAAAATCCTGAACCCCCACCTTGCGGCTTGTAGCGTAGACCGCGGTGCAACCAGAAGGTTTGAGACAGTTTAAAAATCCTGAACCCCCACCTTGCGGCTTGTAGCGTAGACCGCGGTGCAACCAGAAGGTTTGAGACAGTTTAAAAATCCTGAACCCCCACCTTGCGGCTTGTAGCGTAGACCGCGGTGCAACCAGAAGGTTTGAGACAGTTTTAAAAATCCTGAACCCCCACCTTGCGGCTTGTAGCGTAGACCGCGGTGCAACCAGAAGGTTTGAGACAGTTTAAAAATCCTGAACCCCCACCTTGCGGCTTGTAGCGTAGACCGCGGTGCAACCAGAAGGTTTGAGACAGTTTAAAAATCCTGAACCCCCACCTTGCGGCTTGTAGCGTAGACCGCGGTGCAACCAGAAGGTTTGAGACAGTTTTAAAAATCCTGAACCCCCACCTTGCGGCTTGTAGCGTAGACCGCGGTGCAACCAGAAGGTTTGAGACAGTTTAAAAATCCTGAACCCCCACCTTGCGGCTTGTAGCGTAGACCGCGGTGCAACCAGAAGGTTTGAGACAGTTTAAAAATCCTGAACCCCCACCTTGCGGCTTGTAGCGTAGACCGCGGTGCAACCAGAAGGTTTGAGACAGTTTAAAAATCCTGAACCCCCACCTTGCGGCTTGTAGCGTAGACCGCGGTGCAACCAGAAGGTTTGAGACAGTTTAAAAAATCCTGAACCCCCACCTTGCGGCTTGTAGCGTAGACCGCGGTGCAACCAGAAGGTTTGAGACAGTTTAAAAATCCTGAACCCCCACCTTGCGGCTTGTAGCGTAGACCGCGGTGCAACCAGAAGGTTTGAGACAGTTTAAAAATCCTGAACCCCCACCTTGCGGCTTGTAGCGTAGACCGCGGTGCAACCAGAAGGTTTGAGACAGTTTAAAAATCCTGAACCCCCACCTTGCGGCTTGTAGCGTAGACCGCGGTGCAACCAGAAGGTTTGAGACAGTTTAAAAATCCTGAACCCCCACCTTGCGGCTTGTAGCGTAGACCGCGGTGCAACCAGAAGGTTTGAGACAGTTTAAAAATCCTGAACCCCCACCTTGCGGCTTGTAGCGTAGACCGCGGTGCAACCAGAAGGTTTGAGACAGTTTAAAAATCCTGAACCCCCACCTTGCGGCTTGTAGCGTAGACAGCGGTGCAACCAGAAGGTTTGAGACAGTTTAAAAATCCTGAACCCCCACCTTGCGGCTTGTAGCGTAGACCGCGGTGCAACCAGAAGGTTTGAGACAGTTTAAAAATCCTGAACCCCCACCTTGCGGCTTGTAGCGTAGACCGCGGTGCAACCAGAAGGTTTGAGACAGTTTAAAAATCCTGAACCCCCACCTTGCGGCTTGTAGCGTAGACCGCGGTGCAACCAGAAGGTTTGAGACAGTTTAAAAATCCTGAACCCCCACCTTGCGGCTTGTAGCGTAGACCGCGGTGCAACCAGAAGGTTTGAGACAGTTTAAAAATCCTGAACCCCCACCTTGCGGCTTGTAGCGTAGACCGCGGTGCAACCAGAAGGTTTGAGAGAGTTTAAAAATCCTGAACCCCCACCTTGCGGCTTGTAGCGTAGACCGCGGTGCAACCAGAAGGTTTGAGACAGTTTAAAAATCCTGAACCCCCACCTTGCGGCTTGTAGCGTAGACCGCGGTGCAACCAGAAGGTTTGAGAGAGTTTAAAAATCCTGAACCCCCACCTTGCGGCTTGTAGCGTAGACCGCGGTGCAACCAGAAGGTTTGAGAGAGTTTAAAAATCCTGAACCCCCACCTTGCGGCTTGTAGCGTAGACCGCGGTGCAACCAGAAGGTTTGAGAGAGTTTAAAAATCCTGAACCCCCACCTTGCGGCTTGTAGCGTAGACCGCGGTGCAACCAGAAGGTTTGAGACAGTTTAAAAATCCTGAACCCCCACCTTGCGGCTTGTAGCGTAGACCGCGGTGAAACCAGAAGGTTTGAGAGAGTTTAAAAATCCTGAACCCCCACCTTGCGGCTTGTAGCGTAGACCGCGGTGCAACCAGAAGGTTTGAGACAGTTTAAAAATCCTGAACCCCCACCTTGCGGCTTGTAGCGTAGACCGCGGTGCAACCAGAAGGTTTGAGACAGTTTAAAAATCCTGAACCCCCACCTTGCGGCTTGTAGCGTAGACCGCGGTGCAACCAGAAGGTTTGAGACAGTTTAAAAATCCTGAACCCCCACCTTGCGGCTTGTAGCGTAGACCGCGGTGCAACCAGAAGGTTTGAGACAGTTTAAAATCCTGAACCCCCACCTTGCGGCTTGTAGCGTAGACCGCGGTGCAACCAGAAGGTTTGAGACAGTTTAAAAATCCTGAACCCCCACCTTGCGGCTTGTAGCGTAGACCGCGGTGCAACCAGAAGGTTTGAGACAGTTTAAAAATCCTGAACCCCCACCTTGCGGCTTGTAGCGTAGACCGCGGTGCAACCAGAAGGTTTGAGACAGTTTAAAAATCCTGAACCCCCACCTTGCGGCTTGTAGCGTAGACCGCGGTGCAACCAGAAGGTTTGAGACAGTTTAAAAATCCTGAACCCCCACCTTGCGGCTTGTAGCGTAGACCGCGGTGAAACCAGAAGGTTTGAGACAGTTGAAAAATCCTGAACCCCCACCTTGCGGCTTGTAGCGTAGACCGCGGTGCAACCAGAAGGTTTGAGACAGTTAAAAATCCTGAACCCCCACCTTGCGGCTTGTAGCGTAGACCGCGGTGCAACCAGAAGGTTTGAGACAGTTTAAAAATCCTGAACCCCCACCTTGCGGCTTGTAGCGTAGACCGCGGTGCAGCCAGAAGGTTTGAGACAGTTTAAAAATCCTGAACCCCCACCTTGCGGCTTGTAGCGTAGACCGCGGTGCAACCAGAAGGTTTGAGACAGTTTAAAAATCCTGAACCCCCACCTTGCGGCTTGTAGCGTAGACCGCGGTGCAACCAGAAGGTTTGAGACAGTTTAAAAAATCCTGAACCCCCACCTTGCGGCTTGTAGCGTAGACCGCGGTGCAACCAGAAGGTTTGAGACAGTTTAAAAATCCTGAACCCCCACCTTGCGGCTTGTAGCGTAGACCGCGGTGCAACCAGAAGGTTTGAGACAGTTTAAAAATCCTGAACCCCCACCTTGCGGCTTGTAGCGTAGACCGCGGTGCAACCAGAAGGTTTGAGACAGTTTAAAAATCCTGAACCCCCACCTTGCGGCTTGTAGCGTAGACCGCGGTGCAACCAGAAGGTTTGAGAGAGTTTAAACACCTGAACCCCCACCTTGCGGCTTGTAGCGTAGACCGCGGTGCAACCAGAAGGTTTGAGACAGTTTAAAAATCCTGAACCCCCACCTTGCGGCTTGTAGCGTAGACCGCGGTGCAACCAGAAGGTTTGAGACAGTTTAAAAATCCTGAACCCCCACCTTGCGGCTTGTAGCGTAGACCGCGGTGCAACCAGAAGGTTTGAGACAGTTTAAAAATCCTGAACCCCCACCTTGCGGCTTGTAGCGTAGACCGCGGTGCAACCAGAAGGTTTGAGAGAGTTTAAAAATCCTGAACCCCCACCTTGCGGCTTGTAGCGTAGACCGCGGTGCAACCAGAAGGTTTGAGACAGTTTAAAATCCTGAACCCCCACCTTGCGGCTTGTAGCGTAGACCGCGGTGCAACCAGAAGGTTTGAGAGAGTTTAAAAATCCTGAACCCCCACCTTGCGGCTTGTAGCGTAGACCGCGGTGCAACCAGAAGGTTTGAGACAGTTTAAAAATCCTGAACCCCCACCTTGCGGCTTGTAGCGTAGACCGCGGTGCAACCAGAAGGTTTGAGACAGTTTAAAAATCCTGAACCCCCACCTTGCGGCTTGTAGCGTAGACCGCGGTGCAACCAGAAGGTTTGAGACAGTTTAAAAATCCTGAACCCCCACCTTGCGGCTTGTAGCGTAGACCGCGGTGCAACCAGAAGGTTTGAGACAGTTTAAAAATCCTGAACCCCCACCTTGCGGCTTGTAGCGTAGACCGCGGTGCAACCAGAAGGTTTGAGACAGTTTAAAAATCCTGAACCCCCACCTTGCGGCTTGTAGCGTAGACCGCGGTGCAACCAGAAGGTTTGAGACAGTTTAAAAATCCTGAACCCCCACCTTGCGGCTTGTAGCGTAGACCGCGGTGCAACCAGAAGGTTTGAGACAGTTTAAAAATCCTGAACCCCCACCTTGCGGCTTGTAGCGTAGACCGCGGTGCAACCAGAAGGTTTGAGACAGTTTAAAAATCCTGAACCCCCACCTTGCGGCTTGTAGCGTAGACCGCGGTGCAACCAGAAGGTTTGAGACAGTTTAAAAATCCTGAACCCCCACCTTGCGGCTTGTAGCGTAGACCGCGGTGCAACCAGAAGGTTTGAGACAGTTTAAAAATCCTGAACCCCCACCTTGCGGCTTGTAGCGTAGACCGCGGTGCAACCAGAAGGTTTGAGACAGTTTAAAAATCCTGAACCCCCACCTTGCGGCTTGTAGCGTAGACCGCGGTGCAACCAGAAGGTTTGAGACAGTTTAAAAATCCTGAACCCCCACCTTGCGGCTTGTAGCATAGACCGCGGTGCAACCAGAAGGTTTGAGACAGTTTAAAAATCCTGAACCCCCACCTTGCGGCTTGTAGCGTAGACCGCGGTGCAACCAGAAGGTTTGAGACAGTTTAAAAATCCTGAACCCCCACCTTGCGGCTTGTAGCGTAGACCGCGGTGCAACCAGAAGGTTTGAGACAGTTTAAAAATCCTGAACCCCCACCTTGCGGCTTGTAGCGTAGACCGCGGTGCAACCAGAATGTTTGAGACAGTTTAAAAATCCTGAACCCCCACCTTGCGGCTTGTAGCGTATTGCCTTCACCAAGATGAGAGAGAATTCATATTGCTGGTTTTGCTCAATTATGTACAGATTCTAACAATGATGACGAGTGAAAGAGCCCAAAAGATATGTTCTCATATAAAAGAACATATGAGAGCATATAACAGAAATGTAGATACTTCAAAGTACGCTATCTTAGCTTCAATACGATCGTTGTTTTAATTCAAATTTCAAAGTTTTACACGTTTGTAAGAAGGTAAAAAACTAGATCTTTTAAAAATTGTAGCAATAAATAAATTGAAGAAGAGCAATAGGCTGTTAAATTCCCAACTGGATTTAAATGCATCACCTCTTTTAAATGTATAATAAGAGAATGTTTGTTACACTTTTTTTTTGTTTACATTCAGTTGCTTTTTCCCTCCCCCCTTTTCGTTTACACTGTTTTTCCTTCTTCTTTTACCTTTTTGTTAACTTTATTTTATTCTCACAAATACACACAAGGAAAGGACACACACCCACACCCAAGGTGGAGATTTAAAATCCCCTACCCCGCCGGGAATCGAACCCCGATAGCCGGAGTGGAAGGTAGGGACTCTACCGACTACGCCACGGCGACGTACCTTAGCGACACTTGTTACGTACTTGAATGTATATATTAATTAATTAATAAGCCCATGTTTTCATTTTACAGAGATTTAGGCGCTCTCCCCTAAAGGGAAGAATTTGAACCATACTAATTTAGTTACACTTGTTTTCGTATAGATGTCATTTTGAGTGGTCCGTGGTCAGTGTTCCGCCTCATACTGACCTCTAGGAAACCAAGGTAGTACTAGGACGGGATAATTCGGTAAATTTTGCTTAGAGGCCTTTTCATTCAGGCTTAAGGATTTTTTACGAGCCTGAAAATCTTCAGACTCGGGACCCACAGCTTAAAGTCCCTCCCGGAGGACTTGCTCCTTTGATTTTTCCGTCCTAAAAAATCCATCGACCACGGCCGGGTTTGAACCCGCGACCCTCGGGACCAGAGGCACCGCGGCCGACCTGAATGTATATATAATAACAAAATTAATTTGTGTTCGTAGCATTCGTCTAAAGAAGGTACAAAGTACTGAAACAGCTGTAACTAATTTGTATTAAAATAAATATGAAAATATTATAAAACTTTATATAACAGTTTTATTTCATTTAATCACTAAACATATGCTATTATTATTATTATTACTTTTTTTGCTAAAAGTGTAACTGGTGATTATATATATATATATATATATATATATTAGTATTGAAAACTATGTAATACAAATAAGAATACAGCAGCAGGTACGTCGTAAGTATAATGTACTTATTAATAGTAAAGTAAGCAAATGTTTTTAAAATGTCTATAAAGTAGTCTTCCGTTTGTTACTACGTATCTCTGCCGGTTGCTGTGACTCCCACCAATTTCCCCTGTCTTTTCCTCAAGCATCGGTCACTATACACTTCTGCGTTTCAACCCCATATGATTTCTTCCCTGCAGTTGTACTAGCTACCCCACCTGGTTTGTTTTCGTTCCTTCTCCTACAGCGGGGTGTTCATCTCAGCGTATAACAGTAATAACAAATTTAATGGAAATTTTTATCTTAATTTTTGTAATGTAACATTTTATTTATCATAATCTACCATATTAATTTTGGGAGTTTTTACAAAAGAAATGTATATAAAAATACTCAAAAGGATTTTAGCGGATTTGGTTGTACATATTTTTATTAGACCTGTACATCTATTCGCTTAGGTTAAGTAAAAAATGAACCGAACTGGAAAGCTTGCTTGCGTTTTAAAGAGAGTAACATCATCATTGTTGTTATTATTATTATTATTATTATTATTATTATTATTATTATTATTATTATTATTATTATTATTATTATTATTATTATGTTACTATCTAGCCTACACTAGATCAAGAATGAGGCGGGAGAATAGCATTAACTATGATTTGAGGAAAGTAGATTATACAGGGAATGATTGGAACACATTAGCTGAGAATATGTATATGGAGAGTTTATGTCCGCACGGCCATGAACCTACGGGTTCGATAGTGCTAGTGAGTTAGTTAGCCTACAAAATATCAATCTCGGTGGTCTGGAGTTTGTTTGTTCCCTCGTATCTCAAGAGTCGCGACCAGAGTCGACGGAAAAATCCAACCGATATGTCCTCCGGGAGGGTCTCTAAAGCTTGGGCTCCGAGTCTTAAGATTTTCGGGCTCTTAAAAGAACATCAAATCTAAATTTGTGACTTGAGTAAAATTCTATTCGCCTTCCCATACAACTAATGCATTAATTGTCTGTGTCTTTTTTCAGACAATAGCTAACACCTGTTACCGACACAATTAAGGAAATTAGCGTAACTGAATAAACGTGTTTAAGTAACTAAAGAGAGCACACTTCTCCATGTGAGGATATGCGGGTATTGACAGATCATGTAATATTTATATAAGCTAACACCTGTTACCGACACAATTAAGGAAATTAGCGTAACTGAATAAACGTGTTTAAGTAACTAAAGAGAGCACACTTCTCCATGTGAGGATATGCGGGTATTGACAGATCATGT
Source organism: Diploptera punctata (assembly GCA_030220185.1). Taxonomy (NCBI): domain Eukaryota; kingdom Metazoa; phylum Arthropoda; class Insecta; order Blattodea; family Blaberidae; genus Diploptera; species Diploptera punctata. The sequence continues at coordinate 3,695,458 of JASPKZ010008378.1, forward strand.
AATATTTATATAAGCTAACACCTGTTACCGACACAATTAAGGAAATTAGCGTAAGTGAATAAACGTGTTTAAGTAACTAAAGAGAGCACACTTCTCCATGTGAGGATATGCGGGTATTGACAGATCATGTAATATTTATATAAGCTAACACCTGTTACCGACACAATTAAGGAAATTAGCGTAAGTGAATAAACGTGTTTAAGTAACTAAAGAGAGCACACTTCTCCATGTGAGGATATGCGGGTATTGACAGATCATGTAATATTATATAAGCTAACACCTGTTACCGACACAATTAAGGAAATTAGCGTAACTGAATAAACGTGTTTAAGTAACTAAAGAGAGCACACTTCTCCATGTGAGGATATGCGGGTATTGACAGATCATGTAATATTTATATAAGCTAACACCTGTTACCGACACAATTAAGGAAATTAGCGTAACTGAATAAACGTGTTTAAGTAACTAAAGAGAGCACACTTCTCCATGTGAGGATATGCGGGTATTGACAGATCATGTAATATTTATATAAGCTAACACCTGTTACCGACACAATTAAGGAAATTAGCGTAACTGAATAAACGTGTTTAAGTAACTAAAGAGAGCACACTTCTCCATGTGAGGATATGCGGGTATTGACAGATCATGTAATATTATATAAGCTACACACCTGTTACCGACACAATTAAGGAAATTAGCGTAAGTGAATAAACGTGTTTAAGTAACTAAAGAGAGCACACTTCTCCATGTGAGGATATGCGGGTATTGACAGATCATGTAATATTTATATAAGCTAACACCTGTTACCGACACAATTAAGGAAATTAGCGTAAGTGAATAAACGTGTTTAAGTAACTAAAGAGAGCACACTTCTCCATGTGAGGATATGCGGGTATTGACAGATCATGTAATATTTATATAAGCTAACACCTGTTACCGACACAATTAAGGAAATTAGCGTAACTGAATAAACGTGTTTAAGTAACTAAAGAGAGCACACTTCTCCATGTGAGGATATGCGGGTATTGACAGATCATGTAATATTTATATAAGCTAACACCTGTTACCGACACAATTAAGGAAATTAGCGTAACTGAATAAACGTGTTTAAGTAACTAAAGAGAGCACACTTCTCCATGTGAGGATATGCGGGGTATTGACAGATCATGTAATATTTATATAAGCTAACACCTGTTACCGACACAATTAAGGAAATTAGCGTAAGTGAATAAACGTGTTTAAGTAACTAAAGAGAGCACACTTCTCCATGTGAGGATATGCGGGTATTGACAGATCATGTAATATTTATATAAGCTAACACCTGTTACCGACACAATTAAGGAAATTAGCGTAAGTGAATAAACGTGTTTAAGTAACTAAAGAGAGCACACTTCTCCATGTGAGGATATGCGGGTATTGACAGATCATGTAATATTTATATAAGCTAACACCTGTTACCGACACAATTAAGGAAATTAGCGTAAGTGAATAAACGTGTTTAAGTAACTAAAGAGAGCACACTTCTCCATGTGAGGATATGCGGGTATTGACAGATCATGTAATATTTATATAAGCTAACACCTGTTACCGACACAATTAAGGAAATTAGCGTAAGTGAATAAAACGTGTTTAAGTAACTAAAGAGAGCACACTTCTCCATGTGAGGATATGCGGGTATTGACAGATCATGTAATATTTATATAAGCTAACACCTGTTACCGACACAATTAAGGAAATTAGCGTAAGTGAATAAACGTGTTTAAGTAACTAAAGAGAGCACACTTCTCCATGTGAGGATATGCGGGTATTGACAGATCATGTAATATTTATATAAGCTAACACCTGTTACCGACAACAATTAAGGAAATTAGCGTAAGTGAATAAACGTGTTTAAGTAACTAAAGAGAGCACACTTCTCCATGTGAGGATATGCGGGTATTGACAGATCATGTAATATTTATATAAGCTAACACCTGTTACCGACACAATTAAGGAAATTAGCGTAAGTGAATAAACGTGTTTAAGTAACTAAAGAGAGCACACTTCTCCATGTGAGGATATGCGGGTATTGACAGATCATGTAATATTTATATAAGCTAACACCTGTTACCGACACAATTAAGGAAATTAGCGTAACTGAATAAACGTGTTTAAGTAACTAAAGAGAGCACACTTCTCCATGTGAGGATATGCGGGTATTGACAGATCATGTAATATTTATATAAGCTAACACCTGTTACCGACACAATTAAGGAAATTAGCGTAACTGAATAAACGTGTTTAAGTAACTAAGAGAGAGCACACTTCTCCATGTGAGGATATGCGGGTATTGACAGATCATGTAATATTTATATAAGCTAACACCTGTTACCGACACAATTAAGGAAATTAGCGTAACTGAATAAACGTTGGGTTAAGTACCTAAAGAGAGCACACTTCTCCATTTGAGGATATGCGGGTATTGACAGATCATGTCATAGTTTATATAAGCTACACTGTTATTACCGACACACTTAAGGAAATTAGCGTAAGTTTATAAACGTGTTTTTAAGTAACTAAAGAGAGCACACTTCTCCATGTGAGGAATATGCGGGTAGTGACAGATCCCTTTATATTTATATAAGCTAACACCTGTTACCCGACACAATTTAAGAAATTAGCGTAAGTGAATAAACGTTTTTAAGTAACTAAAGAGAGGCACACGTCTCCATGTTAGGATATGCCGGGTAATGACAGATCATGGTAATATTTATATAAGCTAACCCCTGTACCCGACACAATTAAGGAAATTAGCTTAAGTGAATACACGTTTTTAAGTAACTAAAGAGAGCACACTTCTCCATGTGAGGATATGCTTGGTATTGACAGATCATGTAATATTTATATAAGCTAACACCTGTTACCGACACAATTAAGGAAATTAGCGTAAGTGAATAAACGTGTTTAAGTAACTAAAGAGAGCACACTTCTCCATGTGAGGATATGCGGGTATTGACAGATCATGTAATATTTATATAAGCTAACACCTGTTACCGACACAATTAAGGAAATTAGCGTAACTGAATAAACGTGTTTAAGTAACTAAAGAGAGCACACTTCTCCATGTGAGGATATGCGGGTATTGACAGATCATGTAATATTTATATAAGCTAACACCTGTTACCGACACAATTAAGGAAATTAGCGTAACTGAATAAACGTGTTTAAGTAACTAAAGAGAGCACACTTCTCCATGTGAGGATATGCGGGTATTGACAGATCATGTAATATTTATATAAGCTAACACCTGTTACCGACACAATTAAGGAAATTAGCGTAACTGAATAAACGTGTTTAAGTAACTAAAGAGAGCACACTTCTCCATGTGAGGATATGCGGGTATTGACAGATCATGTAATATTTATATAAGCTAACACATGTTACCGACACAATTAAGGAAATTAGCGTAACTGAAAAACGTGTTTAAGTAACTAAAGAGAGCACACTTCTCCATGTGAGGATATGCGGGTATTGACAGATCATGTAATATTTATATAAGCTAACACCTGTTACCGACACAATTAAGGAAATTAGCGTAAGTGAATAAACGTGTTTAAGTAACTAAAGAGAGCACACTTCTCCATGTGAGGATATGCGGGTATTGACAGATCATGTAATATTTATATAAGCTAACACCTGTTACCGACACAATTAAGGAAATTAGCGTAACTGAATAAACGTGTTTAAGTAACTAAAGAGAGCACACTTCTCCATGTGAGGATATGCGGGTATTGACAGATCATGTAATATTTATATAAGCTAACACCTGTTACCGACACAATTAAGGAAATTAGCGTAACTGAATAAACGTGTTTTAAGTAACTAAAGAGAGCACACTTCTCCATGTGAGGATATGCGGGTATTGACAGATCATGTAATATTTATATAAGCTAACACCTGTTACCGACACAATTAAGGAAATTAGCGTAACTGAATAAACGTTTTAAGTAACTAAAGAGAGCACACTTCTCCATGTGAGGATATGCGGGTATTGACAGATCATGTAATATTTATATAAGCTAACACCTGTTACCGACACAATTAAGGAAATTAGCGTAAGTGAATAAACGTGTTTAAGTAACTAAAGAGAGCACACTTCTCCATGTGAGGATATGCGGGTATTGACAGATCATGTAATATTTATATAAGCTAACACCTGTTACCGACACAATTAAGGAAATTAGCGTAACTGAATAAACGTGTTTAAGTAACTAAAGAGAGCACACTTCTCCATGTGAGGATATGCGGGTATTGACAGATCATGTAATATTTATATAAGCTAACACCTGTTACCGACACAATTAAGGAAATTAGCGTAACTGAATAAACGTGTTTAAGTAACTAAAGAGAGCACACTTCTCCATGTGAGGATATGCGGGTATTGACAGATCATGTAATATTTATATAGCTAACACCTGTTACCGACACAATTAAGGAAATTAGCGTAACTGAATAAACGTGTTTAAGTAACTAAAGAGAGCACACTTCTCCATGTGAGGATATGCGGGTATTGACAGATCATGTAATATTTATATAAGCTAACACCTGTTACCGACACAATTAAGGAAATTAGCGTAAGTGAATAAAACGTGTTTAAGTAACTAAAGAGAGCACACTTCTCCATGTGAGGATATGCGGGTATTGACAGATCATGTAATATTTATATAAGCTAACACCTGTTACCGACACAATTAAGGAAATTAGCGTAAGTGAATAAACGTGTTTAAGTAACTAAAGAGAGCACACTTCTCCATGTGAGGATATGCGGGTATTGACAGATCATGTAATATTTATATAAGCTAAACCTGTTACCGACACAATTAAGGAAATTAGCGTAAGTGAATAAACGTGTTTAAGTAACTAAAGAGAGCACACTTCTCCATGTGAGGATATGCGGGTATTGACAGATCATGTAATATTTATATAAGCTAACACCTGTTACCGACACAATTAAGGAAATTAGCGTAAGTGAATAAACGTGTTTAAGTAACTAAGAGAGCACACTTCTCCATGTGAGGATATGCGGGTATTGACAGATCATGTAATATTTATATAAGCTAACACCTGTTACCGACACAATTAAGGAAATTAGCGTAAGTGAATAAACGTGTTTAAGTAACTAAAGAGAGCACACTTCTCCATGTGAGGATATGCGGGTATTGACAGATCATGTAATATTTATATAAGCTAACACCTGTTACCGACACAATTAAGGAAATTAGCGTAAGTGAATAAACGTGTTTAAGTAACTAAAGAGAGCACACTTCTCCATGTGAGGATATGCGGGTATTGACAGATCATGTAATATTTATATAAGCTAACACCTGTTACCGACACAATTAAGGAAATTAGCGTAAGTGAATAAACGTGTTTAAGTAACTAAAGAGAGCACACTTCTCCATGTGAGGATATGCGGGTATTGACAGATCATGTAATATTTATATAAGCTAACACCTGTTACCGACACAATTAAGGAAATTAGCGTAAGTGAATAAACGTGTTTAAGTAACTAAAGAGAGCACACTTCTCCATGTGAGGATATGCGGGTATTGACAGATCATGTAATATTTATATAAGCTAACACCTGTTACCGACACAATTAAGGAAATTAGCGTAGTGAATAAACGTGTTTAAGTAACTAAAGAGAGCACACTTCTCCATGTGAGGATATGCGGGTATTGACAGATCATGTAATATTTATATAAGCTAACACCTGTTACCGACACAATTAAGGAAATTAGCGTAAGTGAATAAACGTGTTTAAGTAACTAAAGAGAGCACACTTCTCCATGTGAGGATATGCGGGTATTGACAGATCATGTAATATTTATATAAGCTAACACCTGTTACCGACACAATTAAGGAAATTAGCGTAAGTGAATAACGTGTTTAAGTAACTAAAGAGAGCACACTTCTCCATGTGAGGATATGCGGGTATTGACAGATCATGTAATATTTATATAAGCTAACACCTGTTACCGACACAATTAAGGAAATTAGCGTAAGTGAATAAACGTGTTTAAGTAACTAAAGAGAGCACACTTCTCCATGTGAGGATATGCGGGTATTGACAGATCATGTAATATTTATATAAGCTAACACCTGTTACCGACACAATTAAGGAAATTAGCGTAACTGAATAAACGTGTTTAAGTAACTAAAGAGAGCACACTTCTCCATGTGAGGATATGCGGGTATTGACAGATCATGTAATATTTATATAAGCTAACACCTGTTACCGACACAATTAAGGAAATTAGCGTAAGTGAATAAACGTGTTTAAGTAACTAAAGAGAGCACACTTCTCCATGTGAGGATATGCGGGTATTGACAGATCATGTAATATTTATATAAGCTAACACCTGTTACCGACACAATTAAGGAAATTAGCGTAAGTGAATAAACGTGTTTAAGTAACTAAAGAGGCACACTTCTCCATGTGAGGATATGCGGGTATTGACAGATCATGTAATATTTATATAAGCTAACACCTGTTACCGACACAATTAAGGAAATTAGCGTAAGTGAATAAACGTGTTTAAGTAACTAAAGAGAGCACACTTCTCCATGTGAGGATATGCGGGTATTGACAGATCATGTAATATTTATATAAGCTAACACCTGTTACCGACACAATTAAGGAAATTAGCGTAAGTGAATAAACGTGTTTAAGTAACTAAAGAGAGCACACTTCTCCATGTGAGGATATGCGGGTATTGACAGATCATGTAATATTTATATAAGCTAACACCTGTTACCGACACAATTAAGGAAATTAGCGTAAGTGAATAAACGTGTTTAAGTAACTAAAGAGAGCACACTTCTCCATGTGAGGATATGCGGGTATTGACAGATCATGTAATATTTATATAAGCTAACACCTGTTACCGACACAATTAAGGAAATTAGCGTAACTGAATAAACGTGTTTAAGTAACTAAAGAGAGCACACTTCTCCATGTGAGGATATGCGGGTATTGACAGATCATGTAATATTTATATAAGCTAACACCTGTTACCGACACAATTAAGGAAATTAGCGTAACTGAATAACGTGTTTAAGTAACTAAAGAGAGCACACTTCTCCATGTGAGGATATGCGGGTATTGACAGATCATGTAATATTTATATAAGCTAACACCTGTTACCGACACAATTAAGGAAATTAGCGTAAGTGAATAAACGTGTTTAAGTAACTAAAGAGAGCACACTTCTCCATGTGAGGATATGCGGGTATTGACAGATCATGTAATATTTATATAAGCTAACACCTGTTACCGACACAATTAAGGAAATTAGCGTAACTGAATAAACGTGTTTAAGTAACTAAAGAGAGCACACTTCTCCATGTGAGGATATGCGGGTATTGACAGATCATGTAATATTTATATAAGCTAACACCTGTTACCGACACAATTAAGGAAATTAGCGTAAGTGAATAAACGTGTTTAAGTAACTAAAGAGAGCACACTTCTCCATGTGAGGATATGCGGGTATTGACAGATCATGTAATATTTATATAAGCTAACACCTGTTACCGACACAATTAAGGAAATTAGCGTAACTGAATAAACGTGTTTAAGTAACTAAAGAGAGCACACTTCTCCATGTGAGGATATGCGGGTATTGACAGATCATGTAATATTTATATAAGCTAACACCTGTTACCGACACAATAAGGAAATTAGCGTAAGTGAATAAACGTGTTTAAGTAACTAAAGAGAGCACACTTCTCCATGTGAGGATATGCGGGTATTGACAGATCATGTAATATTTATATAAGCTAACACCTGTTACCGACACAATTAAGGAAATTAGCGTAACTGAATAAACGTGTTTAAGTAACTAAAGAGAGCACACTTCTCCATGTGAGGATATGCGGGTATTGACAGATCATGTAATATTTATATATATATAAAAATGTTTGTTTGTTCGTTCATTCGTACTTTTATGCGCGACCATACCGTTGATCAGATTGTGATGGGGCTTTTTGCAAAATGTTCAGGAGATTCCCAGGATGAACATAGGCTATAAAAAAGTTGTGATACTCAACTCCAACACCCTTAAATATCGCCCTTTATAGTTTGAAAAAGTAGCTCTTTGGACGCTTAAATGGCTTACGCTGCCTAAACCATAACAAATTCACAGAATTGAATATTTCAAAAAGCTCCACAAAAAAGTCCGCGACAGCATATGTTTATCTCTTACGGATAACTCACAATAACCATTTTGTCTTTTATTGATGCCAAGAAGATCGAGACTAGTACCGTAGATTCCTGTGCAAGCATAGCAGCACATTCATTTACGGGTAACTCACAATAAGGAATTTTGCCTTTTAGCTCATTTATGCCAAGAAGATCGACATAAGTAGATTCCCGGACAACACCGGGTAATCAGCACGGGGATTCTTAAAATAATTACTATATACATTTATAATTATTTTTCATTTTACTTATTCAACTAATAAAAAAAAGTACATTAATTTTTGTCTTTCAGCTCATTTATGTCAAGAAGATCGGGATAAGTAGGTAGATTCCCGGGCAACACCGGGTAACCAGCACGGGGTATCTAAAAAATGTAAATTTATAATCATTTTTCATTTTACTTATATAATTAAACATAAAATCACATTAATTTTCATGTATTTAGGCGTAGCAGCGCACGTCGGGTATTAGCTAGTGTATATATATATATATATATATATATATATATATAAATCAGTGTGAGTCTGTCCGTTTGTTTGTTTGTCTGTCTGTCTGTCTGTCTGTCTGGCCTTTATGGACTCAAATGTACTAGACAAATTCGAATGTTCTTTTTATTTATTCCATCATTTAGAGAATTTTTCTGGGACAAATAACGTATATAACATATTACAGTACTCACTATAGGGCCGGAGCTAAAAAAGAGGGGAGGGCAACGGTGCATTAAAAAAGCCTTTTTTTTTGGAAGCTTAAATGGCTTATGCTGCCTAAACTATAAAAAAAATACACCAAATCAATTTCATAGAATTGCATATCTAAAAAAATCTACAAAAAAGTCCACGACAGCATATGTCAATTTTTTACGGATAACTCGTAGTAACCATTTTTACACGCTTTATATTAGCTTGACCTGTATCTATCTATCTATGTAACGGAATCTTTCAACGCGATTTTCACCCACTTAGAAACATTGGATCGACTTGAAACTTTGTATACGTGTAGAGAACCCGTGACAATACAATAATTTCATATTTATTTTCTAAAATCCTGGACATAATCATCAGAAAATAAAAAAAAAAGTGTTTTTGTACCAATCTAACGGAATCTTTCAACGTGATTTCCGCCCACTGAGAAACGTTGGATCGACTTGAAACTTTGTATACGTGTAGAGAACCCGTGACAATACAATAATTTCATATTTATTTTCTAAAATCCTGGACATAATCATCAGAAAATAAAAAAAAAAGTGTTTTTGTACCAATCTAACGGAATCTTTCAACGTGATTTCCGCCCACTGAGAAACATTGGATCGACTTGAAACTCTGTATACGTGTAGAGGACCCGTGACAATACAATAAGTTCATATTTTGTTTCTAAAATCCTGGCCAGAATCATCCGAAAATAAAAAAAAATTAAAACTGGTATAATAGGTTGCGGACTTGTCGACTTTTCAGTCAATCGTTGTAAGAGCTCAGTTGGTAGAGCAGTGAACTCTTAGTGGTATATAATTTCAGTAATCCATACGTCGCTGGTTCAAATCCGGCTGGGAGGTGTTTTTTTATAGAAGAGTATTACTTTTAGCTCATACTACAATAGTATCGAATTTAAAGATATTTACATTTTTATCTTATTCTGTAAAATATTAAAACTAAAAAATAAAAAATAAATAATAGTTTTAAAAACTAAAACAACACGCTTTATTAGAAAACCGAACTAAAAAATGAAAAATAATTTTAATTTCGAATACCCATGGGATAAAATAAAGTGGTCAACAAAAAAATCATCTCCAGCGCATATAGAATAAAATTAGAGTTATCAACAAAAAGAAAATAATTTTACCATCAAAAGCGTGGGATGCTTTTTATGATGTTTACATTTTCTTCTTAGAGAGCTTACTTTTACCAATATCTGTTTATTATCAAATATATTAATTGATATAGAGCACCCCACGCTTTTGATGGTAAAATTATTTTCTTTTTGTTGATAACTCTAATTTTATTCTATATGTGTTGGAGATGATTTTTTTGTTGACCACTTTATTTTATCCCAAGCGTATTGGAAATTAAAATTATTTTCTTTCAGCTCATTGATGCCAAGAAAATCGGGATAAGTAGATTCCCGAGCAACGCCGGATTCTTATAGCAGGATTTTAATATCATAATAAATATGAAAGTTAAAGTTAATAATCTTGTATTTTAAAATTCTTCTAATTTTTAAATATAACTTAAATAAAGAAAAACATCTACAAGTAAATAATTCATTGTTGTTTATTGTTGAATAAAAATGTCTCAGTAACAATTAAAGAAATTGTATTACATAACAGTCTTTCTAAATAATGCTTTTAAAAATTGTTTTAAGTCATTGTTGTCAAAATTATAAAGCTTTCTGTTATAACTGTAATAAGAACACCTGCTTAACTTCATATTTTTAAATGAAAGTAAACTAAACTCTGATTGGATGTTAAAACAATTAACTTTTTGATTTAACAAATCAAATTTAAACATTATATTAACCAATAGAATTTAAATATAACATCATGTGATGTAATAATGTTCTTTAAAATTATAACAGAATTACACTAGTCATTCTGCATACAACTTTCAACAAAGATAGAAGCAATAAGAGTTCTCCTGATAAAATGTGATATTTAATACAAGAAGAATAGTTGATTCAAGAAAAGAAAATAATTTAATCTTAATTGACGGTGAAGAATAATACCACCTACATTTACTTAATCTGCTGGGAACCTACAAAGTGAATAAATGTGAAATTATTTCTACAAGAAACATTTTTTTATGATTGTGAAGTGTTTTTCTATCCAGTGTACCAACTTCCGACCTTGAGAATAGAATCCAGCTCTACCGAAAATTAAACCCAACCTGAACCAGTAATTCTTTTTGGGACACCAATCCAAAATGTTACAACATCGGGCATGAAGAGAGTTAGCTGCTTCAAAACTTCGCCACAACATGGGAAAAGAATTACTTCTTCATTCTCTATCACAAGAGGCAGCGGGACATCACTCCATTAACGCTCTAGCGGCCGCAATTTTTGTTTCATCGAAACCAAACTTGGCGTATAGCAATTAATTAAAAACATATGGATAAATAGATTCACAGGCAACGCCGGATAATCAGCTAGTAAATAATAAAAATATAAATCTAAAATCTGCAAAGGAGAGATTTTTGTAGAGGTCAGTTCTGTAGGCTATACCACATTAATTCAACCTGGTTTATTTTTTTACTCTTATAAGTTCTCTCTCTCTCTATCTATCTATCTATTCATCTATGTATCTGCCTTAGTTTAACTTCTTCCTTTTTTTACGTGTCCCACGTTACTTGGATCTCACAGGAACATGGTCTGTCAAGAGAGGGGATTTGAAACTCTGAATCACGCACCTAATTAGTTTACCACGTAAGGACATGAAAGGCCTCCCCGATTGAGTGATCAGTTCAGTACTAGGGCCACCTCCGAGACAAAATGAACATTTAAGTCAGAACACATAATTCACTCATACTTTCATACCGAACAAAGCTAATATGATATGGATGATTGTGGTGGCCAGATGATGTTCGGGGATCATTTGGGACTTAAAAAAGTTTCTTGACATTTGTCTCGCAGGTGAAAAAAGCCTATAAAATCACCTAGGAAACTTGTCCCTATTGGAGATAGAACCCGTGCCAGCTACATACTAGGCAATGATGTTACCACGAGATTACAGTGGTAGACTTTTACTCTTAAAAATATATAATAATAGTAGTAATAATAATAATGGTGAAAATAATAATAATAATAATAATAATGATGATGATAATAATAATAATAAGAAGAAGAAGAAGAAGAGAATAATGTATATACAGATTTTCAATGTTTAAACATCTTTCTGTGCCTAAAGTTTTATTTTCCTTCTACACTCGTCTCTATCCATCCACTCCATGTCCTCTGTTCTCATTCCAGTTCTTTTTTCTTGCATCCACGAGTTTCAAATCTTCCTTTCCTCCTTCTTCCAATATTTTTCTGGGTAACCTTTCTTGCATTCATCGTTCATGTAATAATAATAATAATAATAACCATAGAGATTTTGGCGTAGAAGCACTTTTCGTCTACACTTTTTTTTTTTTTTTGCTCATGTCTTCATTTGGTGTCCAGTTGATTTACTGCCTCTATGTTGGTAGGGATTTTTTAATCTAGAAAATTAATACACTTCACATGCTGATATCAGGTTCATATATTCATCATCGTGTAGCTTTCGCATAGGTAGGTCATTTTTCAGCTGTTCCGATCTCGAATCGAATGTCCAGGAATCTCTTCAGTGATCTTTCTTGTACCTCCTGGGATGTAATTTTTAAGTATGTACACCTGTCTGCTAGATTAGAGTTCATTTCAAGTTCCTTTAAGATGTCTTCGTTTCTTATATGGTCCCATAATAGTTACCCACCGGCTCCAACGAACCCGGAAGTTGATGGGCGCCCGGGTATAATCTCTCCATACACTCCTATCCTGAGCTGATATGTTCCAATAATTTTCTGTATAATTCACCTCCCTCAAATCATAGGAAATGTTATTCTACCACCTCATGCTTTGCCAACATACTGGGCGCTTTCCATCTGGTTCTTCTATAGGTAGTTTCCATGGCCCCCCTTCATTCCCTATCGTGCAATGCCTGCCCATCATAATCTAAAAGACTTAACTGTTCATATTACTTCTGGTTTGTCTCGCGCCGTAACCGAGCGGTTTAAGGCACGATGCCTCCAAGTTGAGATATGCCGGTCACAATATCACCCCTATACTGGCTTCTTCATTAACATATGGATGTGAGGCAGCAGCTGGCTGGTAGGTCAAGGCCTGTCGCGCCGTGGAGTTTTTTATTACATCTGGTTTTCATAAGGGAAAAATGCTTTAAGCTTTGTGTCCCGAGGCTGAAGATTTTCAGATTTGTAAAATGTTTTCAAACCTAAATTAGTAGGCCTACCTCTGACCAAAATTTAACCGACCTTCCCCATCTAAGTAATACCTTAGTTGCCTAATAGATGTCTCATTGAGGCGATGTGATGATCACATGTCATTCACTGCAATATGTGGGGAAACAAGCGCAACTTAAATAGCTTGGTCAAGAAACGGGGATCCTAACCCACCATTCCACCACATAAATTCAACACTCAGTTTATTGTTGGAGTATGTGAATAAATTACTCGAGATATTGTCGATTTTTTTTTCAAAAAAATGTGAAAAAGTCTTAAAATAAAGTGAGAATTTGAGCTCAAAGTAACCTAAAATCAACATATTTGCAATGTAAAATGTGTATTAGTCATTGCTTAGACAGTGTAGCAACTTATCACTAAACTCCGCTAACTAACAAGTGAACGCTAATCTGGTGTGCTAACTAGCCCATTTTCTCACTCTAACTTACCCAAACTAACACTAACTTGCCCATTTTCTCACCCTAACTTGCCCACTAATGTAGGTGGACTCCTGGGATAGAATTTCTTACACGTGAGCAAACACGTTGACAATTGGCTCTAGCGGGAACATGTGTTATCACATTGGCTAGCAAGATGAAAAAGTTACTTGCTCTGCGATCGAATAATCACTAGTAGCACGGTGGCATAGAATAGCCCAAGAAACTGTCGCTAGGGGAGCACCTATATATCTAAGAGGGTCGAATGTATTCTGTACATACTCCAAAGTGCTATGGCTTAGAACTATTCATCACCAAAGGTTGTAAGTTCTTCGGACAGTACTTTGTAGCGCATCCCATTGAATCCAGTTTATTTCTGATTTCAATAATAAATACTATCAAATTACTTTCAATTGATTTGTTTGTTTTCCAAGATATGCAGGCCTAAAGGAAACTGACGCTATAAATTATGGTTGACACACTGTATAACTAGTTGATTTAAGCTGGTTTGCTAATGTACTGTTAGCCTATATCGGAGAAAGTGTTGGTTAAACTCAAGTACGCTTGTTGACACTACCAACTTAATCCTATAATGGCATGGTTTATTCCGCTAACGTACTCGACAACGAATTTTCAAAGAATTGCCCAGTTAATCTGCCTAAATGCTGTTATATTTCAAACTTTTAACTAAAAACTAATTAGCCAAGCAAATATTGATCTTTTTCCCGGTATGATATTTTTTTATGGCTGAAACTTTTTTATTGTTTTTTCATCTGTCGATTTTTCCTCCCTCTAATTCCAGTGCATTCCATACTCCATTGCTCGTCAGTGCATGCCGCACGTGAAGGGATGAGTATAGGGGGTTAAAACTTCCACATCAAAGTTTTTTATGGACTTATATTTCCTATTTTGTCAGTGTCGTTGGCCTGTGAAAAATTTGGTGATAATATTGGCGTCTTCCCACGATTTCTTTTACAGGGTGTGTCTAAATTTCTTCTTTTTCCTTTCATGTGATAGTCCTAGCGGTCTGTTACGGTCTCAATTCAACGTTTGAAGGGTCTGCCCAATGTTCTCTTGCCTGGTGGCTGGTAATTTAAGATTTGACATGGTATTCTTGATCTGTTCAATCTTCTTACGTGAGATTTCCAGTTGTTTCTGTATTTGTGCACATATTCCACGATTGATTCTGTTTGTAATTCTTTGAGAATCTCAGAATTATTTTATGGTCTGTTCTTGTGTAATCTGCAGTACGTTTCATGAATTTCATTTCTGCAGTTGGTCTTTGTTCATCAACACAGCGAATTGTCAAGCCTCACTGCCGTAACATAATATGGATCTGGCCAGTGTTTTATAAGTTCTAGTTTCAAAATAGATTTTAGATTTATTTATTTATTTAGCCTGGTGGAGTTAAGGCCATGTTGCCTTCTCTTCCACTCACCAGGGCAAACATATATTACATCAGAATATAACAATCACAATGAACTCTAATATTAAATACTAAATAAAAATTTGATCAAAAAGATAATATCTATTACATTACGATCTATAATGCAACTAGTTAATGTTAGTTAAAATTAAGACTAAAACTAAAAATAAACATATAATAGAGAACTGTTGGCCTAATCTGAGTGTTTGGAGATAGAGAACCAATGGTTGGTTACAAATGTGACAAATTCCATGATGAACATACAAGACTGGTTCATTCAAGCGACAGAGAGCTGCCGCAGAGTACTAAGAGAAGAACTGTTACATATCACCCAATGAGGAGATGGTGTTGGATCATATAGTACTTTCAAAATGTCCATAAAGTGCATACTTTTTTTAACAAATTTGTTCAGCCTGCGTTATACCCTGTGGGTATATCGCGGGATATTTAGTCTATAAAAGCATATTTATCAAATATGAAAAATTATCCTTGATTATACAGTGTAGAAAGGAGACAGTTTTAAAATTTTATAAAACAATGGCGGTTCCAACACTACTATATGGATCGGAACACTGGATCTTAACCAGAAACCAGGAACGAAGAATAGAAACGTCAGAAATGAGGTTTCTGAGGAATGTGGCTGACTGTACAGTAACAGATCGAAAACGAAATGAAAAATATACGAAGAGAACTAATTATATTCAAACTATTAGATAGAATTACACAATACAGAGATGAATGGATGGACCACATCAATAGAATGGTTAACAATAGAATTCCGAAACAGATTCTTCATTATAAACCACTAGGACGAAGAAATGTTGGAAGACCCAGTAAAAGGTGGATAGACTAATTCTAACATAAGATCGGAACAGACCAGCAGGTCTAATCCTTGATGCTACTGCTGCTGATGATGATGATTATCCAGTGTTTGAGTTATTGTTTTACAGTTATTAGCTTTAGTCTATTACCGTAATTTATAATATTTATTCCAGTGCCACATGAACTGGATTGTTCGTGGCATTTTGATAACTTTTCACTGCACTATGTTAGGGTTCTTGATGGGCATTGGTGTTTTCTTTCTTTCTTTTAGCTTGCAGTGAAGTAAATTATGTATAGCTGTTAGGTTGTCTTCTGAGCATGGGCACTTCGGTGAAGCTGCTTTTCCAAATCTATGTTGGTACTATTGTAATTTTCTACGGTTTTCGAGGAATTATGTGAGTATGAAAGTTGGATTTAGTCGGCTTCTTGCCTGGTCTGGATGTTCGGGGAAAAACACTTGTGGAGACTATTGGGGAAGCTGCAATTGCTCACCCATCATCCACTATGTGTGCAAGCAAAGCGATCAAATTATTTTGAAACCAAATCAAGTCCCTCAGTGGTTTTTTTTCAATGTTGTGATTCAGCAAGCAAGAATAAAACTTTACAAAAACAATGAAACCAACTGGAGCTTTATTAAATTTTATAATCTTATTATCTATACTATAGGAACATTTTAGCATTCCCTCCGTCCCGACCTAACTTCCTACAGTGTGCTGTACACTAATGAGATGTGTTTTACAAAAATGTATTTATGATCTTTGGTTCTTATCTCATAATAATCAGTTTGCAGTCCTCTACCATCTGTAAGTTGTTCTTAAAATGTATAGACACTCTTTAGAATAAATAAAATGAGCAAGCTGTATCAGATGATGATGTTTGAGATCCTAATTTTGAAAATTTCGAGCTTGAGATCCTGATACCGATCAACTTGACTCAATGTTTTCTGTCTTTTTTAAATGTAATAAGGACGTGACAAGTTTAAGTAAAAAAAAATTGTGCAAGTATAATATGTTAAAAAAATCTCAAATTAATAAATGAGTAGATTTGACAGCCTGACATAAATATGCATAATTTAGCGAAAGGCCCTGAGATCAGCTGTCTTGACGGATCTTCTGTGGCGTTTTTCCAGGTAAAACTACAAAATGCTAGAATAGGCAAAAAAAAAAAAGTTGTCACAGCGACACTTCCTCAAAGGAATTAAATTAAAATTCTACATTAACATGAAAAATTATAATTAGAAAGGATTGAATATTTTTTTAAATTTACAAACTATTGTCTTAGGGAAGAAGATCCATTAGACAGAGATATCTGGGGACAAATCACTTTAGGTTCAAGGAGAACCACTGTAGTGTGGAGTATGTCTAATGATAATAATAATAATAATAATAATAATAATAATAATAATAATAATAATAATATTTTTTTTCAAAATCCCAACCCATATTTTGGGACACCAATTCAAAATTAGGGGGGCAAATCTTAGAAACCACGTTGGCTATGCTTTCCAATGCAGACTAGCGAAACAAGAATATCTATACTTCTGTTAAACAAGGGTCCAGCAATTCTATCCTTTATCTTATTTATCTGCTGTCGTCGAGACACATGCTGAATTGAGATTTCAATACCAAAATACATTTAATAACTATTTTATATGTGTTTTATAATTGGAATTTTGCATAATTTACTATGAGTATATTAAATTGTATCATATTTTGTATTTGTGTATACCACTAATGTATAGTGGTTAGATACTCAGCCTAAATCTCTATGTCCCGAATTCGCGTCTCGATCACTGCATGTGAGGTTCATGATGGACGAATCAAAACCAGGACAGGTATTTCTCGGAATGACAAGTAAAATTTCATTTTTTTGTTTCATTATTTTTTAGCTGAAAGCAATATTAATTTTGAAATATTGTTCTTGGATTCTAAATCCAAAACTGATTTGGAATGTTATAATTTGATTTTTGTATCAACTGAGTTATGAAGTAGCAAAATAACTTACATTTCAGAACAAAATTTGCTGCCACTTTACAGTGGTGTGGATTTATAATAGAATAGTTTTCTTTTTATAAATAGGTTGAGCGTTAAACTGAGTTACGTGCATATTATAAAATGGCTGAAATTCCAGATGATGTAAAATGATAATGATTTGTGAGGAATGTGTTCTGTATGACTCACGAAGATCCGGGTTTATGTCTTGTAAACTGCTTGTGGTATTTTAGCTGGGAACACGCGACAAAATGGAATTTCTGTAACACGATTTATTAATAAATACAAGCGAGAGGTGGATTGCAAAGACGAACATTAAATTTCATGTTATTTCCATATTAATTAGAATCCTATAATGTGAACTACGTTATTAGTTTGTTTTGAGAACTTTCTTACTATCTATCTATCTATCCATCTCATTTTCTTTAGTGTTGTATTTTTACATGCTTCCCGGGCTTACAGGGGCACAATCTATCAGGGCATGGTTTTTAATTAAGTAATACACCCATAGCTAATTGTTTTACTATACAAGCAAATGGAGACCCATACTTATAAGTAATTAATGTCGGGGTCATTTCTGAGACAACAAGGGCATTGCAAAAATACAATATTGATATTAATTTCAATTTTATTTTGAGAGACTACAATACATTTGGTCGTATCGTGCGTAGAATGTGTATACTGCGTAAAACCCATTTCACAACTCCAAAGAGCCAATACCAACTGATACGATTGTTGTCACTCGCTAGCAATATAAGCACAGAAGGCCACGCGATTACCTTAACTAGACCCCCTCAGGTCCACAGACTTCGCTATCCTATTATCCTTATTCCACATTGTACATGAAGGAGAATTCTACGGTATTGCTGAGAATCGAACTCGGCCGGACCCTGGATTACACACACACACACACACACACACAAACATACACTTAGGCGGCTTCTTGTCGCTTGTGGTTAACACGCACTCCACTTTTGAGTCCCGATTTATCGTTAGCTTACTCCATTGGGAGCCAGGGAAGGTTGTCCTCAGTGTTTCTCACGTTTTCCCTGCCAAAACCTTAATTCGGTCACTTTTACATACTCATGCCTTCCATTTAATTATATAATTTTATCTACTTATGTAGAATAGGAATACTTAGGGTAGTTTTTTTTTACGCGGGATTGAGCTCTGTATAAATATATTCGATAAAATGAAAGTATTTCAGAAAAAATGATTGGTGGATTTTTCCTAAGAACCATCAAACAATTATATTTTATCGAAAGTGCTTACTTAGTTCTATTAAAAATGTTTCATGGTTGCCATCACGCGTTCGAAAGAAGTAGAGTTTTAAAATATCCAATAAGTTAATTGATACAAACTCACACGTCGCCAAACAGCATTAGAATCAGATTTTAGAACGCATCTGTAAAGTAATATGTTTTTAAAAAAATAAACCTTACTTTCTTTAAAATGTTTATTCTACTAGAAGTTTTATAATGTGTTAGAAGATTTCAACTAACTGTTCTCAGAGAAGTGTTAAAAACCACCTTGTGCTTTTAAGAAGTGCCTCGTGAGAAACTCTTTCTTTTTTTATTTGTGTTTATGTATTTTATTTCAAGAGGAAGAATAAAAACACAACAGATAACACCAATATCGTTGGATCAGGTCCAACCTTAAGTGCAATTTCTAGCGACACATCACAAAAAATCCTTGTATTTCTAAGCACTTACAGCTATTTACTTTGGCTTTACGATAATCATTTGTTCCTAGCATTTAGACTAACTAATATTACGCATCCGATTCGCTTTTTTCAACGGAATTGCCTACGACCCAATGTTAAGTCCTCGGAAAACGCATGTTTCTTCTAAAAAAAAGCAATTTTTTTAGATAGTGTCATTAATT
Organism: Diploptera punctata; assembly: GCA_030220185.1. Classification (NCBI taxonomy): domain Eukaryota; kingdom Metazoa; phylum Arthropoda; class Insecta; order Blattodea; family Blaberidae; genus Diploptera; species Diploptera punctata. Next base: position 3,715,218 of record JASPKZ010008378.1, read on the forward strand.
TGTTCCTAACATCTACTTGACCGGAAACAGTTGATGCAAGATGTATGACTCGTATTCGGGAAGTCTCGAGTTCAAATCCCGATATCGAATAACTTAACTTGGGCCATAAACATCTCAACTCATGCGTAAGATCGCACTTTCAATTCTTACGTTACACGCTTTAACATATAAGGACTAAAAACTTTGGTTGTGGAGACTAGACTGTGAATTTATATTTTTTGTCATGGGTTTTATATCCATTATCACTAGGAACCATATTTCTGTCCTCTTTAACGTCCAAAATATGTATCAAATTACTTGAACATTTCCAAAATACACAGAAAAAATAAATACAGAAAAAAATTGACTTTTAAGTGTGGAAAATTTAAAACATTTATATATTGTAAATTGAACAGAAAGGAACAGCTTGGAGAATTAAATTGGAGTGCTTTCTCACAGAGTTCTTAAATTTGTATTATGACAACCATACTCTTATTTAACGACATGTATTTATGAAATACAGTGTTTTAAAACGTGTTCGTCGAATAAATATAATAATGCTATGTGCATATTTACAGAAACATTCCGTGGTTCCAAACCTGGTATAGCGTCGCAGTCAGTTAGTTGGATTTATACGAAACTGGTAACATTAGAAAGAGAAGCTCGAAAATTTTAGTACCTACATCGAAGGCACTCTACGTGTGCTCCACATGTCATGCTGCAGACACCAAGGCGACATTTCCAATCATATCACACACGCTCTATCTATGGGGATGAACTCAATGGCGCTGTGATACGAAGTCGGAGCTGTTGTAGATTTTGAGGTAATGGCGGTAATAGACAAAGTACTTTACGTGACCCCATGAAAATGAATCACGGATTGTTAAGTCAGAAGACCCCTAGAGGCCAGCTGGAAAAGAGATTTTCTTGCTTGATTCCCAACGCGCCCAATCCATCTTCCTGCAAGTTGTTGATTCACCATAAACCTCTAAGTGTTGCACATGCAGTTGAAAATTTAACATCCTAGTGCAGAATCTTGTGTTGCCACACTTCGATTATTGTGACATTATATATAATGATCTAAACTATGCCTTGTCGCAGAGACTGCAGCGTGTTCATAATGCTTGCGTTCGATTCATTTTCAATATCCGCCGTTATGACCATATTTCCGAACACTTTAATAACCTCTCTTGGCTCCGTCTTACTGACAGACGTAAATTGCACTCTCTTTCACTACTTTTGAAGCTTCTGAATTCCTACATTCCTACTTACCTGACGTCCAGATTTGAAAAGTTATCCTCCTACCACAATATTGACACTAGGTCACAAGATAGCAGTCTGCTAACAATTCCTCTTCATAGCACTTCCTCCTATTCTACTTCCTTCACAGTAGCCTCTGCCCGCTCCTGGAATCTCCTTCAAGATATCAGGGGTTGCCGCACACTTGGCACCTTTAAGTCACGCTTATACAGTTACCTGTTGTCTAATAATTAATTTTTCTCTATTTATTTAATTGTATACTATGTCATTAATCTTTTCTTCGTTTTTTTATATATCTTGTACATATTATATATTTAATTCGTTAAATTTAGAGTAAATCAAAATACATTATAAATATTAATTGTATTGTATTCATAACTTGTAATCGTTTATATAGCCTATATATATTGTAATTTAGATTGAAGACTTTTCTTTTGCATCTTTTTAAACCTGGTTGAGTGGTAGACAAGGCCTTAAGGCCTTAACTCTGCCAGGTAAAATAAAGCTATTATTATTATTATTATTATTATTATTATTATTATTATTATTATTATTATTATTATTATTATCCATACCATTTAACACAACTTCTTTGTCTCCAACAATGCCTAAATGACAATCGAAATAGCGGGAAACACAGCTTTTTTTCTTGCGCTGCCATCTGTTGTTTCTGCCAACAAATCAATTATAAATTCTTTGAGTTTATCTTTCTAATGATACAAGTTTCTTATAAATCCATCAACTGACTGCGACGCTATACCAGGTTGTAACCACGGAATGTTTCTGTAAATATGCACATAGCATTGTTAAATTTATTCAACGAACACATTTTTTAAAACACTGTATTTCATAAATACATGTTAAATAAGAGTATGGTTGTCATAATACAAATTTAACAACTCTATGAGAAAGCACTCCAATTTAATTCTAGAAGCTGTTCCTTTCTGTTCAATTTACAATATGTAAATGTTTTAAATTTTCCACACTTAGAAGTCCATTTTTTCTGTATTTTTTTTCTGTGTATTTTTTCTTTACAAAAAGAATCTTTGGAAGAATAATTAAGAGATCATGTCCTATGAATGCCAAGCACCAGGATGGCAATAATCCGAGAGGGACAAGAAATATAGGTCGACCTTCAAAGATATGGCGTGAGCAATTTTGAGCCAGAACAGGCCAACAGGTCTAATCCTTCAAGGATGATGATGATGATAATGAAAAGTGATGAAAAATATAAAACGCTATAAATAGTTTGCATAAGCATTATATTATATAAATACGCATAAAAATAGGCCAAATATGCAGTTATTTATTTAACAAACTTACCCAAATACGGTCTGCCAAAGGTGACAAAGAATACTTGACAATAGAGGAGGAAAACAATATAATCTTCTTGTATCTTGTAAGCTCATTTTTCCCTTAACAAAGATTTTAGGCGCTCTCCCCCTACAGGGAAGAATTTGAACCATGTTAATTTAGTTACATTTGTTTTCGTATAGATGTCATTTGAGTGGTCCATGGTCAGCGTTCCGCCTCATACTGACATCTAGGAAACCAAGATAGTACTAGGACGGGAAAATACGGCAAATTTTGCTTAGAGGCCTTTTCATTCAGGCTTAAGGATCTTTTACGAGCCTGAAAATCTTGAGACTCGGAACCACGGCTTAAAGTCCCTCCCGGAGGACTTGCTCCTTGGATTTTTCCATCTTAAAAATGCATCGACCCCGGCCGGGTTTGAACCCGCGACCCTCGGGACCAGAGGCAAGGAGCATAACCACTAGTCCACCGCGGCCGATAGGAAAACAATATCAACATTACATAATATAGAAAAAAATACACATTTATTTTGAATGTATGTAATAGTCATAGAACAAGATGGAACTGCAATCTATGTGAAAGGGTAATTCTGAATGAAGTGGAAATTCAAGAACCAGGATTTTGGGACTGGCCACGTAGGCTAGATGATTTCTTAATGTGCAGTATAGCCCTTCAATGTACAACTGAAAACCATGTTAAAAAAACTCATACTCAAAAACTGACAATTGGTATAGACTTCAGTCCTGGAAAAGAATATCCAAAAGCATGAAAACCTGGTATGTAATTTTCACTGACTGAAATGTAGCAGATACATAGCCTACTAGAATTTTGAAACGAAATGAAACATAGTGCAAAATACGAGTAGGCCTATATTGTTTTAAATATTGTCAAGGTCACTGTACAACGGCTAGTGTATCTGGTATCCCAGGGTTCCATTCCAGATACCGTAGATATTTTGTCTTGGGTTTTAACAAATTTGGACCCAAATTGTGTATTTTAATTTTAATTATAGCTTATTCGTAATTTGTCTCTAGTGGAGTGGAGGAAGTCTGACGGACTTAATTTAATCAAACAATTATCATGGATAACAATTAAATAATAACAATAACAATAATAATACACTCAGGGGCCCACCACGGTGGGTACGGGGAGCGGCGATCCCGAGGTATCTGAGCTGCACAGTGCCTGGGGTATAGTTGGGCCACCCTGTCTCCAGTAGTAATAAATATGGAGACCTGGTCCTCCAGGTTGGGCGTAGGGCTAACAACCCTACCCCATAAAAACTATCACGTTGAGAAGCCCAAAAGTAATAGCCGATGTACAGCTCGAGACCAAGCTCTGTGTGTGTGCGGGGGGAAGTGTGGGGCGTGGGAGGAGGTACACTTCTATGCTTCTCATAGTACTAACAGCTGAGACAGCAAATTCCTTTCAGACACACGGAGCTGGGTGCCGAGCAGTACAGGCGGACCTACGGAAGATTGGCATAACAAATTGGAGAAATAAGCCACTGACCGAAGAGAATGGATGGTTATGTGGGAGGCTAAGGTCAAAGTAAAAGGACCGTCACGCCAATGATGATAATAATAATAATAATAATAATAATAATAATAATATTAATAATAATAATAATAATAGACTAGAACAGTTAAGTCTCTTACACTGCGATGTGCAGGACATGTGGCACGAATGGGAAATGAAAGAGGGGCATGGAAACTTTTTGTAGGAAATCCATAGTGAAAGTCCCCAATAGGTAGGCCAAGAATGAGATGGGAGAACATCATTAACCATAATTTGAGGGAGGTGAGGTGAGTGAGTATAATGGTGCCAGTGAGTATAATAATAATAAACCAATAATAATAATAATAATAATAATAATAATAATATGCGTATTGAGCTGTAGAACATGTAGTTTGGTTGTAGTTCGATCTTTCTTATTACTACTATTATTATTATTATTTGTGAAAGTAATGTTGATATTATTGCTTAAACTAAGCCTACTACTTTCTGCAGTACCTTTCAGAAAAGTACAAAATTGAATTCAAAATATTTTTTTTTATAAAATGCCCAAAGGAAGACCTTTTAAAAGACTGCTGGATGAAGCCGAAACAGGTCTACAACGGCTTAATACGTGATGGATGATGATGAAATTTTAAAATGGATGTTGGTGGATGTATGTGAAATAACAAGTAGGCGAGCCGACACTGAAGTGAATTGCAATATTCCAACATTTGTGATCGATTGCAAAGACATATCTGGTAGCGTATGATAACACATGTGCTAACAGATGCAAACAATTAAACAAGTGAAGGTGGTAATAATGGCCGCACAGTTTGCAAACAATAGCCATTAAGCACCGTCCAGCCACATCACCATATTGTTCACGAATTAAATTTAAGATCACCAATGCAACCCGTATGTCAGTAGCGTGGGTTCCATTTCATTAAACGTACAACATATTGTTGTAACATCTGACTACAACTCTTTCATCTTCATATTGTCTCTCCTCTTTTTTGGACAATCGTGACTTTATTTATCTACTTACTATTCGTTATTTTTCCCTACCTGTTCTTGTTTTCCCCAATTTCTGTTTCTTCTTCCTAATTAATACTTCTGCGTTTTTCCACTTTACTGTTTTTGCTTCCTTTTCCTTCTTGCTCTTCGCGTCTTTCTCCCCTGCTGATATTTGTGCATTTTTCCCTCCTTACTGTTAATATATTTTCCTTTACTTAATATCCGTTTTTTTTTTCTCCTTACTATTCATGTCTTTTCTGATGATGAAATTTCTATTAATTTGATCTACATATAAATGTTGCAAGCTATATAAATATGACTGATTATGGCGGAAAAATTAGTTAATAATTTAGTGATCATTGGCTCTTTCGAACTCGTAGGTTCATGGCTGCGCGAACATAAGCTCTCCATATATCCCTATCCTGAGCTAATGGTTTCCAATCATCTCCTGTATAATCTTCTTCTCCCAAATCATGTTTAATGTTCTTAGTCTACCAACGGGGTTGTTTTCCACTAGTTTTCGTATAAGAAGTTCCCATGTCCCTCTTTCATTCCCCAGTCTACGAAACTTAGCTGTTCTTATTATATCTGGTTTCCTATTTATACTTGTACTAGGTACAACAAGTAGAAAAATATTTAACATTTTTAAAATAAAATTAAACGAATTCCTACAATTAATTTAGTACAAGCTGCTCTCCTCACCGTTTTAATATCTTCATTCACTAAATTGTCAACCTTTTTTGCCATAATCATATACCCATATGTTACATAGCTTGTAACATTCATATGTAGATCAAAAATAGAAATTTCATCACTAGAAACAATTAAAATATATATGTAGTCAATATGCCCATTTCACCAATTAATGTTTTAAAATGGTCAACAAGTTTCTACAGCCAAGCTGTCATTCTCAAGACCAGATATTGACTGAAGACAGAATTGATAATAAGTAAAGAAACAAATTCAGTTAAAAACAAACTACGTCACATGACGCAATCATTCATAAGTGAACAATAAAACATACTAAAACTAATCATCTTTTGTTTCAATTAGAGAAAAGAGGGCGCTGTACGGAATAGGGCCCTTGTCTTTATTCATTATTTTATCCTTATTTTTATAAATTTCCAAACTTTCAAGGACGTTAAGGAATTTGAAATCCATGACCGAACGAACCAGCCTAAGGTTACTTTTATTGATAGCATGACCGTACTCAGAAATATGTTGGGCAACTCCAGATTTTTCAATTCTGTTGAGTCTGAAATGGGCAATATGTTCATTAAATCTAGTTAAAATGGATCTTCTAGTTTGCCCAACATATTTCAAGTCACAGTCATTGCATCCAATTTCATAAATACCGGATTTCTCTATACAATCGACTTTATCTTTAGGGTTTCCAAGTACACTATTTAATGTCAAAGTGGAAGTAAAAATCAATTTAGTATCTAGTCCTTTGAATATCTTGTTCAAACCTCTAGTTAAAGAGGGAACGTACGGCAAAATTGCAAAATTAGCTTTATTAATAGGAGAATGGAAGGCTGTAGAATCAGTAATAAGTTTTCTAAATTCAAATTTACGAATCAAATTATCAATGGAAATATTATTGATAATTTGATTCGTAAATTTGAATTTAGAAAACTTATTACTGATTCTACAGCCTTCCATTCTCCTATTAATAAAGCTAATTTTGCAATTTTGCCGTACGTTCCCTCTTTAACTAGAGGTTTGAACAAGATATTCAAAGGACTAGATACTAAATTGATTTTTACTTCCACTTTGACATTAAATAGTGTACTTGGAAACCCTAAAGATAAAGTCGATTGTATAGAGAAATCCGGTATTTATGAAATTGGATGCAATGACTGTGACTTGAAATATGTTGGGCAAACTAGAAGATCCATTTTAACTAGATTTAATGAACATATTGCCCATTTCAGACTCAACAGAATTGAAAAATCTGGAGTTGCCCAACATATTTCTGAGTACGGTCATGCTATCAATAAAAGTAACCTTAGGCTGGTTCGTTCGGTCATGGATTTCAAATTCCTTAACGTCCTTGAAAGTTTGGAAATTTATAAAAATAAGGATAAAATAATGAATAAAGACAAGGGCCCTATTCCGTACAGCGCCCTCTTTTCTCTAATTGAAACAAAAGATGATTAGTTTTAGTATGTTTTATTGTTCACTTATGAATGATTGCGTCATGTGACGTAGTTTGTTTTTAACTGAATTTGTTTCTTTACTTATTATCAATTCTGTCTTCAGTCAATATCTGGTCTTGAGAATGACAGCTTGGCTGTAGAAACTTGTTGACCATTTTAAAACATTAATTGGTGAAATGGGCATATTGACTACATATATATTTTAATATTATATCACCAAGAAGATCACTTGTGTATTAAATACTAGAAACAATGACTGTTCATAATGAAACAAAATAATATACATTGACCGAGTTAGCTCACAGACTTATGTTTGGGACATTCCGGGTTCAAACTCTGATGCCGATCACATTATCGATTTTTGTTTGTGGTTTTCCTCGGCCGTAAGGATGGGTTGCTACGTCATTACCAGGAATCTTTTCATCATATTCAACGTTTCATAACATCGTTAACGAATAAATCACTGGTTTTTCTATACAAGACACTTGACACACTACACTTGTATCTCTGGATACAACTGAAGTTCTAGATGTGATATGACCTTGGATATTAAAGCGTCTATAAATAAGAATGATCCGGCAGTGTTAAAACCCACAAACTTGGAAACCAGAGAGAGGTGTGCAACAAACGCAGAATATTTTATAATAAACATCTTGAAACAATTATTTTTAAACGAATAACGTGGATAATTCTATATCGTTTTTTATACTTTGGAAGTTTGTTTACAAATATAATGTGCAATATAACGGAGGAAAATTGGTGTAAAGTGACGCTTTGCAAAAATAAATTTTTGCATAGAGTGTTGGTAACAAAAACGCAATCTGGTTAGAGATATAAATGCAATTGATTAACAGAGGGGGATGATCTTGTTAGCCGGGCATGACACCCCCATACCCCCACCCTCTAATTGCGTGGTGTACGGGTATAATGAATTGTTGATTGAGCGGGAATTTAAGTTCGTTAAATCATTTGAATTCTCTTTTTTAATTTCATTAAACTGTTTTTATACCGTCCAAATTTATCAATTTTTATCACTTTTTTTCCTTTTTTTTACCTGATATCCAATGCTGCACATTTTCATATCTCTCTATCCCTCTCTCTCTCTCTCTCTCTCTCTCTCTCTCTCTCTCTCTCTCTCTCTCTCTATATATATATATATATATAATTTTTATTTTTTGTTGTTTATAGTCGCTTTAACTACAATAGTTATATCGCGACTGAAGTAGTGGTCGTGTATTCTCTAATAACCCTTTCAAACTAATTATTTAAAATTTGTTACTTCTAATAAATTATTGTACACACCATTTATTGGGGGGCACGCCGTAGCGTAGTGGTTAAGGCACTGAGCTACAAGCCGGAGGGTCGAGGGTTCAAGTCCCGTTGGGGTCAGGATTTTTAAACTGACCCAAACCCTCTGGCGGCACTATGGCCCTGGGGTAGACTCAGCCTCTAACGGAAATGAGTACCAGACGCTTGTTCTGGGGGTAAAGACGGCCGTCACGCAGGGCTGACAACCCGGCTGACACAAAGTGCCGATTGTCTAGAAAAAGTGGGAGCCTTAACCTCCTACTACCCCAAGGGCCTCCGGGCCTGTTGTGGGATCACTTTACTTTTACTTTACTTTACACACCATTTATTGTTATATTAATTTAAAAATCATTAGGTTTCTGCAGCATTCGTTGTAAACTGTTTGAATTCTATTGATTGCTAGATGATCTTTCGGTGTCCAGAAAGTCGCATCCTTTTCGATATTCTAAAAACAAATTTAATTTTGAAAGATCAAATTTGTATACAAAGTAAATATATATTTTAAGAAATAAAAAATTAGGGCTAAATGGGTTACACTGTACGTTTTTTGTCGCCCTTGAGAAATCTGGCGTCCCATACGGAGTGTTGTGTATTCACACTACAAAGTATGTACAGGACTACAATAGAAACAATCATTTTAACGTTCCACAAAAATTAAAGTAAAGTGATCCCACAACAGGCCCGGAGGCCCTTGGGGTAGTAGGACGTTAAGGCTCCCACTTTTTCTAGACAATCGGCACTTTGTCAGCCCTGCGTGACGGCCGCCTTTACCCTCAGAACAAGCGTCTGTTATTCATTTCCGTTAGAGGCTGAGTCGACCCCAGGGCCATAGTGCCGCCAGAGGGTTTGGGTCAATTTAAAAATCCTGACCCCAACGGTACTTGAACCCTCGACCCTCTGGCTTGTAGCTCAGTGCCTTAACCACTATGCTACGGCATGCCCCATAAAACAAACTATTTATGGTGCCTGGTAAAGGAAGTCTTGAACATTAATTTCTGAACTCACAAATGTTCAATGTGTGATCCTTGCGTCACATATCAAGACGATAATTAAGCTTATTCAAAAATCAATTAAAATATTTTAATAAACATTTACCATAGCTCTTCTGATACGTTCTTTTATTTATTTTAAATCATGAGGAAGTGGAGGTACAAATCCTCGAAGGAAGAATTCACAGAATAGCTGTGAAAAGTGATGATACAGATACAGTGAATGTAAATAACAATCGTATAGTTTTTTTCTAAAAGTCCAAAATGTTGTAAATCCAATGAACATAATTAGTATAATATACATTTTTCATATATTTCACGGCACGTTTAACATTATTATACAAAAATAGTTAAATTGCAAGAGTAATTGAGCCATGAAAATAAATAAATATAAAAGTTTAGCTATTATTCTACGAGTAAGAAGTGAGTGTAAAGTGCCCTCCCCCTTCCCTTATAAAGACAACGTATACAGCTGTGTAACCTGCAGTTGTGCAGAATACACACAACTGTTAAATAGCTCCGAAAAGGAAAGAAACAACAGAAGAAGAAGAACCTAAGTATTTTGTTTGGTGACATAATAAATACAAATTAGTGTTAAAAATATCAAAATGGTTTCCACAGTTCGTAATTTCCTAAAATAAAATGTTTACCATGGAAGAGTGCCCCGACGGAAGTACTTTTTCAATTAAAGAAAAATAAATTAATTGATCAAATTACGCACTGTAGTTAATTTTTTACGCTCACTATACGTTACATTGGGTTTTGTAATGAACTTAGCCTAATTATCATCTTGATTAGGCCTATGTTGAATGACACAAGATCACAGATTGAATCTTATGTTAAGTCAGAAACTAAACCTTTACAAAGGACTTCCAGAATCATACATTTTTTTATAATTTTTATTCAATGCCACCACGTTGTCATTTCCACAATCTTGTATTCTCTCCTGGCATTGCGTTATTGTAACCCACTTCTGAGATTGTGGCTCCTGGAAGACTGAGTTACGCTGCCTCGATGATATATAGGCCTATGATAGGTGATGATGGTAATGAAGCGCCAGGAGAGGCCTTAATCCTAAGCTTAATGAATATGTTAATGATGATATTTGTGGGCAGATGATGTTCGGGGACCGTTTCGGCTCTAAAGTTTCCCGACACCTGTCTCACAGGTGAGGAAAAACTTCGAAAAAATATTTTTTTAACGTTGAAATTGTTTACTTCTTTTATGGTAGCCCTGTATTATATATATATATATATATATATATATATACTGTATTATAAGTAATGGGCCATGGATCGAAACAGATGGTAATCTTAAGGACGGCATGGTAGCAGTTAGATTCCTGAATTGTTGTCATTATTGCTCGTGCAATTGTGCGGTCCGGTCAGGTTTGAACACGCGACTCTCAAAATTCCAATTTTTTAAAGAATAAAAATCCGCATCGACTGCGCGCCCATTTGGAACTAATGTCAGTGAATCACACCAGACACACAACATTACATTAAAAACAGTCGTCAGTTATGAGACAACCTAATCGTGATCTCCAAGACGCAACAGACCAAGAAGCCCTATGGCCGTTTATTAACACAAATTAACGGAAAATGAGTCGAAATTAAAATAAAATTTGTTATTCGCCATGTAGCATAGTTGGTTAACGCTATGGGCTATAAGCCGCGAAATCGCTGATTAGATGTCGATGGGGTCGGAATTTTTAAACTGGCGACACTGCTCTGGGATTGAGTTAGCCTCGAACAAAGATGACTATTAGAAGCACATTCTGAGGAGAGAGGCTGCCACATGAAGGATTAACAACACGGCTAACAATTCATATTGATCATCTGGAAATGTAGGAGCCTTAACTCGTGTAGTGGGATTGGAAATTCTTAACATTGCAGCCCGTATTGTTTATTTTATGGAGAATTATGAAAAGAAAAAAAAATATTTTTCTGTGAACTGTGTGAAATCATGCCAATACTATGTAATTAAAAATAATGTACAATTAACTTTCAAGAAATCTGTATATTCTCTACTCAAGCTCACTAAGACATTTTGATCTTATTCACCACAAAGAAATCTTGGTTAAAATCACTTAGGCATATATTATTTCCAAGATCAGTAAGACATTTTGATCATATTTACCACAAAGAATTCATGGTTAAAATCTATACATATAGGCCTATATTATTTCTAATTTTTATATTACAATCTCAAAAGCTTCCAGTCGCTTTTCCTCATTCCGTCGTAATGTCCAGTCTCTTGACCATAGCATTGTATGGTGCAGAAACTTGGGCATTACGACGGAATGAGGAAAAGCGACTGGAAGCTTTTGAGATGTGGATATGGAGAAAGGTGGAACGTATAAAATGGACAGACAAAATTTAAAAAAAGATGTTCTAGACAGAGTGGGAGAAGGAAGAACAATGCTGGAACTCATAAAGAAGAGGAAAATAAATTGCATTGGTCACTGGCTAAGAAGAAACTGCCTGCTGACGGATGCCCTAGAAGGAATGGTCAACGGAAAGAAAGTTAGAGGCAGAAAAAGTCATCTGATGATAGACAATATTAAAATAAATTGTTTTGTATGCTGATACAAAAAGGAAAGCTGTGTTAAGGAAAGATTAGAGAATGCTGAGTTTGCAGTGAAATACCTGCTCTTGGGCAGAACACTATGTATGAATGAATGAATGGATACTACAAATTAAATCTTTCTATTGCGTCAAAATATTCTAAGTAGTGTCAAAAAATAGTGTTTGTTTTGGGAACCCCTGGACATTGTTTGGCATCCGCTGAAGCCAAACGCGTCTAAATTATTTTAAGCGTCATTCATGACTAGCATTAGCAGTCATTGACCAAGACTTGGACTTCATTTAGTTCAATCAGGGACGTACAACATTCTAGTTATTTTTTTTATCTGAACGTTTAAAATGTGAAATAACAGTATTATCTTAACGCGCCAAACTTTATATTTTTTAGACGAAAGTCATTAACATGCGAGATATTGTTATTCTTTTGTCGGCAGGTCGGCCATGTTTACTTTTTGATTTTGTGAAAGCATTAATAAAAGTGAATTAATGTAATTAAATAGTAATACAATGGACTGCTACATATGCAACACTTTGATTATCACATAGATTACTTTATGTCGGTGCTAAAGTGATACATGTGCCAATATTTTAATTATTACGTACAGTTGAAAGCTTCATCCTACATAGAGAATGAATGTATCTTTATTTTATTTTAATTTCAGATCGCTGTACACTGTCCCTACTTCTATAGTTTTTCGTCTAGTTATAGGTCTACTATTTCATTTTCTACTATTTTTTTACTTCTTTTTCTCTATTCATTTTTCTTCTGCTACTTTCCTCTCCAATTTCTATTTTCTTATTCTGCTTTTGCTTATATTTTTTTCTGATAACTTACTGTTAGGTACGTACCTTTTTTATCTTAGTTTGTATTTTTTCTACTTTCATATTTCTTTATAATTTTATTTCTGCTTTATTTTATACTTCCACTATTAACCGTATCTGTAGTGTAACGGTTAACTAGCAGTCCAAGGATCGTGGGTTTGATTGCCGGCTGTTATGTGGAACTTTTTCTTTTATGTTTAGAACCAGGAACGTTTCACTCAATCTGTGAGGATAACTAACGACACTAACAAGTTAGGTCATTTAAGTCTCAGTTCAAATCTGGGCACTAAATGACCGACAAATTTTGCTCCTCCGCTCTTTCCAAACCGTAAACTTACGACAGGAGATCATGGCTTTACATCCCTTCAGAAGGAATAAATTCTCAAGTTTAAAACGTAACAGTAGTACCGACTACAGTTGGACAATGATGTTCGTGACCCATATGAATTGAATAATGGGGAACGCCCCGCCCAGGTAAAATTATTGTTTTTCTAAGTTCTATTATTAACAATGTTAGGCTATTTTGTTTAAGAAAACTACATAGAATAAATTCGGTTAAATCGGGTCACAGAGTGAATTGGAATATTTTTAAATTTTGTTCTCTTCACTAAAATCTAATCCTCCCAGCGAAAGTTCTCTCGGCTAACCCCTGTACCTCATGTATCAACACCAGTTGTGTGACTTTTGGTTCTCATTTGGTTATCTGAAGATTTCACAACAAAGAATTGGTGTTGCATGTAAAATAAGTTAAATAATAGCTTCGTAATTTAATATTTTCTGTTTTATTATGCAATCTCTTATTAAGTAATAGTCCGATTACGAATTAATTTTTGCTAAATTATTATGTCTTTATCCCCAAAGATATTTCGATAATCCCCATTATTGTCGTCAACGGTTTAAGTGTTGCCAACCTATGCGAATTGAAACGCTGTATTTCGGATGAATAGGGAGAGTAATTTCCGGCTGAATAGGGACAGCGTATTTCACTAATTTATTTGTAACTATTGCATGCGGATGTATAATTCCAAAGTTGGACAGAAGTTGATATGCATAGAGCTGTTAAAGCATTCCGTTAGGGGAGGAGATTGTATCAGCGGCAAAGTTATTTGGGGTACCTCGTTCGTGTCTTCACCATCACCGTAACAATAGGAGTGACGATCCGCTGAAAAAAGCAGTTGGTACGAAGAATTCTTCCTTTGTCTGCATGTAGATTTGAATTAGACTTCAAGAATGTAAGAAAGGCAGTTTTTTTTGCTTCGCGAAGAAAAATGCAATAAGGACAAATTTATCGTCGTCAGAATCGAATAAGAAGCAGAAAATGATGATGCTACTGGAAAGGCGGAACAGAATAACACTAGGTGTGGGTTTTGTTTATAAAATATTGTGATCCCATTTCATGAAAACTTGGAGAATGCATCTGGTGTCATGGTAAAGGACACGAATTATATGAAAAGTGTCTTGGAGCTGAGGGATGAAAAAAAATTGTAGGCCTAATGTAAGAAACAAATCTTATTGTATGATAGTTTGTGGACAATTATGTTATAAAGTTGAATTTAAAATGCCTGAAAATAAATATTTTACCAAAGGAAATAATTTGAAAACTGTCCCGATTCACCCAAAAACTGTCCCTATTCATCCAAAAACTGTCCCTATTCACCCTATCAAAATAAGATGGATAAGGAGGGACATGCAGTACTGGAATATAAATGCCAGTAATTCCTTATATATTTGATTGATAAAAACTATAACTGGTACCAAACGTTAAACAAAATTACATTAAATCATGAAATACAAAACATATGTGTTACCGATAATGAAACCGATATTACATATTTTCTTATTTTTATCGCGATTCACCCGAGCTTATCATAATAATCAGCTACATGATCTTTATGGGAAAACTCATTAAGTAAGAGCAATTAAGTCACTTAGACTGAGATGATCAGCGCAAGTTTCACGAATGAGAAATATAAGAGGGACATAGAGAACCTTATTATACGAAATCCAGAGGGAAAGCGCCCGGTAGGTAGGCCAAGAATGAGTGGGAGAACATTAACCATGATTTGATGAAGGTAAATTATACATTAGATGAATAGAAAATACAGATGTAACATTTAATATATAAAATAGATACCTGAGATCTTAATCATCCTCAACTTTATGAAGGCTGTAAGATGTGAAGTGCTTTTGGAGTACATGCAACAACATGTAGATTGGGACTAGTTGTTTGTGAGAATCTTGTATAGACTGTTAACGTCACTGGGTGTGTTCTCATTAAGCAGGTGAGTGTTTCTGGTGTCTTTTAATACCTCGATTTCTTCGAGAATGTTGATCTTCAATTTGTTGTTTTCTCTATGAATGATGGATAATGTGTTATCGATGGTATTGAATTGATGACCATCGATAACACATTAGCCATCATTCATAGAGAAAACAACAAATTGAAGATCAACATTCTCGAAGAAATCGGGATATTAAAAGAGACTAGAAACACTCACCTGCTTAATGAGAACACACCAAGTGACGTCAACCCTCTATACAAGAATCTCACAAACAACTATTTTCTGTTCAGCCTAAGAAAGACACTTCAGGAAAATAAATGGGCAGGTAAATCACGAAGCACATGACTGCTGCAGTTACTGCAATTCGTTCATGACCAAAGCACAGTTCAGCGGAAGCGAAAAAATAGATCATGTTCTCGATTAATATAATTACGTTTTTTAAGCTATTTATCTCAACTATAGTTGATAAGAATACAGTATACACCTACATGTTTCTTCGAAGGTCGGAGAGTAACTAAAAATTCGCTTTTGTTTGAAACTGAACGATTCTTGAGAGGAAGTTGAACGTAGGTTATAAATATGACGACTGTCGGGTAGTTTATGTTAACTGAACTCGTGCACCGTATTGGTGCTGGATCAAACCATTGTTGTTGATAAATATTTTGAATAGAAAACATAGATTGCTCAAATTAAGATATCTTTGCCCGGGCCCATAAAAGACAAAGATTAATTCAACTTTTCTTAATAAATTATCAAACATGTAATGTGTAGTAAGCTACAAACTATAATCGTGGAAGCTTTAAGGAAAGAGGAACTCACATACGCTTGAGTAAGCTTTGGAATTTTACTTTCGTATCTGACATAGGCTAGCTACTAAATAAATATGCCAAAGTACTTAAAATAGACAACTAAAGTTTTAATGCGAGTCAAAAAGATATAGACAGATATAACATTGAAAATAAATGAATAAATAATTAGTTTGACCAAGAAAATAATGCTATCATTGATCATCTGTACAAAAATAATATTTAATACACAATTGATCTTCTTGGTGATACAATATTAAAATATATACAGTCAATATGCCCATTTCACCAATAAATGTTTAAAATGGTCAACAAGTTTCTACAGCCAAGCTGTCATTCTCAAGACCAGATATTGACAGTCAATATCTGGTCTTGAGAATGACAGCTTGGCTGTAGAAACTTGTTGACCATTTTAAACATTTATTGGTGAAATGGGCATATTGACTGTATATATATTTTAAAAATAATATTAATAAACATATATACATTTACACTCACACTAGTCCAGCCTAGGGTTGGGGTATACGGTCCTTGCGGCCCCACCCTGGCCTAAGGACTAACAAACCAAACTTGCTCTTCTGACCTATATTGACCAGACTCCGACGATAACTCAACAGATGATGAACTGATGTTAGAAAACACAGCTCTTTATGAGAGTTCACAAGGAGAGGGGAGAATCGCGATAGCAAAGGCGCGTACTAGGAAAGGAAGGGTAGGTAAGGGAGCATTTGGCACTGTTCACAAAGATCACACACGAAATGGAGACGTGATAACGTATAGGTTGCGCAGCATGACGTAATCCCTGTATCGAAATCTTGATTTCGTTACACTCGGTGATAAAATGTGTGATCAAAATTGTTAAAGAGTGGTGAAAACGGACTTAGATGTATTAGTTTTCGACATACCTTTGTAAATATTAATACAACCTGCAACATTAAAATTTAAGATGATTGTTGTGCATTAATTTATCGGCTTATAACAAACAGCTGACAGAGTTCGCCTGCACTCTTACATGTGCTGCGCGGAGTAATACATTCGGGAGTTAAATATCAAAGTGTGTTTCTTACGTTGAACAGATAATAGTACCAATCGGCATGAGAATGGAGTATATGTTCCGAAAGTACGTCACATCTTACAGCCTTTATAAAGTTGAGATCTCAGGTACCTATTTTAGATCTTAAATGTTACATAGTGACCTCAACGGTTTCGTTATGAATTTAAAAAAAAACAATAGGGATGTATGGAGAACGTCTATAAACCTCCGGGTTCCATCGAGCCAGTGAATTAGTTTCGGTCCGCCCTTCTCAACTGAACAATATCTTACCGGTATTAATTATATATATATATATATATATATCGTGTTAACACTGGTCTACCAGCTGAATGCACAGTAGGCCTACTGTCTGGGGAATCTTGCTCTGTATCCCTAAAGTAATCACAACACTGTTGTGAGATCAGGATCATTTGGAATTGTCTTTCAAAATTTAATTTCATGGTAAGAATATATTTTTTACAAAGCAGTCCGATATGATAGTAAAGACCTTATTCTAGGGTAGGCTTACTAACATGTGAATTTTTCAGAGGCACGATGAGGGTTGTATTGAACGGTCATCAGCAGACCAAATGACTTCATATAATGACCGCAGGTGGCTAGATGACAGAATTTCAAATACAGTATTAGATGGGAGAATAACATAATCATAATTTGGGGAAGTATATTTTTGGATCAAAAAATATTTACTGGGGATTGTTTTTGTTTATTTTGAAATAAATCAATTGATTTATTTATACATTATTCATTGTTTTGAAAAAGAATAGGATTTTTAAATATAGAAATAAAAAAAAGGTTTCCAAGGTTTTTAGTGCTTAAAGCAGTGCGCTACAAACCGGAAGGTCAAGGGTTCGAGTCCCGTTGGGTTCAGGATTTTTAAACTGACCCATACCTTCTGATGGCACCATGATCCTGGGGTCGACTCAGCTTCTAACGGAAATAAGTACCAGACGCTTGTTCTGGGGGTAAAGGCGGCCGTCACGCAGGGCTGACAATCCGACTGACATCAAGTGCCGATTGTCTAGAAAAAAGTGGGAGCTTTAACCCCCTACTACCCCAAGGGTCGCCTATGGCCTATAGTGGGATCGCTTTAATTGTTTTGATAATACTGAGGATGATTGGAAAACATTAGCTCAGGATAGGGATGTGTGGAGAGCCTATGTCCGCGCGGCCATGAACCTACGGGTTCCATAGTGCCAGTGAGTTATTCCAGTATTTATAATTCATCTCTCATCTGATTTTAAATAAAATGAAGATGGTATAAATATAAAGATTTGTTATATAAAGAAAATACTTTTAAAGACTGTTACAGCATTACATTATCCCAATTGCGCAGAGAACAATGCATTATTGATTTAGAACAACAAAGATCTAAGAGCCACAAGACAGAAAAAAAGGCGTAGTCCGAAATTTGTAACCTAGTTTTGAAGTGAGAGAAGGAGGGAATTAGAAAGTGATAGAATGACCCACTTGTCTGTTCTTCCTTAGCTCTAGTCCAGACTTCAAAACAATGAGATGTGATCAACACATTCAGTAAATAATAGTATATTATTACGATGCAAGGTTGGATAGGATTTTTTACAGAATCGAGAAAAATGTTTAAAAACCGTGCGAAGCAAAGTTTTTAATTTCTGATATTCTGTAAAACACTTCACAAACAATTGACTAACGTTAACAGTGTCGGCAATGTTTGTATTAGTTGGAACAACAGGAGGCTGTGAGACGATTTATTGATAAGATGGCGGCAAGTACGTATTTTTGTTTTATATTGTTTCAAATAAAGTTCAGTTCATTTAAAATGCAGTGATTTGTTTCGTATAATGTATATTAACACTACCTTTTGGACATTTTTGTATATACATTGTATGTAGTATACATAGAGGGCAGTGGTTTTACTTCCCACACGCGTTTTGTAATATGTAATATTACAGTATAGTTATGTTTATTACAGTATAGTTATTTTTATTACAGTATAGTCATTTTTATTACAGTATAGTTATTTAGGTTGGCAAACCCGAAATGTAGGAAGTTGAACTTTGAATCATGGTCGCCGTTTCTGTAACTACGACAAAACGCACTCTCGCGCAAAAAATATGTTACAAATACATTACACATTGCAATTTGTATGCGGTTTTCAAACTTCATAAGTGAAAGATCGTAGGCTATTTATGACGATGTAGTAACCCCACAAGGGAGATCCCTTGCCCTATGTGGGGATGTACGATACAGACAGGAAGATAGATATATGAAAAAAAAAAACAGAACCCATAAATTAAGTCCCTCTGAGTTGGGTATTATATAGTGTAAAGTCAGAGTCTAATCTCTCTCCCTTTATCTTTCTCTCTATCTCTCTCTTTGATAGTGTAAGTAGGCTTATTTCTATCAGTATGAACTCTCTACAGAACGTACGGGATCTCAACCTTAAATGTGAATAAATATCAACGACAAGGCAAGAATTACTTTTAATAACAGTTAGACTGTGATACGGACAAAGAGAAACCATCGCATTCCCTTATTGACGATAACTATGGATAGGTTGAGTGTTAGATTATTTATATTAAGGGGGGCAATGGGTGAAAATTGGCAATTTTTGGTTAAAAAAATCACAATTTTTGTTCATATTGCCAAAGTTTCATGAACCTATGGCACTTAGAACATGGTATAATGACGTCATATTTAAATGGCTGCGCTTTTTTAAATCCCCATTATAGGGGCATTAGCTCCAATAGCAATATTGCAGTTTATGGGCATTGCTTTGTGGTCTGTCAAGTTTAGTATTTTCTCTCATTATGAATTGTCCTGATACCTGATCAGACTTTTTATAGTTTTTTTTTTCAAATTACTATCCTTAATATCCTAATAACCTTAACCGCCTCTAATCAGGCCTATTTTCTCCTAGTTTTATAGTAACATTATCGAAGCTCTTTATTTTATTGGCGTCGCATTTCAGATCTAGGCGTGAAAAGGTTGACATTTTTTTTTTGTCAGGGGCAACCGATCTTAATAAACATCATCGTAAAGACATTCTTGGTATAGGCCTACAATTTAATAAACCCTAATTAATAATCTCCGTCTCTCTAGCCGTCCATTTATTTAAAATTCGCTAAACAAAATAAACCTGACGAGCGTAAAACATGAGCAATTATTTAAGCATAAGATCCTCACTTTTTTTTGCGCGATAGTGCGTTTTGTCGTGCTTACAGCAATGACGACCATGATTGAAAGTTCAACTTCATACATAACGGGGTTGCCAACCTAAATAACTATACTGTAATATTACATATTGCAAACCTCGTGTGGGAAGTAAAACCACTGCCCTTTATGTACACTACGTACAATGTATTATACAAAAACATACCCAAAATGTAGCGTTAATATGCGTTATACGAAACAAATCACTGCATTTTAAATGATCTGAAATTTATTTGAAACAATACAAAACAATAAATACGTACTTGCTGCCATTTTGTGACTGATTCGTGTCACGACCTGCTGTAGTATCAACTAATAAACATTGCCCACACTGTTAGCGTTAGTCAGTTGTTTATAATGAACGCAAATATTTCCAACAAAGATGCTATTATTTTACTATTATTTATTATTTTGAAAACACAATCGCTCAAAAAATGATGTACAACGCACGTTTGTGAAGTGTTTTACAGAATCTCGGAAATTAAAACTATCGTTATTGATCGGTTTTTAAACATTTCCTCGATTCTGTAAAAACCACTTCCCAACCTCGCATCGTAATATACTATTTCAGTCTGGAGGTTCTTATACTTTCCTCAAATCTATGACAGGGAACTTACGGCTTCAGCCTATTTGCTTTCCGAAGTAAGTCATACTTCGAATGTTTACTCCCTTAAAAATCCATCCACTTCGACTGGAATTGTATCTGCGAAACCAGAGGCGAGCATGCTAATCAGTTAATTCGCCTGGGACGACAGTTGAATAATGATAAAGTTGTTTTTGTTTTTTTCGTATATTTACGAGATATAACAAGTCGCCCTCCGTGATCGAGTGGTTTAAGGCAGAGAGCTACACGAAATGCTTTGGTTCGAGTCTCTGTGAGAAGACATTTTCTCAATGAATTTCGGCCGCCGTAGCCGAGCGGTTGAAGTCATGGTGCCTTGACGCACAGCTATGGGACTTGAGCTGGTTCGAAATTTCATGGGGGAATTTTTTTATGGAATTTCGGCCAGTATGGGAACTGTGTCCACCCAGCATCGTGAGGAATTTGAGTAGCTATAATGATTAGCGGCTCCCGGTTGAGAGGACCAGCTATAACGGCTGGGGAACCTGACATGTTGACCAGATGTTACCCCAATACTGACTAGGCAATCCTTCACTTATGTGATTAAAACATAAGAATGTGAGGCCAGCAGCTGGATGATAGGCTAAAGGATTCTAAACCTACCGCGCCATGGAGTTTAAGGAACTGGTAGCTAGCCAAAATCGTGAGGAATTTGGGGTAATACAATATGTAGCGGCTTCATGTTGAGAAAATCAACTGTAAAGCTAGGGGATTGGACATGCTGACCATATGTCACCCCTAACTGCCTGGATGATCAACCATCTGTCTAAATAACGTGTGTGTGAGATCAACAGTGGATGTTAGCCAAGGACCTTCTAGATCTTTAGCGCCAAAGAGTTTTTTTATTTTTAAAAAATCGAACCTTTGGTAGTAGTTTACTACCGAGCGAGTTGATTCTAGGGGTAGCATTTGAGACTAGGATTGGGAAATACTGGGTTCAAACCCTTGTTGCAATAGTCTGCCACATTATAATTAAATTTTAAAATGTGATTATAGGTACATTTCATAATCACATTAAAAATAATTGAAGAAATAGATGTGATATGACTTTACATGTTACAGATTCAATAAAGACAAATAAAAGCTTAAAAAAATAAATTGCTGCTTAATTTAAGCGACAAAGGAATATGAAGTTCCTTCTTACATTCAAATATGTTTTGTACTTTGTATGTTTTAAGACTTCAATTAATGATATATTATGTTATTAGATGAGTTACAAAAGAATTTCCAACAATGGAGGGACCGCTTGTAGAACTTACTTCGTTTCTATGGAATAAGCCGCAAACTATTTCGATAACTCTATAAACGTTAATATGATGTCCTGCGCCGTAGTCGAGAGGTTTAAACTGCAAATCTAAGAGATTTGAGCTGGTTCAAGGGATCTAGGTAGCTAGAATGAGAGCGGCTCCAGATTGAGAAAACCAGCTATAACGACTGGGGGATCCAACATGCTGACCGCATGCCGTCCCTATACTGGCTAGCAGATCATCCACCCCTGCGATTAACACTTGTGAATGCGAGGTCATTAGCCGACTGGTAGGTCAAGGGCCTTCCAGGACTCTCGCGCCACGGAGTTGGAGTCAATATTATAATAATTTTGATTTCATTTTTATTTCAGTGCTAAGCGCCGGAAGCGCTAAACCACGAGCCGCCACTGTTTGATTGTTTTATCAGTTTGCTGTTTATCCCCTATCAAGTGTTTGTATAGAAGCCAGTGATTTAATTTCAATGAAATTAAGTGTGGAAATCAAATTCGAAATGTAATAAGCATTCCAATATTTTTATGATTAGTTGCAATCATAGTTTTCAATAGTGTTTGCCTTGATGACTAAGGAAAATCAGAAAAAGTTTGGATTCCGAAATTTTAACATGAGTTTCGAAAGCTACAACTTGATGGTTTAGACTATATCAAGTTATAGGCTTATGTAAGATATTTACCTACAAGCAATGCCCATGTAATATGTGTATATTTTATTATTTTCTGAAAGAATGCATTGCGAATTGATATAGGCCTATTTGATGGATTGTAGCCTACTAGACAAGTGTTGGCAACAAGTTAAAAATTGGCAGTGTTTGAAATTAGCGGAAAGAAGCAGCAGTTGGTGTTAACATTCCTAAGTTATTAAGCAGGAGGTAGTTAAAGCTTCTCTGGACAGTAAAATATAACTCGCTTCACTTGAGGAATTCTACACAAGCTAAGTGTAAACCATTGTGTTTCTTGCTAAGTGTTTCTAAAGAACACTAATATGACAACTGCTTAACAATACTCTTATAAATAACTTTATTTTCTATTTAATTCTTATTTATAGGCTCTTTAACAGCTGAAATCTATCATGTCTAGAATCTTCAGTTGTATCCAGTAAGATATTTCTAATGTTGTGTTTTTAATGTATTTCTCAAGAAGTTCACTGATTTAATTTTAGTAACGTTAATGCTAACTTTTTCATTTTTTATGAATACAAAAGTGAATAATGGAGTTTTTGAATTAATAATAGACAAAAGTACTTCGGTTTGGGATTTTTTATTAATCTACAGAAAGGTCTGTATAAATTTTACAAAATTACAGAAGGATATGGATTGAAGATATCTATAGAGAAAACAAAAATTAGGTATTTCAAGGTGTAGATTCAGTCAGAAGTGAAATTGTATTTGACAATTAAATTTTGGTGAATAATTTTACGTATTTAGGGTGCAATATCTTATATGAAGAAAGTTGTAAATACAAAAATATCAACTTTTGAGGATTTAGGATTAATAAATTCTATCTTCAAGCCACAGTTAGTTCAAAACATTCAAGACTAAAAGTGTATAAAACACTGGCTCTTCAAACTCTTTTGTATGGTAGCGAAGTATGGGCAATGAAACAGAAGGATATACAGAGACTTAGAACTGCTGAAGTGAGACATCTTTGAAGGACTGCAGAAAAAAAAGAGAGAGAGAGAGAGATCTTGGAAGAATTACACATGAAACCTTTAGAAAACAATTCTGATTATAAGTCAAGATGGATGTAACATCTTCATCGAATGGAATATCACAGGCTATCCAAGCAAATGTTAAGCTATCAAGTTGCATGAAGAAGAATATCAGGACATTCAGTCAAAAAACTTTTGGATGGTGTTTGTATTGAGCCGAAACAGGTTAACAATGACCTTAAATTCATGAATGGACTGTCATGATGGTAGTGGTGGCGATGATGATGATGAATAATTTTCATCAAGGTTGTTAAGTAACTCCCAAATATTAGGGAAATATTTTAAAATTTTGTTGCTAATGAATGGGCCCTTGTAATAAAATTCCAACCCGGTTTTTACTTTTTCAACGATGACAAGTAGGACTCCGGGGTTTGTGTCGGAACCTCCCGAATACGAGTCTCAAACGTAACCGCCTGAGCCAACTTGATCTGTTATAAAAGTTTTAATTTCCATACCACGCTTTTTATCTCAATAGGGTCTTTCATATGTATTACGCAGTTTTTAAAAATGTAATAATTAAGTCAAAAGTGCATCGATTTTTTTCATCTACATACACTCCCATTTAAGAGCGGAAAATTATATCAGGCATATGTCCATAATCCTCGCGGCAGTTACTCGGTCTATGAAGTTCGTGATGACCCTTTCACAAACATCTCTGTTGATGTCGTTGATGACATGTTGGTCTGCTCTGGGTGGGGTGGATACAGCCAAATATCTGGTTTCAGCAGGACTGGGCTACCTGTCACATATCCCGCGAGACAATAACCTTTCTTCATGCAAAATTCCTTCAGTCTGTGATTTCAATTCGTAGCGACTTAGAATGGCCTCCCAGATCGTGTGACCTTTTTCCATGTGACTTCTTTTTATGGTGTTATTCAACTTGAGGAAGAAATTCAATGTGCCATAAACAACATCAATAGAGATGTCTGTGAAGAGGTAATCACGAACTTCATAGACCGAGTAACTACCTGCTGAGGCTGATATTTATGTATTTAAATGTAGTGGCTTTTGAAGTTCTTCATTAGCCAATGATGAGTGAGGAAAATAAACAATAACAATAACTAACAATAACAAGAAAGATTATAAAATGTTTATCATTTTTTGCCTGGCTTCCCAGTATCTGTCCACAAAACTGCTGGTTGTTAGGGTTGGGCAAGTTCGGATGTGATCAGCATCCATATCTTCCATAGTGTTGGAGAGGATACATTGTTGAGTTGGTAGAAGACCGAGGCGATGAAGGTGTTTACCTAGGTTGTCGTGTCCTGTTGCAGTACGGAATGATACAACGGCTACTCTTCTGAGCCAATCTGGCAGTGTAGTTTGGATGGATGCTTTCCAAGGGATGCCAGTCATTTGGAGCTCTAGGAAGGTTCTGAAGGCTTCTCTCACTCTGAAGCGGATGTACATAGCTGATGTAGAGTAAGATATAATGTTCGGTGATATGTGAAGGATGTGGGTTCCTTTCTTGGCCAGCAAATCTGCCATTTCGTTCCCTGTAATGCCACAATGGGATGGTATCCATGGCAGAGAAACATTTTTACCTGCTATATTGAGATTTCTGATGATCTGTCTACTCTGTAATATTTCTTGTTAGCAGGAGATGCTAGGTAATTTACTCTTGCAGGTATGGCTGCCTTAGAATCGCTCAAGATGACAGCATTAAGAAAATATTGAGATCTCCATGTTAGTTGTCTCAGGGCTGTGGATATAGCTCTAACCTCGCCGTCAAATGATGTCCGATGTCTTACAAGAGAGAGGTATGTGGAGAGAGAGAGAGAGAGAGAGAGAGAGAGAGAGAGAGAGAGAGAGAGAGAGAGAGAGAGATATGATGGTGATGTTGATGTTGATGATTAACGGTGAAATGAATCATGGAAACGAAATTCAAATCCAGTATTTGCTTTGATGACACTGGTCAACATGGTTTTTGTCTCATGAGTAACAATAGTTGTACTTAATGCAGTTTTTATCGTGTTTTCAATTGTGTATTCGGAATTTCTCCATCACCCACAGCTTTTTTTATTTCAGTTTCAATTAATGGATTTAAATAATTACTTTTTTAATAAACATTTTTTCGTCCATTTGTCCATTGTAAAATAAAACCAAATGAGCTAACTCAGGAGATTTCAGCTAAGGAAAAGATATATCAAGGTAAATGGATTCCTAATATGCTGGCCTATTATTGTTGGACCATCAAGAGGGATGCTCCACAGGCGAAATATAGCAGAAAATCGTCATTTCTTATCTTACTTTCTAGGTGAGTCCGAATGTTCGAATATTGTGTAGTTACGAATGTAGAATATATTAAAGTGTTTGAAATTATAAATTCATGTCCTCGGAAACCTTGCGTGATGGAGAAAAACCGATATCATATTTGAATTCAGGAGAAAAAATACTATCAGAATCACATATTTTTCTTTCTGAGACAAAAAAAAAAGTTTATTTTTTGTTGCCCAGTGTGATTGACGATTAATCAAATACAATTCTTTAGTTGGTGTCGGATTTGACTTCAAGGTTTCACCGAATATAATCAAACGCTGAGTTCGGTCGTTTTATATTATCCTAAGGTTAGCGCGTGTATTTTACTTTAAATAAATCAGCCTAATAAGTGCTGGATACGGGTGATAGCTGGACAGTAACCAATTACCTTATGCTGAAGACGAGACTGACCCCGAAAAGCCCACATCGTTTTATTTATTTTAACAGTTGAGGAGGCTGGAAAATAAGATTCAGTTTTACAATTCTGTGTTATAATTTTTTGAATTATCTAAGTCCATATACTGATCAAATTAATAGTAATTTCATTAACATAATCTACAATTACAATAACTGCTGTTACTAACTCACTTGCACTATCGAACCGCAGGTTCATGGCCACGCGGACATACATCTCCATACAAAGCTAATGTTTTCCAATCGTCCCCTATATAATTTAATTCCCTCAAATCATGGTTAATGTTATTCTCCCACCTCAGTCTTGGCCTACCTACTGAGCGCTTTCGCTCTGGGTTTTCTACAAGTTTTCATGTCCCTTTTACTTTCCCCATTCGTGCCACATGTCCAGCTCATCGTAGTCAACGAACTTAACGTTCTTATTACTTATGGTTTCCCATAAAGATCCTGCAGCTCAGTGCTTATGTATTAGCCTATAGTCAGTCTTCTCCATTCACCTTTCTTTTCATCTCTCTATTTGGATCCAATTTTTTTCTAAGAACTTAAATTCAAATATCCCCTTACAGACTCCATGTTTCGCACCTATATATCTAGGAGAATAACATTTTTATATACTTTCAGTTTTTTTAGAGAAGTTGAGTCCGTGTACTACATTGGCAATGCACTGAAACAAAATCATTAGGTATTTTTTACTGCGAAACAAATTTAAGCAAATGTTAAAAATTATATATATGTATATATATAACTTTTATATATATGTATATATATATATAACTTTTATATATATATATAACTTTATATATATATATATATATATATATATATATATATATAAAATCTTCTAAATATAGGGTTGTATGCTTTAAGTGCATAACTTTTTTTTTTTTTACTTTTCTGTCATTGCACATTTAACACACTTATATTCCAAAATGGACTTAGAACCTTTGTAATATAATTTATGCATTTAATAAAATCTGAAATGTTCCTAATGTAATAATATTAGAGAATTCATATGAAATATCTTGAAAGAAGTAACTTACCGCTTTACCCTTTTTGTTGGAAAGATTTTTATTGGATAATACAGAGTCTAATGTAAAAATTTCCTTCGCTTAAATTGGAAAGGAATGTTTGCTCAGAAATTACGAATCTAATTAGGGCAAAGGGTGAAGACATGCCTAGGGGAGGGTGTGCGGGGGTCAGTGCCACTTATCCACGGTGTCATGAGCCGAGAAACCAAATCTTGCGCCGTGATATGAGTAATATTAATAAGTCGCGCTGCTTGTAAGTAGAGACGTCTCTCCCTCCCTCATCCCTCTCTCTCTCTCTGTCTGTCTCACTAGGAATTCCATTATTGTAAAAACCTTAAAACACGAAGTACCTACTCTATATACTGTTCTCTAAAATAATACCCTACATGCCTAACTATATATACGAATTCTATGTGTTTGTCTTTTATGCATTACTATACCATTAATCTGATTGTCATGGGCGTTTTGCGAAATGTAATGTTCAGAAGTTTCCCGAAAGGTTTTAGACTATAAGACAGTTGTAATACTCAACCTTTTGACCGTTAAAAATCACCCTTTGTAGTGAAAAATGTGTTTTTTCGCAACTTTTTGGACGCTTAAATGCCTTACGCTACCTAAACCATAACAAATAACCAAATTAATGTACACAGAATTGAATATCTCAAAAAATCTATAAACAAAAAAGTCCGCGACAGCACGTGCCTATCTTTTACGAATAACTCATAATAACCATTTTTATCTTTCAGCTCATTAATGCCAAGAAGATCGGGATAACTTGATTCCCTGGTAAGCGCAACAGCTCACGGCGGCAATTCTTTTACGGACTATTTAACTCTTGCCACAAATGCTAATCAATGACCAATCACGTTTCAATGAATTTTGTTTTACAACCAATGACAGTCGTGTTTCACCTCGCTCTTTATCGATTTCTCTTTATCAGCTCCTGCTTCTGTGATAAAGAAAGCTCCTTTTTAATGTTCTGAACAGGTCAAAGCATTATTTTTCTCCAACAAATATATTGAATATAGCAAATAGTGAAAAGATTCCTTGATTTTACTGAGTTGTTTACTAAAAAAATAAATGAATAACCCGTAATGTTGATTATGATATATAGTTTGATGTGTTTCATTATTTCTCCACTTGGGCGCACTGTTACAATATTGCGATCTCATTTCATCATATGATCAAGCAGCAGTGAATGAACATAACCTCACATTTCTGATTTGTTTTCAAACATCGCCGTTTACGTTAAATATATAAATATTTAAAAATAACTATAGTTAAACAATGATTTGTGAGTAAACAGCTTAATTTTATTCCTTAAATAGTCCTAACAAGTGCCACTCTTGATTTCCAAATTCTCTAGATAAATTCACTCCTCACTTCGTGAGTCGTGAATTTATCGATAATTTGGAAATCATCGTAGCATTACTTATGATTACTCTCAATAACCATTTTTGTCTTTCAGCTCATTTATGCTAAGAAGATCGGGATAAGTAGATTCCCGGGCAAGGTCGGGTAATCAGCACGGGGTATCTAAAAATAATTACGATATAAATTTATAATTATTTTTCTTTTTCTTATTCAACTAAACATAAAACACGTTTCATTTGTTTAGGCTTAGCAGCGCACGCCGGGTCTTCTTTATATATAAAAATGTGTGTGAGTCTGTCTGTCCTTTGTGGATTCAAAAACTACTTGGGGTTTTCACCATCATTGAGAGAATTTTTAGGGACTATTAACGAATATTACGTATTATTACCGTACGTTCTATAGGGCCGGAGTTTAAAAAAAAAGTACATCGGTGCACCCAAAAAAAAAAAATCGCTTTTCGGATGCTTACGCTGCCCGAACCATAACTAATACACCAAATTCATGTACACAGAATTGAATATCTAAAAAAAAAATCTACAAAAAATCCGCGACAACATATGTCTATCGTTTACGAATAACTCACAATAACAAATTTTGTCTTTCAGCCCATTGCATTGGTGCCAACAAGATCGGGATAAGTAGATTCTCGGACAACGCCAGGTAATCAGCACGGGGTATCTAATAATAATTACGATATAAATTTACAATTATTTTTATTTTTACTAATTCATCTAAACATAAAAATGCATTTGATTTATCTACGGGTAGCAGCGCACGCCGTGTTTTAGCTACTTTTTAATATTTATGTTGCCATAGTTGTGGCGGGCAGTTAAAATTGTTACTTTATGGTCCTCTCAAGGCTATCCTTACTTCTTAGTCGCTAGAAAATCTTTGAAGCCAGTCCCATAATAATAATAATAATAATAATAATAATAATAATAATAATTAATAATAATAATAATAATAATAATAATAATAATAATACTAATAATAATAATACTAATAATAATAATAATAATACTAATAATAATAATAATAATCCGGTATCATGGCAGCTGCCGCCGTCTTCCGGAAACTAAATGCCATTCCTCTGTATTCCTCTGTGTCCATCCATTCATCTTCCTCCATTCCTCTGATATTCATAGCTGCTTGTACCCCTTCTATCTAAGTTTTCTTCGGTCTTCCCCTCTTCCTCCTTTCTCTTGGGATCCATTCCATAACAATTTTAGGCAATCTTTGTTCTGGCGTTCTTTTGACATGGCCATACCACTGTAATATTTTCTTTTCTATAATGTCTATGATGACTGGCTCCTCTTGTACACCCATAATTTCCCGTATTTCTTTATTTCGTATTGTATCCATTCTAGATTTTCCAGCTGATCTTCTTCAAACATCCATTTATGTACTTAAAATTCTTTTCATTTCCCTGGTAGGAATTTGCCAGACTTCAACACCATATGTTAAAATGCTCTGAATTATGGTTTGATATATTTGTAATTTTCTACTTTTTGTAATTTTTTGCTGCACCAAACAGAGTTTAAAGCATTTATTGCTTGTTTTGTTTGTGCGATTCTATTTTTAATTTCCACCGTGCCTGAATGGTCTACTTTTGTTCCTAAATAAGTGCATTCAATACTGGGTTTTAGTTCTTCTCCATTGTTGAAATTTATATTTTCCATTTCTTCTCCTATACACAGGTATTTAGTTTTCTCAATGTTTATATAAAGTCCCCATTTTTCATATTCTACTTTTAGTTTTTTAACAATATATTCTATGTCATCGTGGTCTTGTGCTATTAATACCATAAACAATAATAATAATAACAACAATAATGCAATTATATTTTATCTACATACGCACGCAAACCAATATAACTTATTCAATTGTTTTCCAATTAAGAGCCATGAACGCATTTTGATAATAGCAGTAAGTACACTTACCAATAATTTACCAATAACGTAGTGCATTTCACAGTCTGAAGATATTATCAGATTGTCTGCTCTGTGTCGGAGATGGCAAGAAATATAAATACCTATAAATAAACTATGGCGATGTGCGTGTCTGTCTTGTCGTGTCTGGTAGCTCCATGGAGTGCGTCGCGAAATTTCTTAATTGAAAGGTAAATCGTATGCCATACAGAAATTCCCAATATAACATATATTTAGAGTGACATAATAAATATGCCTATTTACACACAATATAGTAGGTTGAGACAGACATTATCAAAGAAACGTGAACACCTTCAGTGCTGTTTAATTTACTCTTAACACTTAGAAACTAATAAAGGATTTAGAATCGTCAGAAAATTATAAATCAATTTCAGTTTGTATATAATGGGAATATTTTGATACAATCATGGGGTCACGTTTAATTCGTTTTAATAATATATTGTTTAAGTTCTGAGATACATGGATTGTTACTATTACTCTCATTGCTCATCTCATTCGGTATGGTGGAAAAAGTTTGATGGATACCCTTGCAAAATTGATGAATAAATGTATAAATTATAGTACGATAAAATTGTCAATAGTTACTACAAAACAAAAAGTAAGAAAAATGCAGGCAGTTATAGAAGGAGAAGTTTTAATTGTTCAATGAGTAAACTATTTAGTAGAATTAAAATAGTATATTGCGATACAAGTGAGGTAAACACTTTTTACTGATCGAGAAAAAGTTAAAAAAAAAAACAAGGCTCTTGCGCCGAGTTTTTGCAATTTTCGAGATCTGTAACGTGTTTACCTTATGTGTATTGCATACAATTTTTTGGTCGATGTGACTAATTTTTATTAAATATAGTAATAAATGAATTAAAATATTGGTTGGATGTAAATTACTTCTATGAGAAAGAAACATTTGGTGATCGTTACTATGTAGATTTTCATTTGTTTTAATATAAGCAAGGATTGTTGGCTGTGGAGACATTTTTATATGTAGTACCGTGATTAGAATCTGTTTGATAATTTTATTATGGAAGGAGGCATGGTAGATGATAGAGGAATTGAAGAAGCTTGGAGAGTGGGATGTTAAAAAAAAAGTGATCCCACAACAGGCCTCAGGAGGCCCTTGGGGTAGTAGGAGGTCAAGGCTCCCACTTTTTCTAGACAATCGGCACTTTATGTCAGCCGGGTTGTCAGCCCTGCGTGACGGCCGCCTTTACCCCAGAACAAGCGTCTGGTACTCATTTTCGTTAGAGGCTGAGTCGACCCCAGGACCATAGTGCCGCCAGAATGTTTGGGTCAGTTTAAAAATCCTGACCCCAACGGGACTTGAACCCTCGCCCTTCCGGCTTGTAGCGCAGTGCCTGGAGAGTGGGATGTTCTGCATTAATTCCGGAAAAGTCAAAAGAAAGGTACGAGTTAGTGTACAAAACATTCAAGAAATGTTTGATTTTACTTACCAAAAAATAATAGAACATGTTATCAAGAAAAAAAAACGAAGAACAGAATGGATTTACCCAAGGAAGATCATATATGGATAGGCCATTTGTTTTATAACAAACACACTGTGCAAAAGAGGATATCGAAAGGTTTGGTAACGTATATACGAGTATGACATTTTTTTGATCGAGAAAAACATCGTGACTCTATTCCACGACAATTCTTGTGGCAAGTTTTGAGAAAAATGCAGATAGGTTATTGGCTTTTAAGAATAATACGTATTTTTACAGAAATAATCAATATATCAAATTAGGCAAATGTTTGTCAAATCCATTCATACAACAAAATTACTTTTTTTTGCGCGATAGTGCGTTTTATCGTACTTACAGCAATGGCGACCATGATTGAAGGTTCAACTTCCTACATTTTGGGGTTGCTAACCTAAATAACTGTATTGTAATAAAATAACTATACAGTGACATTACATATTACAAACCACATGTGGGAAGTAAAACCACTGCCCTCTATGTATACTACATACAAATTAGGCATATATACAAAAATATCCAATTGTTAGTGTTATTATACATTATACGAAACAAATCACTGCATTTTAAATGAACTGAACTTTATTTGAAACAATATAAAACAGTAAATACGTACTTGCAATTTTATAACTAATTGGTCTCACGGCCTCCTGTAGATTCAACTAATAAACATTGCTCACACTGTTAACGTTAGTAAATTGTTTCTAATGAACGCAAATATTTCCAACAAAGATGCTATTGTTTATTATTTTTAAAACACCATCGCGCAAAAAATAATGTACAATGCACATTTGTTTTACGGAATCGAGGAAAATGTTTAAAAATCGAGCAATAGCGAGGTTTTTCATTTCCGAGATTCTGTAAAAACCACTTCCCAACCTTGCTTCTTAACATACTATTACAATGATGCAGTCTTTCGCTTATTTATTTAATCATGTGTGGAAAAAGCTCAACAATGGGAGAGAAACTGTAGACCAATGGGCATCCTTTAGCAGAGGAATATTAGTTTGCTTTGAATTTTGCAGATGAGCAAGTGCTTTTTGCTCAGAGTGTTGACGATTTAGAATGTGTGCTTAAGAGATTATACTAACGATTTAGGAACGGAAAGCCATAGCAATAAAATATAATTTTTAGCAACAATTTTAAATGATTGGTATGAAATGATAATTATAATTATTACTAAGGGAGAATCAAACAAGTGGGCACTATGATTACAAAAGAGGATATTGGATCTGCAGATATTCAATAATTACAGATTGATCAGGCGAGAAGGGTTTTAGGATCCCTGAATTTAATATGCTAGGATAAGAATTTTTCCAGAAACACGAAATTACACATGAAAATATCATTAGTTGAGATGTTTTATTTTACAGCCTTGAATTATGGGTCGTGAATTAAATGGTTAATTATTTGAGAAGGAACGAAGGGATATCGATTTTGCAATGAATCCAGAATGAATAAATTATGAGATGGATGAAAACAAAAAAGAATCTGATAGATAGAATTGAAAAGTCTGAGTTAAAATATTAGGGCACCTAATGATGGACACCAGCCGGAAGAAAGCCAAGAACATCGTAGACCAAAAATTTAAAACTATTTCTTCAAGGAGACTCGAAAAAAATATGTCCTTGTTTGAGAAGGGTGGAGATTGAGGGGGGGGGGAATTTCTGCATAAATAATGATAATAATGTTGTTATTATTAATAATAATAATAATAATAATAATAATAATAATATGACCCGCCTCATGGGCTAGTGGTCAGCGTTTCTTACTACTGTTCATGAGGTCCCGAGTTCGATTCCCGGCCAAACCATAGGACGTTTTCCTTAACGGGTGGTTGCCCATGGTCTGGAATTTAGGTTAAGTTTAGGTTAAGAAATCTCCTGACGCTTCATTATCATTTATCACCCATCATATCATCGGGGTAACGTAACTCCTCCTCCTTCGGAAGTGGGTTACAATTAAGCCAATGCCAAGAGAACGCACCAGAAATGACAACCTGGGGCATTGAATAAAAAAAAATATTATTATTAGTTATTATTATTGTATTATTGATATTATAAAACAATTATATCTGTATATCGTGAAAGCTTGTTGCAATTCAACAAAAAAAAAGGTAAATATCAGTCTATATAATTTAATATGGCATTATTGTTATTATTATTATTATTATTATTATTATCATTATTATCATTATTATTATTATCATTATTATTATTATCATTATTATTATTATTATTATTATTATTATTATTATTATTATTATTATTAACCGCTTAATGAAGCAAGGACACAATGTCCTTTACATCTGGGTTTCGAGTTAGTTCACGTGCCGGTGTAGTTCGTGAGCCACGAATCGAAGCCAGAACAGGATTTTTTCACAGGTTCTTCCATTTTCCTCTGTAAAAAACTTCATTCCATCACTCATTTTGTCCCATTTCATGTGTCCTGTAGCGGTGCAACAGGTTTGGTCAGCCGGGATCCTTTTATATCACAACCTCAAGTTGTGTATTCCCATACTCACTAGTTGAATGTAGTGAGTGTTGGTATTCGCTAGACAAGTACCGCAAAATCTACGCAGATATTAAGATTTATGACGTATAATTAGCAGAAATGATCTTAATCCGACACAGGGAACTTCTATATTTGATCTATATAGATGGAGCATTACAATCGTAATACTAACTTTGTTATGATACGTTCAATGCACTGATTAGGCCTAAGTTCAAACAGTGTCAAACAACAAATGAAGCATAATGAGTTATGTGTTATCTTATTAAGCAACATTTATGACAATATTAAATATATAAAAATAGTATAATAATAATAATCTTGTATCTTGTAAGCCCATGTTTCCCTTAACAGAGATTTAGGCGCTCTCCCCCTACAGGGAAGAATTTGAACCATACATAGTTACACTTTTTTCGTATAGGTGTCATTTGAGTGGTCCGTGGTCAGCGTTCCGCCTCATACTGACATCTAGGAAACCAAGGTAGTACTAGGACGGAAAAATTCGGTAAATTTTGCTTAGAGGCCTTTTCATTCAGGCTTAAGGATATTTTACGAGCCTGAAAATCTTCAGACTCGGGACCCACGGCTTAAAGTCCCTCCCGGAGGACTTGCTCCTTGGATTTTTCCATCCTAAAAAATCCATCGACCTCGGCCGGGTTTGAACCCGCGATAACTATTTATGGCACAATAAATCGAACATTGCATAATAAAGCCCATAAACGAAACAATGGCAGTCCTTGTCCTTTTATTAAAAAAAACTCCAAGCACGACAGGCCTAGAAGGCCGTTGGCCTACCAGCCGCCTGTTGGCCTGACATCCACATGTGTTAATAACAGATGTAGACGATAATCTAGTCAGTGTAGGGGTGACATGTGGTGAGCATGTCGGGTCCGCTAGCCTTTATAGGTGGTATTATCAACCTGGAGTTGTTACTTATTTTAGCTACCCAAATGCCTCACGATGCTGGGTGGGCACCGGTCCCATACTGGCCGAAATTCGATGAGAAAATTTCTTCCCCCATGGGAACTCGAACCAGCGCAAGTCACGTAGCTCTGCGCCAAGGCTTCTTGCCTTAACCACCCGGATGCGGCGCGGGACAAGTAAAACAAAAGTAATTGTATATTGTGGAAGAAACACTCTGCTCGCAAAAATAATCATTACAGGCGAAATAATTGAACAAGTATCACATTTCAAATATCTAGGATGTGATACCAGCTATGGATATGATAAAGGGTGTTGAACATAAAACTCCACATTTCCAAGCTATTTGTGGCACAATAAAGATAACATTGCATAATAAACCCATAAACAAACAAAATTAAAATTTTACTAAACAATGGCAGTCCCTGTTGTTTTATAGGAGCGAATCTTGGATTATCACTACCGAACAAGAAAGTAAAATCCAGGCGGCCGAGATGAAATTTTTAAGAAGAGTAAAAGGGTGTACTTGAGTGGACCAGATAAGAAGCGGTAATGTTCGTGAAGAACTGCAGATCTACTCCATAAAAGAAAAAACAATCTAATAACAAGAAACAGTGGAAAGATCATGTAGAAAGAATGGAAAAGAGTAGATTACCAAGGAAAATCTTACATTATTTTCCGAAGTAAGAAGAGATATCGGACGTCCTCGGAAGAGATAGTCTTAGATCTATTAGTGAAGACGGAACAGACAATCAATGCCTAAACCAGGAAGTGAAGAATAAAAGAAGGATATTCACTCTGTTTAGTGTTAGCGAAAAGTTGTTTTCTCGGAGGTGATCCTGACATTAAGCCGATCATTCGTCCGGGAGGTCCTCCATTACCTTGTGTGAACAAAAAAGTATGTATCGATCCGAAGATAAAAAATCCTCTCATCACAGTTTGTATGCCAATATGACACGGGTGGCGTGTGGCACATAAAAGTATCTACATTTGGAGAGGTTAAGATAAAAAACCTCTCCAAATGTAGATAAAAACAAAAAAAGAACAAAGCCAACCTGACTAAGAGTTGGAGACGGTAGTGCTTCAGACTCGTATTTAGATCTTCGTTGTTTAGATCGGTGCCGACAAATGTGAATGAGGGTATTCCCTGGTTTTCTTTAGTCTTCAAAGAAAATTTTGGATTGCAATTTCATTAACAGGATACATTTCACCATTCTATCATGATCATCATCATCATCTTCATGGTAGGTTGTCGGCCTGTTCCGCTCTCAGAATTCATCTTCCCATCGTCTTCTAGGACGTCCTACATCTCTATACCTTTTAGGCTCGTACAACAGTGCTTGTTTTGTTAGCCTAGAAGAGTCCATTCTTAAAATATGTTCATGCCAATTTTGATTATAGCTTTGTATTTTTTTTTCATTTAGATTAAAAATGTTGAGTTCTTGCCTTATTATTTCATTAGGAATATGGCCTTTAAGAGTATATCCTGCAACGTATCAGTGGAACTTCATCTTTGACGTTTCTAGTAATCTTCTTTTTGATATATTCATAAACCACTTTTCTGTTCACCATTCTATTTTATAGTAATTCTGCCCGAGAGCAGGTCTTTCACTGCAATCATAGCATTTTCATGCTATGCTTTGCAGCTTTACTAGGGAATTATAGGTGTGGTAGTTTGTTGCTTTCCGCACCGATGAAATGATGATGATGAATATTTCACTATAACCACCAATTTATAATATTCACGGCAAGGGGTTTGGAGTATTATAAAACATTCAGTACATAGGCCTATATAAGTTGGAATGTAGAATGAGAGATAGCTCTTAGGCTATAAGATGAAAAATAAGTAAGTGTCCCCAACCGCGAGAAAACAGTGCCCGAAGTATATTATACGACGCAGCGGAACGTTTACCTCCAGTCATAGCAGCACTGTTTCTGCGTCGCACGGACGTTGATACTAACCGTGTAAAAATAGCAAATGAAACACCCAGTTTACTTAGGGTAATAGCTACAGTCTTCTCGACGCCACAGACTGACGTGAAGCGAGTGTACGCAGGATGACACGGTATTAGTTCGCAAATCATCCACAAACGAAGGAGTAATACGTACCAGCATGAGAACAATGAAACTCTCTCCTCGCAAAGCGTCTCATCGCTTTGACACGCAGTATTCCCTGTAAAACGTATTTCAAAACAAACAAATTTAGTATTTTATTCGCATTTATGGACATTTTTTACGTCACAACTACATTTTTTTTTTGCAGGTGCACTTCTCTGAAGAAGTAAGGTTCACTATTCCCTGTGCAAAGAGGTAAATCCAACTGCGTTAAAGTTAGGATTTAACCATGAATGTCTCAACTGTACCTTACAATGTTCGAAATCCCTTTTCAGAAATGTCACTAAAATTACTCCAATATCAGCGATCTACTCCACTGCGCGACAGGCCTAGAAGGTCATTGGCCTCATATTCAAATGTTAATCATAGATATAGGCGATCATCGAATCAGCGGTGGTCAGCATGTCTGGTCCCCCAGCCGTTATAGCTGATTTTCTCAATCTGGAGCCACTACTCACTGTATAACTACCCAAATACCTCACGATGCTGGGTGCGCACCGGTCCCATACTGGCCGAAATTCCATGTGAAAATGTCTTCTCCCATGGGGACTTGAACTAGCGCAAGTCCCGTAGCTTTGCGCCAAGGCTTCTTGTCTTAACCACTCGGCTACGGCGCAGGACTAAATCTGCGATCTAAATAAAGCCAATGTCAAACACAATAGTAGTAAATCACAGCCTAGTGGATACAATGAAAGATTCTAGATGCGATATAAACACTATATCATCTATAAATAATATTAATAATAAAAATTGGATATGGAGAAGGTATAAATCTACCTGTAAGGGTGAAAAAAGTAATAATTTTGGCTGATCCGGTGGCCTGGTATAAGTAAGGCTGGCGATGTGGACGTACTGAAACCTAACCCTTGTCGGAGCAGCTACAACAGAGGGAAGAGGGGGGGGGGCTAATTAAAACGAGAGAAGAGAGGAAAGATTTCATTTAATTTCATTAACGTTTCTCGTGACTCATTCCCCATGACTTCCTCCCTCCTTCCCTCTTCCCCGCAGTCAGTCGAGACAGCAGCTATACTCACTGTACACTTAACATTCAGTAACCTACATTGTCTATATTCCATATGTTGTCAACTTATATCCCTCATGACTTCCCTCCCTGTATACCGCAGACGGTTGAGGCCGCATTTATACTCTCTGTACACTTAACATTCTGTATCCTATAACCCATATGTTGTCAACTTGTAGTCCTGACTGCCTCGTTCCATATCGATGTACACTTAACATGCTGTATTCAGTTGAATAATGAATACCCGGCGTGCGCTGCTACGCGTGAATTAATTAAATATTTATTTTTATTTTTAATTGAATAAGTTAAATAAAATTTCAGGTAATTAAATTGTATGGTATACATTGCGACGAACCAAACATGGCGGTTGCTAGAATCAATTTTTAATTTCGGATTTCAAGTAAACCCTCACTTCTAAGGATCGGATTTCGCTGAGTTTTTGACAATATCTACGTGGGTTTATTTTAATAGCATATATCGAGTTTCGTTGTGAAACATGAAAAATTGCGACTACTAGAAGGATTTTTAAATGTTCATTTCAGGTGAACTCCTACACCTAATGGTTTTAGAGTATAATAGATAGCGACTAAACACTCTCCGTACCTGAAAACTAATATATACAAATTTCCATAACAATCGACTGACTACTTTTCGAGTTGTGTGGGCACAAACTAACACAGAATGTATTTCTGTATATATTTTTTAAGAAACATTTTGTTCCGTTGAGGTTATTGTGAAACATTTAAAAAGCAATAAAATTGTGTACCTGTTGTGGCAGTCGTCAACTAATTATATTTGTGTAAAATATTCACGCCCTGCCAGATCAACCCACTATAGAATACGAGGTGTTATCAATAAGTTTCCGGAATGGCTTCAAAACAATTATGCCATTGAGGAGTTTTTAATTTTCACCCAGGCTGTACACTCAGAATTTCCTTGTGATGAATTTGAGGGGTCGCGCGACCTTCTCTGACCTTGCAGTATGCTGGTAGAAGCTCTGAAGTGAAGACGTGTTTTGTGCATGCGGCGATTTCTCTGTGTAGCAACAATGCGGGATTAGAGGAACAAAGAACATGCATCAAATTTTGCTTTAAACTTGGTAAAACTGCAACAGAAACATATCAAATGTTAAGAACAGCTTATGGGGAGGAAGCAATGGGCAAATCTCAAGCATTTGAGTGGTTTTCGAAATTTAAAAGGGGCGTGACATCGGTTAAGGATGAAAATCGTCTGGGACGACCAACTTCCAGCAAAACCAATAAAAATATCGATCGAGTGAGGGAAATGGTATTAAATGATAGGCGCATTACAATACGAGAACTGTCTGATGCACTAGCACTCTCGTTTGGAAGTGTTCAAAGCATTTTGAAAGACGATTTGAACATGCGAAGAATTGCTGCGAAGTTCGTGCCCCGCCTCCTTTCAAATGACCAAAAGGAAAGTCGTGTGATTGCCTGCACAGATCTTAAAGAACAGCTTAAAAATGACCCACGGTTCATGGAAAAGGTTATTACTGGTGATGAAACATGGATTTATGGCTACGATCCAGAAACTAAACAACAGTCTTCGCAATGGAAGAGTCCTGCATCTCCACGCCCCAAGAAAGCCAGACAAGTTCGATCGAATGTGAAGTCAATGATGATTGTTTTTTTTTTGACATTAATGGAATTGTGCATAAGGAATTTGTACCACGGGGTCAAACAGTGAATCAAGTGTACTACAAACAAGTGTTGCAAAGATTGAGGGAGAATGTGCGACGCAAACGGCCAGAGAAATGGAGGACTGGTGACTGGTTCCTGCATCACGACAATGCGCCCGCGCACAAAGCAATTTCTGTCCGCCAGTTTTTGGACAAAAATAGGATGAGTACTGTTCCCCATCCAGCCTATTCTCCAGATCTGGCTCCAGCAGACTTTTTCCTGTTCCACGGCTAAAAATTCGGCTCCGAGGACATCGTTTTGAGGACATTGATGTCATCCAGCGCGAATCGCAGAAGGCATTGGACACATTTAAAGAAGACGACTTCCAGAAGTGCTTCCAGCATTGGCAGAAGCGCTGGGACAAGTGTATCAACTCCCAAGGTGACTACTTCGAGGGTGACAGTGTTGAATAGAAACTTTGAAGTGTTGTGTTGTGTTTATGGCCTCATTCCGGAAACTTATTGATCACACCTCGTATATTCGTTAAACAAAACCAGTACCCAATAATCAGCTTCGAAAATGGAACCTTTTTGAAACACCTTGCTGAATATTTATACAAATATAATTTCTTGAGGACGACTGCCATAACAGGTAAAAAATTGTATTTTTTTTAATATTCCTGTATATAAATAAGTTATGCCAATCTTTAGTTCTCAGAATTTCCTCCTTCCCTCTATCCCTCAGACGATTTAGACAGCATCTATACCCAGTGTATGCTTAAGATTCAAATCCTTCTTGTCTATATTTTATATCAATACTTCTAAAATCCATTGTAAAACACCGTTGACATTATGTAATGTAATGTTAAAATATTAA
Organism: Diploptera punctata; assembly: GCA_030220185.1. Taxonomy (NCBI): domain Eukaryota; kingdom Metazoa; phylum Arthropoda; class Insecta; order Blattodea; family Blaberidae; genus Diploptera; species Diploptera punctata. The sequence goes on from JASPKZ010008378.1 coordinate 3,756,650, forward strand.
AATAGGTCCCTGACATAGCAGTCGTCCTCAACTAAATCAACTTCTGTTTAAAAACTTCGTCAGATGGTTAAAATAATGAAGGCCTTTCAAAATCAAGTTTCATCTTCTGCAGATAAAATAACGAGAACAAAATTAGCATCTTCGAGGACATTTTGAAGGAGGCAGAAAGCGTAGACATGCTGAATGAAAACACACCCACAGATCTGAACCAGTTGTACAAACTATACACCGACTTCAGTACCAAATATAATGAAGAAGATGAAACTTGATTTTGAAAGGCTTTCATTGTTTTAACCACTTGAAGTTTTTAACAGAAGTTGTTTAGTTGGGGACGACTGCTATATCAGATATCAGGTACCTATTTTAATATTATATATTTTATATGTTGTCCCCTTGGATCACCACAACCACATTTTAAACACCTGTGATTTGCCAGAACTAAAAGAGATGAGGTGAAGAGCAATATGGAATGAATTAGTGAATAAATGAAGATCAAGTGACATGACAGAGGAGGTAAGAGAAGTGGAGAGTGTTTGTGGGATGAAATTCGGGATAAGGGAGAACCCCTAGAAAAATCCGAAAAATCTCGGTATGGTCCATCGCTGATACCCCTCCGGAACCGCCAGGATTCGAACCTCGGATCCCAGTCGGGACTGCAGCATGCGCCAGCCACGCGTTTACCGAGATGGCAAACTACAGATATAGTTTTAAACAAGAAACATTTGCTAACGTGAGTGTCTTTAATGGAATTAAAATTGAATGAAATTTGAGCCAATGATTGTAAAAATTGGAAGAATTATCAACGAGGGTCACTAGATACGTTTTGAGATACGCCAGTACGGCGACAGGAATGCAATAAACTAATGTACCATTTGTAAGCACAACTCTTGAACGTCAGTACTCTCTGAGCAGCACCCTTGTGAAGTATTCTGTGCGTGGTGAAATCAAACGTGTCCTATGGAGATTGAGATGCAGTATTTTCTTGTTATGATTTTATACGATTTTAAGTGCGGTTTAAATGAGTCGTAAACACATGATCTACTCACACAAACATTTGGGTATCTTGCTCCTTCAAGTGCGACAGTTTTCCTCTGATATCCTGAATTTAAGAGGGAGAGAACACCCCTTAAAGATGAAGGGAGAAGTGGGAGGCCAACAAAAGTGGTGATAGAAGAAAACATCTCTGCAGCGGAGACTCTGATTAAGGAAGATTAAGGAAGATCCACGACTGACCTATAAGGACATCGAGGCATTAATTCACCAAGTGTTTCCACTATCCTGCACCAATACTTAAGATTGAGGAAAATTTCTTCTCGGTGGGTGCCACACCATTTGTCAGAAGGACATAAATACACTAGGGTGGAATTGTGCATATAACTACTAGGGAGATTCAACAACCGGGACTCCCGCCGGGTGTCAGACGTAGTAACAGGTGACGAAACATGGATATACTAGTATGACCGTGAAACAAAGCACCAATCATAAGTGTGGGTCTTCCCAGATGAGCAGCCTCCAACCAAAGTCAAAAAGCCTAGGAGTGTTGGGAAGAAAATGGTGGCCACTTTCTTCTCAACAAATGGCCATCTGCCTACAGTTGTGCTAGAGGATCAGAGGGCAGTTACTACTAAATGGTATACAGAAGTCTGTCTCTCCCCAAAGTCTTCTCAAAGATCCAGGAGAAGCGGCCAAAAACTGGACTGCAAAGAATTCTGCTCCACCATGACAATGCCTCTTTGCACACAGCCAATGCAACAATTAGGTTTCTGGTAACGTCGTCGGTAAAATTAATGTCTCATTCAGCCTACAGTATGGACCTAGCCCCGTGCGACTATTTCCTGTTCCCGAACGTGAAGAACTGCATGCGCGGACACCTATTTCCTAGCCCAGAACATGCTGTTAGAGGAGCTTAGTACAATGTCTGACATCGAGTGGCGTGGCTACTTCCAGAAGTGGTTCCAGAGGATGCAATGGTGTATAGAATGTGCTGGAGAGTTTGTGGTAGGTATGGAAACTCTATCATGGCCCATTGTTGCACATCTCAAAACTTATCTAGTGACCTACGTATTTGTTGTGTTTATCGGCGTTGAACGGAGCATTTTAGTGGCTGATCTTCGACCTGTTGTACGGGAGTCACTCTCCATATTATGTAGGCCTAAGTATGTATACCCCATGCGGATGTCCCTAGCAGGAATTTCTTAACTAAGCTGATTTCTATCTATCTATAATGGCGTAGCCCATAGTTAAGCCATAGCCTCTCCTTTGTAAGGAGTTACTAGACCAAGTTAATTTTTAGTTTCCTTATTTGATCACAGATGTCATGGATGGCATGTGGTCAACACACCGAGCTAATGAGACTTCTAAAAGGCAACTAAGGATTACTAGGACGTTGATGTCGGTAAATTTTGCTTAGAAGCCTCTTTATTCAGTCTTGCGATTCTTTTATGAGCATGAAAATCTTCAGACTTGGGATCTCCTCCCGCACGACTTGTCCCATAGATTTTCCCATCATAAAAATTAATCGAACCCGGCCGGGTTTGAACCCGCGAATCTCGAGACTACAGGCAAGGAAGATAATCATTAGACCCCTATATTATGACAGTCACATATATTAATGGCTCTATCTGAACCGAAAGTGCCTTTCTGCGGTTCAGTATGGTATCTTTGTTCTCCTCCCTACTACAGAACATTTATGAAATATGCCAATGTCCTGTGTTCCTTGTGCCTATCCCTCCCCTTTTCATCCTTTCCGCCGCGCATCTCTACGGCGCATATCCCCTCTACTTGCGAACCTTTATATACATTGTACTCTTACCGAACATTATCATTCGATCAGCCTATCAACCGGCGTTTGGTTATTTAAAGACGGATTCAAAGGTGGAATCCAGTTCCAGCTCACCATGCGACTGGAAGGTTAATATGGTGGTCTATATAGACAAGTTGATTGAGGCCGAGAAGAGGTCTGTTTTGAGTTAGTCCAGCAAAGTACGGAAGAAGTGATTCCTAAAGCTTGGACACGTGTGTGAGTGTGGTATTATGTATGGTATGTTATTTATTCAGTTTAGTATTCTACCGCTACGCTTGGTCGTTTGATCAAGAATCATCTTTTGTTATTAATTTATTGTTTTATTTAAAACCAACTTGTTTATATTAAAAGGTTATCTTTTTAAACAACGCCCCTCTGTTATTATTCAAGTATAAGTAGTTGTTCACTCTCCTATACAAAAATCACTCACTGTATGCTTTTAATAATCTGTATCTATATATGTATATATGTTCATCAGGAAAAGAAGGATGAATTAATAGCTGCCTTTCATGGGCCCGAGGCAAGCTGCTTTCTTACAGATAACTTCTTCGAATATCAGGACCACGTTAATAAATGCAGCAAATTACAAAGCCCGATCCCGGACAAGTGTTACGCTGAGCGCGGTTTGCTTTCTAAACCCACAAATGGTAGCAGTAGCGTAGTGTGGTTCACTTACCTACAAATGGTAGTAGATGCGTGGTTTCGTAACTAAACCCCTAAATGGTAGCAGTCAGCGTGGTTTTGGTTTTCGTAACCCCCACAAATCAAAGTCAATTAAATAACGAAGTCAGAGATGACATTTTACCAGAGGCAAGATAAAATGTGCTATTACGAAATCTTATGCCACTGCTATTTCAAGAACACACAGAGTGACAAAAGTGAGAATATGCATGAATGTATGTAAAGTGATTTTTTTATACGGGTTATATCATAGCATTGGCTAGAGAAGTGCCAAGCCAGAAATCACGTGTCTGTGAAGTTTCCCGGATCTGGAGTCTTGCCACCACTAAGTGAATAGTGATGTAACTGGCGTCACCGAGTCTCGAACACGGTACTCCGCGTTCAAAGTAAGCTGTTTTCCAAGTACCAACACACTAAGTCAATGTCATCCAATAAGTGCAACATAAATATTATTGCATTTGTTTTTCTTAAAATATTTAAAAGCTTAAATGCACTGACCACGCTTTTTACTTCACTGATTTTCATTTAAAATGATGCAGAATTTATAGTCCCTCCTCTACTCCAAAAAAATATAATACTCATAGGATTGGAAGCTTAATACAGAAACAACTCACAGATTGTTGGTAACCAGAATATTCGTTTAAGAGATAATATAATCATGATATTTTTAGCTGCAATTTGCAAATGTTACTAGCTAGATACATGCTGTACGTGTAGGCAAAGAGTTTTCAGATACTTCTGAAATTCACAATCCGCTAAAACAAGGAGTCGTATAATCTACTATTCAGTTTTGTACTAGAGCATGCCAATAATCTTTAGAAGATGAAGAAGACATAACTCAAGGGCAATAATAAGCTGATAGTTTATGCTGATGACGTAGTATTATTAGTCGATAACTAGGAGATGCTAAGCGTCAACACGCACACTCTATTGAGTAACACTAAGAAATTGGGGCTGGAAGTAAATATCAATAAAACTAAAAATTTGGTCACATATAGAAATACATAATATAATAGATATGGATAGTTAATGAAATATGAGGATAATTTTAAAGAAGCGACTGAATTCAAATAGGCCTACCTAGGAACAATTATTATAATCAAGAATGAGGTAAAAAATAAAAATTAACATACACTCAATTCTAGAAATGCATGCTATTAGGCATTGCAGGAACCCTTGTCATATCGACTTCTCTATAAACATTAAACTGAAAAAAATATAAAACTATTATTCTCCCGGTTGTATTATATAGAGCGAAACATGGATTTTATTTTAAGAGAGGAGAAAAGATTACGAGTATTTGAGAATAAAGTTCTTAGCACATTTTTAGACCAAAAAAGAGACGGATAGACAGGCGAATGAAGAAGACTACGCAACAGTGAGCTACATGATGATCTTTATGGGAAACTAGATATAATAAGAACAGTTAAATCTCGTAGACTGCGATGGGCAGGGCATGTGGCAACAATGGGAAATGAAATAGGAGATTGGAAACTCCTTGTAGGAAAACCAAAAGAATTCACCCAGTTGGTAGACCAAGAATGAGGTGAAAAAATAACATTAACCATGATTTGAGGAAAGTGGATTATACAGGGGATGACTGAAAAACATTAGCTCAGGATAGGGATGTATGGAGAGCTTATGTCTGTGCGGCCATGAACCTAGGGGTTCGATAGTGCCAATGAGTTAGTTACTATTAATCTTTGTAAAATAAATTATAAAAAATAGCATGCATTTAATTAATAGTCAGGAAATTAAATATACATTTATTAATATTAGGGACAGAATTGGAACGATCATATAGATACAATGGAGAACAGTAGATTGGTGAAGAAAGTACGTGACTGGACACCTCAGCAGAAAAGGCCTTTAGGAAGACCACAACTACGATGGAAGGACGTCACCATACCCCGGACCTGTAGTGAATGAACACGCAACAAGCTGCCAGCTTTCATGCGTAGAGAAAGATGAAGAAGAAGAAGAAGATTAATATTAGGCAAGAAGATTTGGTGCTATTTGCAGGCGGGTACCATAAATATGCTTATTTTTATTCTGCACGGGGTGCAACGGTGTGAGGCATGATATCTTAGGGAGGAATCTCGCTGGTTTGAGTCCCCATGGAGGAAAACTTGTTCTGGAATTTCGGCTAATGTATGGCTCCGGTTTCCACAGTATTTCCGCGCATTGGTTGAGCGGTCTAAGAACACCTTGCCTGGCTCCGATTATCCATGTGAATGACAAAATATCATTACTTCCAATTGACTGCACTCACGATATGCTTCATATTTTTGCGGAGTGATTTTCCTGGCGAATTATAGCAGGTTTTTTGATGGAAATAAAGATAAATTGTAATATGTTTATCCTGTAATCAACATGAAAAAACTGATGAATTTAAAAATGGGATGAAATGAAGTCATTATGGTGATTGCGCCAGGATCGATGCGACGGCAGAACAATGAACTAAACGAGGCGGTTCTGGTGTGCACTTAAAGTAACATGAAGTAGTTACGTCATCAGTAATATGAAAATAGGTGATTAAATCCATTGTCATTAATTCCCAGCCCCGTGTCACATGGGCGGGGGTTCCTACGTCAGCTGGGAATTTATACACGCAACCTCAAATCATTTTCATTATTGCATAGTTTTTTACGGCAGGGGTACCAACTTCACACTGAAGTTTCTTCTTAATAAAGAAATACCAATCTCATCTTGATACATTTTATTTGTTGTCATAATTTTGTGATACAGACGGTTTCACATTAATAAAGGGATTGCAACTTAAATAGTTATAGACTTTGATATTCTTGTCCACTTACTATCGTAATACATCGATACCAACTTCAAACTACTAATTTTACGTTAATAAATATTTTTATTTTACTATAAGATTGGAAAAGTTGGGTATTGTGTATCGTGTACAAGAATAAAGGTGGTAAGTTGGCATGTCAGAAGTACACAAGTACATCTCTACTATGCATATGATACAAAATATTTATAATTGTACTTAAAAATAAATTAGAGCCACATGCAGAACAGTATATTGGCAGGTATCAAGCTGGATTTAAGAAAGGGAAATCCACAATTTATTTTCTGTCAAAGGTATTTTAAGAAAATTTTGGGAATTCAATAAAGATCATCAGATAGATATTCGTACATATTAAGCAAGCTTGTGATAATATTAATATAAATAAATCGTGTCAAATCATGATGAAATTTAAATTTCCAATTAAATTGATTAGATTGATAAAGGTTGCAATGGATAATACTTTATTTAGAATCAAATAACGACTTTATAGATCCTATAGTAATGAGGAAAGACTTGAAACAAAGTGACGGACTGGCTTCGATACTCTTCAACCTGGCCCTTTAATATGTTGCCTAATTAGAAAATTAAATGAGCGTATTAATGGTACTCTAATTTGTAAATCGGTACAAATGGTAGCATATGCTGATGTTAATATGAACACATCAGGACATAATAGAAACATATAAAATATTGGTACAAACAGCTGTGAAGGTTGGATTATATGTAAATGTTATCAAGACTAAACTTGTGACCCAATGCGCTCTCCCAACATCAAGACCAATGTTTAATTGTTGAACAGGAGAAAATTGATATGTTCCAGGATTTTACAGACATTGTTTGTATAATCAATAACAAACATAATGGATTACTGCAGATGCAAAATAGAACACCCAAAGGTAATAAATTTTATTTTGTGCTTTTGCCAATGTTAAAATCTAAGAATGGACTTCCATATACCAATATAAGGCTATATAAAACTCTATTTCGACTAGTTCTTACTTATGGATGCGATCTTCGTCTTGGCGCAATGTGCAGGCGGGAGTCCCCCAGGGCAGTGTTCTCGGACCTCTTCTTTTCTCAATCTACATAAATGACCAACCAACTGTACTAAAGTACTGCCGTTGTCACCTCTATGCTAATGATCTCCAAATTTACCTACATTCACCTCCTCATTCTCTCTATAACAGCTTGACGAAAATGAATGACGATCTCGTATCCATCTTTAACTGGTTCAAGTATCGGTCTAAATCTAAATCCTAACAACTCACAAGTAATTCTAATTGGACAACAAAGACAGCTTACAACCTTTGACTTATCTAGACTTCCAAACTTTACTATAAATAATATAATTATTCCTTATTCTTCTTCAGTAATAGATCTTGGACTACATCTAGACGCAAATTTAACCTGGCAAACACAAGTGAAACACATACGTAAAATACTTTGTCCACCTTACATTATCTTAGATGTTTAAAGAATTTTCTCCCAGTTTCATTAAAACAAATTCTTGTGTTGCCACACTTCGATTATTGTGACATTATATATAATGATCTAAGTTATGTCTTGTCGCAGAGACAGCAGCGTGTTCACTACGCTTGCGTTCGATTCAATTTCAATATACGCCGTTATGACCATATTTCCGAACACTTCAATAACCTCTCTTGGCTCCGTCTTACTGATAGACGTAAATTGCACTCTCTTTCACTACTTTTCAAGCTTCTGAATTCCTATACTCCTAGTTACCTGGCTTCCAGATTTCAGAAGTAATCTTCTTACCACAATATTGACACTAGGTCACAAGATAGCAGTCTGCTAACAATTCAGCTTCATAGCACTTCCTCTTATTCTACTTCCTTCACAGTAGTCTCTGCTCGCTCCTGGAATTTCCTTCTTCAAGATATCAGGGGTTGCCGCACACTTGACACTTTGAAGTCACGCTTATACAGTTACCTGTTATATAATAATTAATTTTTCTCTATTTATTTAAATATATGCAATGTCATTAATCAATTTTCTCGTTTTTTATTTATCTTGTACATATAATATTTAGTTTGTTAAATCTATAGTAAATCAAAATACATTATAAGTAATAATTACATTGTATGTATAACATGCAATCGTTTATGTTTATTGTAATTTAGATGCAAGACTATTTTTTTGTAAATTTTAAAACCTAGTTGAGTGGCAGACAAGGCCTCAGAGCCCTAAACTCTGCATGGTAAAATAAAGCTATTATTATTATTATTATTATTATTATTATTATTAATTATTATTATTAAATCTAGGTTATGACCACGACAATGGAAAACATGTTAAATTGATTTGAAAGGAAGATATATAGATGGATTTTTTCGACCCATAAATGACTATGGTATTTGGAGGATTATATTTAACAGCAAATTGTACGAAAAATATGAAGAACCTGAGGTGGCTACAATAATGTCAAATTGTTAGACTCCAATGTGCTGTTCAACTTATTACACTAGTATCCCAAAAATGCCTATGAAATAAATAATGTTTGGGAAGAGACACATCGAAGAATCACAAAGAAGATGGATGGATGCTGTAAAATAGGATAAATATTCTTTACTTCATTGTAAAAATTGGGAGAAAAAATCTATGAACAGAGAAGAATGGACGTCTAGAATTATGAATGTCAAGATCCGTTTTGGATTGTAGCGCCATATATGATGATGAAATATTTTTTTTTTATTTACAATCATAAAGGTCGAGGCAGTTTTTCTGGGCGAGGTTTTTATCGGGGTTTTTCCTCACCTGTAAGACAAATATCAGGAAAACTTTTAAGGTCTAAACGGTCCCCGAAATCATATGGCCATCATCATCATCCTTCACCGGTGTGGAAAGCAACGGGAAGCTACCACACCTACAATTCCCTAGTAAAGCTGCAAGCGTAGCATGAAAGTGCTGTGATTGCAGTGAAGGACCTGCCTTCGGGCAGAATTACTATGGATAGGAATGCCCGGGATACTAAATTAAAACTACTAGTTTTTCTTAATAACATATTTTTATTAACATTCAGGGACGGAAATACTAAATGCAGATTAATACTTTTTTGTAAAAAAATCTATTGTACTATATGTCATCTCACACATTTCTATAACAGATTAACAGTTGTTTTACCAGAAATTGCTTTCCCATTTACACGTACTATATAGATCAAAATATCATGCTTTCATCATATATTAACAAGATAGTGAAATCTCAAATTCAGCAAAACTGTACTTAGCTCTTTTTTTCCCTGGAACCTTCAGATTTTAGTCTAATTATTCAAGATTCGTCTACCTGCCTTTACGTTGGTGCGTTCTACGTCCTACATGATAGGGTATTTTAAATAGACCTATCCAATTTCTCATTTCTTCAGTAATGCTCCTTGTAACATGTACTGGTAATCCAGATCCACTGTGTCTTATATGTGGTTCAGAATTTCCATCCCCTAGTATTGTAAGTGAGTGTGTGTGTGTGATGGTTTTAAATGAACTTTTGATTAGTCCAAAAGTGTATAAATTAATTTTAAATGTGTTGTTACGTTGCAGGACCTGGTGGTGGAAACTATTTTAAACGTCTTGCTGTCTATGTTGATCACCAATGACGTCAGATTTCAGGGATATTTTTAAAGGTGAGTTTCTTTGTCAATTTTATTTATACTTGTGTTAGCCATATCAGTTTGTGCAGTCAAAATGTGTTTGAAAATATCCTGGTTTTATTGCAACACAGTTATGGGGTACAGGAGTTATACCAGCTTATACAATCTTAACAGAGATTTAGTTTCCAATTTTAGTGTACTGATAGGTCAAGCCTTCTGCAGTATCGGCCTTGAATAGAAGCGCTAGTAGTTGCAGAAGAATACAACTCTAAACAATATGAATTATGCTGTATCTAGAACAATTGAATAGTTGCCCCGAAAGTAGATCTAACCCACAAAAATTCGAAAGTTGAGTTTTCAGTGGATCGGCCGGAGAGTATCACGGCATGGTGCATGTAAAATTATCCATACTCTGTTCCAGACCTGTTTTATTTATTTTTAAAAGTTGACTTTGAAGCGAATAGTGATCTATATGTAACAAAATGGCGGAAGCAGTTAGTGAAGTCATTAATAGTGGTGCACAAAAACAATTATTGCACATGTGGAAATCATTCCACCACATTTCCGTGAATTCTAATCAGAATCTTAGAGATATTGAGTGAAACTAAGAAAGACGCAAAGAATGCAACGAAATAACATTAAACGGAAAATAAATACTGAAAACTGATTAAGTTAGGATTTTTTTCTAACTGAATCTGTGTTCAATATGTATTTTCTATTTCTTATTATAGCATTTTTTGTTAAATATGTGTTAAATAATTTTTCCACTTTATAGAGATAGATCACTTTTGCACTCAATTCTATATTAAATTGTTAATATTTAGTTATCAGCATGTTATTTCGCATTCAAATTGGCTGTATATGATTACAATAGGATGAGATATTAAGCTGTATATGATATAATACAGGCAATAGTCTCAAAATTAACATTATACGTTTTTTTCATTTACCCAACAATTTGTAGTTTGTGGGTTAAATCTCTTTTCGGGGCAACTATTCAATTCTAGAATCTGTTGTTTTATGATTAACAAAAGCTATTAACTCTCTTTCTTCTCCCTCTTCCTAGTTTAACCTCTCAACCTTATACGCTACACGGGTCTGACAGTGGCACGACCTATCGGGAGAGGAATATTAAATTTGAATCACATACTTTTTTTTAAAAACACAAGGAATGAGTGATCAGCTCAATCCAGTACTTCCTCCGAGACAACACAATCATTTAAGACGAAACTCACCATCCACTGACACATTTATACTAAAAGTGGCAAATGTGATCATTATGATGGTCAGATGATCGTTTGGGCCTGACATCCGTCCTATAGGTGAGGCAACAATCCGAAAAAACCGTTGCCAGAAAATTTGTCGCGACCAGGAACGAACCCAGGCTCGCTACCCTTAGACCACAGCAATGGACTAACTCTCTATCTAAGCACTTAGAAGTAAAAGTAGTGTTCTATACTATGAATTAACACTAAGAAAAACTTATCAATTATCTTCTTTTTCTTCACTTCAAGGTTTAGGCGATTCGCCTGTTCCGAATTCACAATGATTCCTTGCATCTCCCTAGGTCTTCCTACATCCCTTAATCTCTTTGATTTATAATGATATGCTATCTTGGTCAATCTTGTTTCTTCCATTCTCTGAACATGCTCTTCCCAGTCGACTCTTCGCAGTGTTGTTGAATTCTACCATTCATTGAATATATTTCTAATTCACTTCTTCTTTCTTCATTTCTTATGTGGTCTTATCAATTATGTAGAAAACAAGTAGCAAATGGCTTGGGAAGAGTCATTTATGACATTTCAAGAGGATGTGGGTGATAATTGGCGCGAGTAATTTGCGAATTTTCTAAGTCTTTCGACATTTTGACGCTACGGTATAAACTTAAAATTTGTCGTGGCACCTTAAATTGAATATCAGCTCATAAGCTGTCGAAATACGATGGTCGTCTTTGAAGGAAATATTAAAAGCAAGAAGGGTATAAATCGGTTGAAGAAAGAGGAGTATGAAGAAGAGAGATAGCAGCACCGTCGCCACTAATTAGCATCCCGAGCTTATTAACCGACTCGCACATGCGTGACTTTGACGACTGACAGATACCTCTTTAATAAAACTAATGAGCAACTGTTTTACTTCTTCCTGCATTCCCATCTCCTTCTTGCATCTTCTGTAATTAGTAACTGTACAATCAATAACTGTTATTCCAATATATAAACATAATATGTTAAAACTTTGCATTATGCAGGCCTAACTGTGATTTTATTAACTGTCATATTTAAAACAATATAAACTTATATTCACGAACGAAAAAAAAAAAACACTCTCTATTCATTAACTGTTATTTTATGAGACTTGTTTGTTATTTCCTGTAAATTAAGACGACTTTAATCACTAACAGTTACTTCGCGAAGATACTTGATTTTCATCCATCTGCTTATAAGTTTAATGAATTATTTAAAGGAACTAGGCAAAGGTTTATTCATCTGTTTTAGGATAGATCGTAAGATGACGTATGCAAATAAAAAGTATCATTACGAACCCTATAGTAGTTGTGCGTTTAAATGGTATGGATTTAAAACGTTATAAAATTATATTCAAAACCGAGGAAAAATATTTATTCAGTAATTGTTATTTTATTACACCGCACCGCTTTAAACAACATGTATATGTAAGGGGTAGTGACGTGTGTATAACCTCTCCTACCCAATTCTCATCCTCACCTTCTCGTGGTACAACCCTTTTTCACAAACGAGGCTCTGAGGACCGAGTCACGGCGGTATAACCGTTCCATCGGGTACTGAGTAAATGCAGTATCCTAATGTCTGTCCAGAGACTAAAAGGTAGTAGCCCTACCACTGGGCTACTTAGCGTCGGGCCAGTAACCTGTCCTAAGGAACTTCAAAACTACTTTCAAGTCTCAACATGAAAAAATCCAGAAGGCATTGAAATCAACCTGCAGGAAGAAGAAGACCAGGACGTCCATTCAAAAGACTTTTGGATGGTGTTTCTCTTGAGGCCGAAACGGGTCAACAAATGGCCTAAATTCATGAATGTACTATGATGTTATATCCTATAAATAAATTTTACTAAAATATTTTAGGAATAATTATACTGTCCAAGTTCTATAATACAGAACATTTACAAAATAATTAGGCCGATTTGAAAAATAAATGATAGTGTAAATTAAGTTTCTTTAAGAGTGATATAAAAATTATAATATAAATTTACAAAATTGTACCTTATTTTGCAGTCTCCTCAACTGTTACAATTATTAAAATTATTTAGGCCTTTCGGGACCAATCCCATCGTCAGCAAAAGGTAGTTGGTTGCCGTGCAGCTATCATCCAGATGTTTTTCTTTAATATGTTGCATATTAACCGTGTTATATTTTACAAAATAATTGAATAATTTGTCTGTGTTCTCCTTTTACGGTAACATAATATTCTATATGCATCATCAGATAGCCATGTCTGTTAATGATTTTTTATCAGTAACAAATGGGGAACTGCGGTCGAATTATAAATATCAGTTTTTATATTTTATCTGCGTAGTTTCTAATTTGCTGCAAATTGGAATATAATTCGATTAATGTAGTTAGACCTATTAAATCTGTGATATCAATGAAAAATTATTTGTTATGATTCATAACATCAGCTTCATTCTTGCCTTCAATAAACAGAAAAAGGACATTGATTAAATATTTTATATAATTTTATAAGACATAAAATTTACATATTTTTTGCTTGCAAAACTGTTAACTGATGACAACATTTTACAACAAATGTAGATGGAGGTAATTTGTATTTGACATTTTTCACATTTTCGTATTTTACAAAGCCAATTGTGTTTTCTTACATAATGCAAAATAATAACTACTGTTTGCCAAGTGATCGAAATTCGACCATAAATAACACGTCACTTTATATTATATTAGTTTTAAATTGTTAGTAGAACATAATCATAAAAATACAGAGTATATATTTATGTTGGAATGTAACTGATGATGGGAGTGATAGTATTCTAAATTAGCACCCAGCATTGTGGGGAATTTGGGTAGCTACAGTAAGTAGCGGCTCCTCGTTAAGAAAACCATCTACAACCAGCAATGTAGACCCGATATGCTGACCACATGTAACCCCTACACTGGCAGGATGATCGTTTACTTCTGTGATTAACACATGTACATGTATTACTTTCCTATAGTTTAAATTCGAGCTTTGGCGCTGAATTTTAGTGCCTTGCAGTTAAAAACTGCAGATAATTTTTGGACATGACCTTTGTACATGCATCACATGCTTCTGTTGAAGAAATTTGACTCTTGCACCATGGATGTTTTTCATAAATACTGCCTTACAGTTAAAAACGGCAGAACTGTTTCCAATTTTTTATAACATTAAAGCTCATCAATAGCTACTAAACAAAAAAAAATCTGTTGACAAACAGAGGAGAAAATGGTACTTAACCGTTATGTCTTAGCCTGTTTATATATAGATAATTGTTAAGGGTAGTATTTTTTGTTTTGACGACTAACATCATCAGAATCTAAATTCAAATATGGGAGTGAAAAGGGTTGCAACTTTTTGTCAGAAGCCTCTTTCTTCAAGCTCGAGATTTTCTTACTGTAAATATATGACAGCACTCTCGCTGTACTTATCTTCTGAAGGAAACCAAACACAGAATTTTTAGGCGATGAGGAGTTTAAACACCCGGACCACATGCGAATTTGTTGTGGGTAAACAGTTATGTATATTTCTTTAAATTTAATGTGATTATGGACACATAACGGTTATTTCGTTCTATAAATAAGTAAATTGTCGGTCCTAGTGAAGTAGAGGTCACCATGCTCCCCTATGGTTCCAAGTTGTTTTGAATCTTAGTATATTATAGGCCTATGTGAATATATGTCTGAATATTTTTTTGTGTGGTAATCATGAATCACACAATAAGAATATTTTTCTTTGTTACTTCGTTTCGATATTTTTCTTTATTGGGCTAGAATTATTTCTGTTTTAATTTTTTTTTAATTTAATGATTTTTCCTTACAAAGTATTTGTTTTTATATTGGTATTCGCTTTTCATTTTACACATACAAACACACCCGTACTCAAAGTGTGATCCCCTGCCCCGCCGGGAATCGTATCCGGGTCACCAGAGAAGTACTGACTACGCCACGGTGAAGGTCTAGAGTTCAGTTTCAAACCTCGTGGTACTACCTACATGAGGAGAGAGTTGACTCAGGTTTTAACGTTTCAGATTGATATTCCGGAGGTCCGGGGTTGAAGCTCCGGTGTCCTGACTGAGGTTTATTTTCTTAGTTTACCTCAATATTCAAGACAAGCGATGGGTTGGAAATTTATTTCCAGAATCCATTCCATCATAATCCCCATTTCATAGTTTCACTAAACGAAGTCAGTGATCTAGAGACACGCACATCCGGGGTGGGCATAAAAATCATGAATATGGGTTCCTTAAGAATGAAATTACAGCCATGCGTCCCATGTTGTAGATTTTCTGTCATTAAAAGGACAGCAAACCTGAATAAATAAGCTTATGAGCAAAATTAGTTGACCATTTTAAAGCCCAGAATTGAATTACGACGTTAATGACCTTAACCTTTAAACAAAATAATGGCGTAATAGCATATTAGTGTTCTACACATAACACAACAATAGAAACACGGGATACTGTATAGATCTAAATATTCTACTGCGATATGATCTAAGATGTTAAAGGAAATTCTCCATATATGCCATGGCTTCTATTTAAATTAGAATAATCAACTTTACAAAGATTATGAAGTGTGGCCTATTACGTTTTCATTGTGTTAGGACCATCTCTTCGTCGGGGTCCCAACGACTATAATTACTTAAATTCTTCACAATGTTGAGCTTGGATGGATCAGTAAGTCATTAGAATGCCAACTTAATTTTGAAAAAAGTTTTAGATTGTGCTTAAAAGTGTCGATATAATAATTATTTTTTGCGCGATAGTGCATTCTGTCGTGCTTAAAGCAATTGGCGACCATGATTGAAAGTTCAGTTTCCTAAATTTCGGGGTTGCCAACCTAAATAACTATACTGTAATATTACATATTACCTGCCTCGTGCGGGAAGTACAATTGGTAAATATGGAATTATATCAAAAATTGTACTGGATAACAAAATAATAGAACAAGTATCACATTTCCAATATTTAGGATGTGATATAACTTATAGAGAAAATAAAGATATAGAAACTAAAGTAAATAAATTTCAGGCTATTTGTGGAACCATAAAAAGAACCTTAGGTCGGAAAACAAGGAAAGATACGAAACTTAAATTATATAAAACAATGGCTGTTCCTTTGTGGTTGTATGGAAGTGAAAATTGGATAATGAAATCAAGGGATAAAAGCAGGATACAGACTGCGGAAATGCTGTTTTTACGTAATGTGAAAGGATGCACAAGAGCGTATAGAATAAGGAATGAAACTATACGAGAAGAATTAAATATATATAAAATTGAAGATAAAATCAGCGAAAATAATAAGAAATGGACAGAACACTTAATGAGAATGAACAACGAAAGAATACCAAAAAGAACCTTCCTGTATAATCCCAGAGGAACAAGAGATGTTGGCCGACCACGCAGAAGATGGACTCCACTTTTAATTTCGCCGGAACAGGCTGCATAGCCTAAACCTTGTAGTAGAAGAAGAAGACCTGCCTCGTGCGGGAAGTAAAACCACTGCCCATTATGTATACTACTTACAATGTACATACAAAAGTATATCCAAAAGGTAGTGTTAATATACATTATACAAAACAAATCACTGCATTTTAAATGAACTGAACTTTATTTGAAACAATATGAAACAATAAATTCGTACTTACCAGCATTTTATGATTGGTGTCACGGCCTGCTGTAGTCTCAACTAAATTATTTTCGTCATTTACCGTATAAACATTGCCCACACAGTTAACGTTAGTCCGTTGTTTATAATGAACGCAAGTATTTCCAACAAAGATGTTATTATTTTACTATTATTTATTATTTTGAAAACACCATAGCGCAAAAAATAATGAACAACGTACATTTGTGAAGTGCTTTAAAGAATCTCAGAAATTAAAAACCTCGCTATCGCTCGGTTTTTAATCATATCCTCACTTCTGTAAAAACCACTTCCCAACCTCGCATTGTAATATGCTATTGTCCATGTATTTTATTTTACATTTTGTTTTTCTTTAGTGTTCCTTTCAAAGATTTACATTACAGATGGAATGAGATGCAAAGTCTCCTTGTAGCATTATCTGTTATGGTGTTTAAACGTGTTGTTTGTAGAGATAAAGCATTGTTGTTTAAATATAGCAGTTTAGATAAGAGGTGATTTTATTTGTTAATTAATATAATAGATATTTTTTGTGAGGTTCGCTAGTAATTTCCAGAGGCAGGCGGAACCCTTGAGGAAGGTCTTCACCACCCTTCAGCTGTCGTTATATATTTTAAAAGCGGTCCCCTTAATTGGGAGTGGGTTTCCTTGAAGATATATGGCCAGACGTCTAAAGATATCTGTTACCACTCTAATATATGCAGTAGTCTTTCCTACCGCCAGACCAATAATCGTAATTAAAACTTCAATGTAAACAAGCCACAGCTTCATATCTTAGAACACTAGCTTCTGTTTTGACTTATGTTTGTCATTTTAACAATTTAAGAGTATTTTTTTAAAAAACTATCATTGTCACTTTATTAGACAACTAGCTAATACCCGGCGTGCGCTGCCACGCCTAAATACATTAAAATTAATGTGCTTTTATGTTTAGTTGAATAAGTAAAAGGAAAAAATTATAAATGTATATGTTTAAGATACCCCGTGTTGATTACCCGGCATTGCCGGGTATCCCGATCTTCTTGTCATAAATGAGCTGAAATACGAAAATTAATGCACTCCTTATGATTAGTTGAATAAGTAAAATGAAAAATAATAATAAATGTATATCGATATTATTTTTAGATTCCCCTTGCTGATTACTCGGTGTTGCCCGGGAATCTATTTATCTCGATCTTCTTGGCATAAATGAGCTAAGAGATAAAATTCGTTATTGTGAGTTATCCGTAAAAAAAATACCCGCCATGTGCTGCTATGCATGCACAGGAATCTACGTACTTGTCTCGATCTTGTTGGCATCAATGAAAGACAAAAATGGTTATTGTGAGTTATCCATAAGAGATAAACATATGCTGTCGCGGACTTTTTTGTAGAGCTTTTTGAGGTATTCAATTCTGTGTACATTAATTTTGTGTATTTGTTATGGTTTAGACAGCGTAAGTCATTTAAGAGTCCAAAGACCTACTTTTTTCACGTTTTTCACTACAAAGGGTGATTTTTAGGGGTGAAGGGGTTGAATATCACAACTCTCTTATAGCCTATGTTCATCCCGGGAATCTCCTGAATATCTTGTAAGAAGCCCCATCACAATCGGATCAATGGTATGGCCGCGCATAAAGTACGTATTATCGCCTCACTATGATGCTTAACAATCGGGCGCTCGCTTGTTTTCACACACAGCTTTTAATGATGTTATTAAAATACAAAGAGCTCGACTGCCGCACCTCCTACGATGTGCCACATTGCTCTACCTTCCCGCAGCTTCAATCAAAACTCGGAACGTGGAGCAGTCGATTCAGTTATATCATTTGATAACCGTAAACTACTTGTTATAATTATCCGCGATTTTATTATGATATATAGCTCGAATAATAATACAAATATCTACATATTATATTAGTTAAATATATGTGATTACATTCTGGCGTGCCATGGGAAAATATTTCACACCGAACTGTTAATAATAATAATAATAATAATAATAATAATAATAATAATAATAATAATAAGAATAATACTATTTTCCACAGCATGATGTATGAATATTAAATTTATGTGGACCTACAAGCTATATAATGTTGGAATTAAATTATTTAATAAATACTAAGTGCATGTATAATTTTAATTTTAAAAGTTAAACAATACCAAATAACATAAACATTAAATAATAACATAAATAATCAATGTCTTCTGTCTTTGTGTAACGAACTCCCATAGCGCTATGAGAAACGTGACAACACCGCATGTCAAGCATTGCCGCGCGGCACCCGCTTGTATATAAACGGTTAACCATCAGAGTGAGGTGAGAATACAAACAAACATTCATTTTATATAAGCTTATTATATTACATGCAATTGTTATATTATGACTAGCTAATGTCCGGCGTGCGCTCCTACGCATAAATAAATTAAATATATATTTTTTTTATTTTCGCTTCAGGCGAACTCCTACATTTAATATTTTAGAACATAACAGCAGCTAAACACTCGCCGTACCTGAAAATGTGTATACACAAAGTTATACATTGCGACGAATCAAACATGGCGGTTTGCTAGTCACTTATTTTCGTATTTCAGGTAAACCCCCTCCCACTTCTAATTCTTGGATTTCTCTGAGTTTTGGATAATACCTCGGTTGATTTTAATTGCATATACCGTAGCTTCTTTGTGAACCATCAAATATTGCTGACTCGCTCTATAGTGTCGCCTCAACATTTTCCATTTCAGATAAACTCCTATACCTAATGGCTTTAGATCATCCATAGTAATTCTGCCCGAGGGCAGGTCTTTCACTGCAATTATAGCACTTTTATGCTATACTTTGCAGCTTTACTAGGGAATTATAGGTGTGGTAGTTTTCCGTTGCTTTCCACACCGGTAAAGGATGATGATGATAATGATGGCCGGGTGATTTTCGAGGTCCTTTAGGAAAAACCACGAAGAAACCTCAGCCAGGAGCCTGTCCCGACCGGGAATCGAACCCGGGCCCGCTGCATGACAAGGCATCACGCTACCTCGAGACCAGATCGTAATGGATAATGGCTAAATATTCAGTGTACTTGAAAACATGTATGTACAAATTTTCATGAAGATCGGTTGAGGGGTTTAGAAGTCACAAACATATGCAGGCTGAATTTTTATATATTAAGATAATCGGCCAATAGTACCTTTATAAATCATTGTTTTCGTATTATTGTTGAAATATTTAATAATATGAAGGGCGCAAGGAAAACACTAGATACATCAACTTTCCCTTGAAACCTAGAAAACGTACATTTAGTTGTACATCTATACTTCCTTAGCTAGAGCGTGCAGCTGCCCCAACTGGGAAATCAGGTTCGAATCCTGGCGGTTCTGGAGAGATATTGGTGTTGGGCCACACCGGGATTCTCCCGTTTGCTGAATGTTATTCCACCAACACTCTCCAGTCCTCTTCCTGTAATTTCTTCGCCATCCATTCATTAATTTCATATCACCTTTCATCTCAACTCATTTTAGGTAAAAAAAAATCCTGGTTTAGCAAACCACAGGTTTGTCGGTTTTGGGCATAAAATTGGCCTTGTCGCAGGGCTAATATCTTGTGCTAATAGCCTTCAAAAGTGAGAGGGTTCACCTAGTACTACCTAAACGTATGTGTGATATCACTTTACTTTCTTAAAGAAGAGGGAAACGGAAGACAGGGAAAAAGTTGATCCATAAATGTTAGATGGATGGAATAAGAAGTAAGAAAACAGGGGACCTTAGGGAAGAAAATATATTAGTCAGAGACTTAGGCGACAAAAAATCACTAAGTTGAAGCTTCTGACTATAGTCCATAGGGTTCAGGGTTCGGTTCCCAGTCGGACCAAAGAATTTTTTTCTTAAATGGAATTAATTATTCCTGTGTTTACCCATGGTCTTGATTTAGGTTAAGTTTAGATTTAAGGACTCTCCTGACGTTTCATTATCATTATCATCTATCATATCATCTGGGTAACGCAACTCCGCCTTCCAGAACCCCAACTTACGAAGTAGTTACAATTCTGCCATAGCAATGAGAGAATACCAGAAATGTCAATAAAGACACCAGTATCGCTAGTAAAAAAATAAAAAAGTTAAGTAAAGTTTATTTTATTTATTTATTTTTTTTTTTTTTGATTGCGGATGATCCCATTTAGGACTACGCAAAGTACTTAGAGGCGTTTCCTTTGAGCCCAAATTTCTTTCATTCTTTTGCTATGAACTTGTTTTCTATCATCTGCCCAATTTGTTCCAGTTTTCTTCGGTTTGTCGTCTTGGTCAACTTGCAACTTATTCACCGTAATTCTAAATATATCTCTGTTTGGGATATCATCTTTAGTAATTCCTGCCAATTTTAAGTTCTTTTTGACTTCATCAATCCACTTCATAGTATCCACTGGAGCTTTACTTCTGTTTTCGTAGAATTCCATTATCTAAGCCTGTTTGAGTTCATTCGTTTAATATGGCCATAAAATTTTAACCTTCGTTTTCTAATATAACTATGAATGTCTGTATATATTTTTATTTCCTTTTTACTTCTGAGTCTAGGACTTGTGGACCTAAAACTTTTCTTATAATTTTGCATTCTTTTTTTTTCTATATTCTCGATATCTTTTTTCTGTTCAAAATTAATGTTTCTGCTCCATAGAGGCACTCTGTTTTAATTACAGTGTTATAGTGTCGTAATTTTGTATGTAAAGATATGCATTTTTTATTATAAGTGTTGTGAGTAAGCCGAAATGCTGTTTCCATTTTTTTTTGTCATCTACTTTTATTGACTTTAGTTTCAATTCCATTTTCCTGAATTATTTCACCAAGATATTTAAATTGTGAAACTCGTTTAATTTTTCCATATTTGGTTTCCAGGTATTTTGGTGCTTGTTTATTATTATTATTATTATTATTATTATTATTATTATTATTATTATTATTATTAACATTATTCGCGGTGGAATAGTGATTATGCTCCTTGCCTTTGATCCAGAGGGTCGGGTTCAAACCTGACCGGGGTCGATGGACTTTTTTAGGATCGAAAAATCCAAGGAGCAAGTCCTCCGGGAGGGACTTTAAGCCGTGGGTCCCGAGTCTGAAGATTTTCAGGCTCGTAAAGATCCTTAAGCCTGAATGAAAAGGCCTCTAAGCAAAATTTACCGAATTTTCCCGTCCGATACTACCTTGGTTTCCTAGATGTCAGTGTGAGGCGGAACGCTGACCACGGACCACTCAAATGACATCTATATGAAAACAAGTGTAACTAAATTAGTATGGTTCAAATTCTTCCCTGTAGAGTAAGAGTGCCTAAATCTCTGTAAAGGGAAACATGGGCTTACAAGACAAGATTATTATTATTATTATTATTATTATTATTATTATTATTATTATTATTATTATTATTATTATTATTATTATTATTCAGGCCTACTTTGAATTTTCCAATTTATTAAGTTAATAACTTATGCAGTTTTGGGTTTTGTGATAGAACCTCAATATTATGATACAATATGTACCATGAAATATCTCCAAACTGTACGAGAAGGGACCGAAGTTTTAGATACAAATTAAACTCCTTAAATCATGCGAAGAAGTGGAACTTGTGTACAATTGCTTGTAGAATTGAAGTTCTGCTATCATTATATTCATTTTTCCCTCCAGTATTCGTGGCAACCAGCCATTTTCCCTCCTAGAAATAAGTATAAGGTATTATTACAATGGAATCATTTCCTGATACATTCCTTTAGAATTATACTGTGCGTAGCTCCGTTGTTTGTAATATCCGCACGTGATTATTTATAATCTACTCAATAAATTCATGAATTTCTAACGTAATGTTTGATGTAAAAATGGTGCACCTAACCACATGTATTGTCTGACCAACTGATCTGTACCTCCGTAAGATATGAGAACTAAAGCATGCTTTCTTTTCTGCCTCGGAAAATCATTTCCCTCCTTGCATTCCTATCTCTCTCTCTCTCTTTTCTATCTCTCTCTTGCACTTGAACTCCTGTGTTGCCCATTCATCTCCAAACTTGCATTATTCAATATTCAAGAGCCATGACACTGGGGGAAGTTTGGCAACATCCTTACTCGATAGCTACTGTTTGACGTAGTGGGAGGGAGTGCGGTGAAATGGTGTGAGTATACACGTGTACTTTTTTATGAACGATGTCAGCGCTATATGGGCACAGATCCGTTGGTATAGGTGGTTGTAAGCATGGTCGCTTGAAGAGGATAGGACTGAAAGGCCTTAACTAGGGTCATCATTATATAGTAAATCCAATTTACAATACTATTCGATGGCCTATCCGCTGGCTGCTGACCTCACATCTTTATGTGCTAATCATAGAGGTGGGAAATTGTGCAGCCAATATAGGGTGATATAACTTATGGTTAGCATGTAGGGTCACCAAGCCGTTATAGCTGATGTTCTCAATCTGGAAGTCACTACTTATTTTAGCTATCAAAATTCATAACGATGCTGGGGTTGGTACCGATCCCCAAACCAACTCACTGGCACTGTCGAACCCATAGGTATATGGCCGCGCAGAAATATGCTCTCCATACATCCCTATCATGATTGAATATTTTCTAATCATCCCCTGTATAATCCACTTCCCTCAAATCCTGATTAATGTTATTTTCCCACCTCATTATTGGTCTACCAACTGTGCGTTTTCCCTCTGGTTTTCCTACAATTTCCCATTCGTGCCACATATCCTTCTCATCGCAGTCTACGAGACTTAACTGTTCTTATTATATCTGGTTTTCTATAAATAATATGTAGCTTACTGTTATTCAGCATTCTTCTGTCGGTTCATCTCTTTTTGATCAAATATTTTTTCTATGAACATTTCTCAAATACTCGTAATCCCCTTTCACTTAAAGTAAGAATCCATGTTTCGCATCCATTTAATATAATTGGGAGACTATTTTTAGTTTAACATTTTATTTTTTTAAGGAGTTGGCATGAGAAGAGTCAGACACCGGTCCTATACTGGCCGAAATTTCATGAGACAATTTATTCCATCTTGGGGACTCGTACCAATACAACAAGTCCTGTTACTCTAAACCAAGGTACGAAGCTTTGAACCGCTCAACTGTGGGTTAATCATAATTTAATTGAAGTGTCTTATTGCTTAGAGTTATGTAATTTGAAGAATTACACATGGAAACCGATTTGTAAAACACATTTGACCTAAGTGGGGAAAGTTATGAACTTAGAAACATGTAATTGATTTGTCGAAGACTTCCTTGGGAAATTATCGAGTGAAACAACTTTGAGGAACTTTGAAATGACAGTCAAGTGTTAAAGAGAGTGGGTAATGTAATGTTTTCCAGCACAAATAAATAATAGTGTACATTTACAAGTGGCATATTTCTTCAAAAACCCTTTTTTTTTTTTTTTTTTTTTTTAAATTGTCACTTTTATTCCTCTCTAAGTCAACCCATTATTTTCTTTTTCTTGCTTTTCCTTACTTCAATCTCTCCCTTCTCATGTTCTATAATGTGCCCTACGCTTTGTGTGCCCTACGATGACACGCCCTGTCAGGAGAGGATTTTTAAACTCTGGATCACATATATACTTTTTTTCCCTTCACACAAGGACATGGAATGCCTGCCCGGATGAGTTATCAGCTCATTGCCATGGTTATATCAACATGAAAATTTAAGACAAGACATACCATTCACTTATAAATTCGTGGTAAACAAGGCGATTATGATGACAGATGATGTTCGTGAAATATTCGGGCTTTAAAGTCTCCCGACATTTGTTTTATAGGCCAGGAAACAGCCCGAAAAATGGATCACCCAGGAAACTTGTCCCGTCATTAGATCGAACCCGGGCCCGCTGTGTTTGAAACAATGATTTGTTCTTTTTTATTCCTACTTAATAATAATAATAATAATAATAATAATAACAGTAGTTTTGTTTTTCCAGCAGTATGAAGGCCTTTAAGGCATTGTCTACCACTGAACAAGGTTAAATACATTTACAACAATTAGTCTTATAACTGTGACACTTATTGAATTAAATAAATGGTTGTATAGTACGAGCAAAATGTAAGTTAATTACTATATTAAAATATGTGTACATTTATTCTAAATTTGACAAATGAAACAGACGAAGAAGAAAATAGCAAAAAAACTATAATAAACTACTAATGCCATAGACAAATTTCATTATTTGACACGAATTTTATTTATCGACGGTAATTGGACAAGTTTGACTTAAAAATGCCGAGAGTGTTGCAATTCATAATAATAACTAAAGGGAGGGAATTGAGGAGCAGGAATAGTGGCCACCACGAAAGAAGGTCCTGTGAACAGTAATATAATGTACGGTTAAAAACTATAATATAGTTACCTTGTAGGTCCTTCTCCTCAACTTAAGTTCTTTTAAAACTCTGTAGGCCTTTCGGGACTAGTCCCATCATCAGCAGAATGCATTAGGTCCGTTCTTGTTGACCCCTTTTGAAGCACTGACTTGGTTGTGAGAATTTTGTACAGAGGATTGTGTGGATTAGGTGTGTATTCATTGAGAATCAGGTTGCTGTTGATTTCTCTTAGGATTGCGATTTCCTCCAGTATATTTATTCTCATTGGAATGTTTTATGCAAAACATGTAATTCGAGCTGGACACCATATGCATAACATCGATAACACCCTCACAATAGTACATAGAGAAAACATTCCAATGAGAATAAATATACTGGAGGAAATCGCAATCCTAAGAGAAATCAACAGCAACCTGATTCTCAATGAATACACACCTAATCCACACAATCCTCTGTACAAAATTCTCACAACCAAGTCAGTGCTTCAACAAGGGTCAACAAGAACGGACCTAATGCATTCTGCTGATGATGGGACTAGTCCCGAAAGGCCTACAGAGTTTTAAAAGAACTTAAGTTGAGGAGACGGACCTACAAGGTAACTATATTATAGTTTTTAACCGTACATTATATTACTGTGAACTAATATCTCAACGGAAAATCACCATGAATTTTACTAGTATAGGTCCTGTGAAGAAGTTCAGTATATAGTTACAGAGTTCATTCTATACGTACAGAGGTATGCAAATATTAAACAAGTAGGCGATGCTTCAATAAATATTTCATTTCATATTATAACTCGTTTAAATATTGTACAGTCTTTTAAATGGCCGACAAATATTATATTACAGTTACAAAACGGACGCAAGATTTACCAAAATTATTTAATTGTACGGATATATAAACCATACACCCATAGCTTCAGTAATTATTTCATTAAAAGGGCAACTAAAATAATTAATATATTTCAAGTTACGAAAAAAAATTATAGGCTAATGGAAATTATAGTAAGAATACAACTTACTATACTTTGCATTTGAGATAAATCAGTCTTCATTTATTTAATATTACTGGAAGTGCCTGTCTACGTAAGCATAATTTGAGATTACGTAATAATTAATTTTGTGACGCGTCGAAATAACGATGTTTCCATTTCGCGGGCGAAGACGAAAAGCTGGTTTCCAATTGGTAGAAATAGATTTGCGAGTCGCCGAATCGCAAGTCGAAAGACCCGCGCAGATCATCGAAATGTCCAGTCTCTCATTCCGGACATATCTACGAGCCTCTACTTCCCGTTTCGGGAAAGATGGATGGCGAGAAATTTTGGTATTGGAAGTGCCTCGACCAATTACCTAGAAGTTTTCCTTCCCCTTCACCCCACCACCAGTCGCGGGCGTAAAGTCAGTCAGTAATGAATTGACAGCGATAAGTGAAGTGTGAGAAGAAAAAAAAACAGTAGAGAGTGGTGTATTCACGTAGACCTTCACGGCCGGAGTTGCTATGATGATCTTGAAGAAGATTTTCGGGCTGTAGGCCGTGGTCATGAGGCTTGTAGTTCCCCGACGTTTCGCCAGAGACTGCGTCTGGCATCCTCAAGGGTTGTCTTCAGACTGAGGATACCAGACGCAGTCTCTGGCGAAACGTCGGGGAACTATAAGCCTCACGACCACGGCCTACAGCCCGAAAATCTTCTTCAAGATCATCATAGTAGAGAGTGGACTTATCAGAGAGTAGAAAATAATTTTGATAAACATTAAAACAAGAATAATTATTGGTGCAAATTGTGAGTAAATTGTTACTGATAATTCGTAGAATTAAATAAGGTTGTAGCGAAATAGTTCACCGCTGTGGTCTCGAGGTAGCGTGCTGCCTTGTCACCCAGCGGGCCCGGGTTCGATCCCCGGTCGGGGCAGTTTTTCTGGGTTAGGTATTTATCGGGGTTTTTCCTCACCTGTAAGACAAATGTCAGGAAAACTTGAAGGCCCAAACGGTCCCCGAAATCATATGGCCATCATCATCCTTAACCGGTGTGGAAAGCAACGGGAAGCTACCACACCTACAATTCCCTAGTAAAGCTGCAAGCACAGCATGAAAATGCTATAATTGCAGTGAAGGACCTGCCTTCGGGCAGAATTACTATGGATGGATGGTAGTGAAATATTACACGGTCATCTGTGTGAATTATTTTCGCCAAAACAACGTGAAGATGAACCCACGGCATACATCTGACAATATTTTTAGCATATGTTTTGGATTAGTTACATTTATATGTATCTTATATTGAAATAATCCAGTAATTTTAAAATTAGATGTGACCCACTTTACCGTGATCGTGAACATATTTCAAGGACGTCTTTATGCCGCTTCTTAAGTACGGATATTTTAATATCTGTCCATTAAAAATAATCAATCTCGATATCATATAAAATATTTTCACATTGCAGGAATCAAAGTATGTTTTTTTTTTCGGCCGGGTTGAAGAACAGTGCTTTTTTATTACGCACTTTAACAGTACATAATTGGCATACATATTAATCAAATACTATATTTAACATATTTCAATCTGGGAAAGTAATTATCATTTCTTTGTTTTCTCGTAAATATGAAAATAAAGTGGGACTATTTCCTGTCATGACCACAAAGGTTACAACAGTTCTTACTTCTAACCAGCGATAAACCACCGATTATCACAACGATGAGCACCGATGACCACAGATACACCACCGATAACCACAGAAATACCACCAATATAGCATATCAGTGGCTTGAACAAATTATGTCCAAATTTGTCTTTTACACATTTAACCGCTTAAAATAATAAAAAAGGACGTTCCCTGGAATTCACCTACGTTAGAGTAATTGATTTAGTTTCCATTCAATGATTTAGGTTTGGTTAGCTTTTAGTTTCTTTGCATTTTAAATCTGATTTAATACGTAACATAAATGACCTCTTCATATCTGTTATTCTATGCAACATTCAACATGTCTGACGGTTACAACGTAAAAATCATATTTCCACTACTTCATTTCATGATAGGTTTCAATATTTTGACGATGGTTAAATCCCAGAGGTAAATGGTATCATCAACACTTCGTAATACTTTAAATTACATCAAAAATGGCATAAGTCGCGTAAGTAAAAAGCTGGTCTTGTACAACCCCACCTTTTTTTCGAATTTGATTAGAAATTTCGATCGAAGCGTTTTCATCCGCAAAAGCTCGTTTTGAATCACCATATTGTAAATTTTATAATTCAACAAAAAAATTAATGGAACTATGATTCATTCCAACTGCACTATTGACATAAGCGATTTTCTATTTTTTATAGACAATCATTTGAAGTGAGTGCTTGCTTCTTTGCATAATATGATGATGTAGGCAAAGTAGAAATTAGCCATGATGCCTGCAGCGTGTTAACAGATGACATGTGTTTGTCGTTAAGTGTGAAACTCATAATTACAGACTTATTCACTTATTGCTCTCAACTAATGAAGACTTATACCACATAAATACATGTCAGACACGTACAAGCACTTCAGTGTTTTTCTATCACTTCTTTTCACTTGAACTGAATCTGTATGCAACACTTGTGCATTTCATTTCCTATTATATACTTTTAATTAATCTTAGCTATTAACATCCATTGCTATATCGATGCACCATTGCAGTGGACCCGGGTTCCAACTCAGGATGGGAAAGCTTCCTGGATATTTTTACATAGTTTCTCGTAATCTGTGACAAATGTCAGGGAATTTTGAGGCTTAAATGTTCACAATTATAATCTCCCCATCATGATCATCTATAGTTTAGTTAGTATGAATTTATGTGTGAATGGTATGCATTGTCTTAAATGTTTGTGTTGTATAAGAGGTGAGCTAATCACTGATTCACAGAAGTTTCTTTAGAGTCTTGTGTGATTAAAAAATTGCGATTCTGAGTTCTCCTGCCAGGTTCTGTTCCCATAAAACTCTTGAAGCGTTAGATACATGAGACTATAAAAGAGGAGGCATCATTAATATGTAAACTATTAAATATAAAAAATATCCCACTCATGTCCAACTCAGGGCTCCTCTATATATGGCATAAGAAAAATAAATGCCTGAACGGGTTTCGAACACGGAACTATATATATATACATATATATATATATATATATATATATATATATATATACTACATGTATAAGAAAATTGTATGCTTGTATTGGAATTCTTGGGTAGCTTAGTTGGTTAGAGCGCTAAAGGTACAGACTTTAGAGACTCGAGTTCAAATCCCGACTCAAGCATTCTTTTTTCTTTTCATATCATATTTGCCTTCATTGCCAAATGTCAAAAATATATTTATAATATATATATATAAGCCCCTATATATATATATATATATATATATATATATATATAAGCGTTACTGCTATAAAGTAAATATTCTCTTTAAAAATTTGCTTAACTGTTATGTTAGCCGCGAGATGGCAGTTGGAATAAATTTCCGCTACCTCTTGTGTGAATTGAGAATACTACATGTATAAGAAAATTGTATGCTTGTATTGGAATTCTTGGGTAGCTCAGTTGGTTAGAGCGCTAAAGGTACAGACTTTAGAGACTCGAGTTCAAATCCCGACTCAAGCATTCTTTTTTCTTTTCATATCATATATATATATACGTCGACCGCGGTGGACTATTGGTTATACTCCTTGCCTCTGGTCCCGAGGGTCGCGGGTTCAAACCCGGCCGGACTCGATGGATGATTTTAGGATGGAAAAAATCCAAGGAGCAAGTCCTCCGGGAGGGACTTTAAGCCGTGGGTCCCGAGTCTGAGGATTTTCAGGCTCGTAAAAGATCCTTAAGCCTGAATGAAACGGCCTCTAAGCAAAATTTACCAAATGTTCCCATCCTAGTACTACCTTGGTTTCCTAGATGTCAGTATGAGGCGGAACGCTGACCACGGGCCACTCCTATGACATCTATACGAAAACAAGTGTAACTAAATTAGTATGGTTAAAATTCTTCCCTGTAGGGGGAGAACGCCTAAATCTCTGTAAAGGGAAAACATGGGCTTACAATACAATACAATACAATATATATCCATCCATAATAATTCTGCCCGAAGGCAGGTCCTTCACTGCAATCATAGCATATTCATGCTATGTTTGCAGCTTTACTAGGGAATTGTAGGTGTGCGAGCTTCCCGTTGCTTTCCACACCGGTGAAGGATGATGATGATGGCCATATGATTTCGGGGACCGTTTGGGCCTTAAAGTTTTTCTGACATTTGTCTTGCAGGTGAGGAAAAACCCCGATAAAAACCTCACCCAGAAAAACTGCCCCGACCGGGGATCGATCCCGGGCCCGCTGCGTGACAAGGCAGCACGCTACCTCGAGACCACAGCGGTGGATATATAGGTCTGTGAATGACAAGGCTGCCGGCCGACCACGCGTGGCACACCAACACAGGGATAGATGAATGAAATGAAAGGAAATGGATGAGGTGAGTATGGAGAAATGGTGGAATGAAATTCTGGCAGGGGAAAACGGGAGGAGAAAACCCCGAGAAAATCCTGCCCTATCTCCGTTTCGTCCACCAAGAAAACCCACATGAAGTGGCCGAGACTCGATCTCTTGACCCCAGCGGTGAGAGGCGAGCGTCTAACCGCTTGGGCCATGGAGCCGACATGTACATTATTTTGACAAAAATCCACCATTGTGGTCTCGAGGTAGCGTGCTGCCTTGCCACGCAGCGGACCGGATTCGATTCCCGGTCGGGACAAGCTTTCGAGGTTTTTTCTCACCTGTAAGACAAATGTAAGGTTGAAGCCAAAAAGGCACCCGAACATCTTCTGGCCATTATCATCATCATCCCCGATATGGAAAGCAACGGGAAGCCACCACACCTAAAATTCCCTAGTAAAGCTGCAAAGCATAGCATTAAATGCTATGATTGCAGTGAAAGACCAGCCCTAGGGCAGAACACCATAGATATGACAAAAATATTAATCAACGTTGCTCTGACTATGACATATGGATGGTTTTACTCTAGCGCGTAAGCAATGAAAAACAAATATCCAAGTGTAGGACATCTATAGTGAATGGATTATAATTGTTTAAATTAAATCATTATTTAAAATCAGTTTCATCATTGGCAATCATAGTAATATTCACTAACTAAATAACTCACTGGCACTTTCGAACCTGTATGTTCATATTTGCGCGGACATATGCTCTCCATACACTCCTCTCTTTAGCTAATATTTTCCAATCATCTCCTGTATAATTTACTTACCTCAAATCTTTGTTAATATTCTCCCATCTCATTCTTGGCTTACATACTGCATGCTTCCTATCTGGATTTTCTGTAAATAATTTCTATGCGCCTCTTTCATTCCCCACTCATGCCACATGTCCTGCCCATCGCAGCCTATGAGTCGTATTAATACTGTTCTTAAGGTGCGTTGCAAATTGATACAACTACCACATTTTTTCGAGACTATATCTAAACAAATGGCAGAATGAACTGATTACTTGTGCTATGCCGTATGGAAGCTATAATGCGTTCACAACATTATATAACTTATAAACAAACACACTCCCTACTGTCTGATAACGAGTTAAATTGCCTGTTGCATAATGATACAACCACAATAAACAAACTTACTTACTTACTTACTCACTGGCACTATCGAACCCGCAGGTTCATGGCCGCACGGACATAAGCTCTCCATACATCCCTATCCTGAGCTAATGCTTTCCAATCATTCCCTGTATAATCTACTTCCCTCAAATCATAGTTAATGTTGTTCTCCCACCTCATTCTTTGGTCTACCAACAATAAACAAACATAAGTCATAATTCTCTTACTCCTTGTTACTGCTGGTGTTAACTGTAGAGGGCGTATCAGAATTAAACTACTTGCAAGCTGAACTTTTCAGTTTCAAGGTTTTAAGGCAATGGGACTGTCAGCTGTGGAGAAAGGGCAAATACTCCTATAAGGACGAAGGATTATCATCTACAGAAATAGCAGGGAGAAGTGATTCTATTCATTTTATTCTTGTATAAATGTAACTTATATTAATTTTAATAAATTTTGAAATGGCCATAAATGGTGAATTGGTCTATATTTTCTATAGTATAACCTTTCCCTCAATTGTAAGTACGTGCTCCACGCCTTAAAAAAATCTATGGACCCGGTCGGGTTTAAACCCGCGAAACTGAGAACTGCAACAAATAATAATCAAATGCATTTACTCGTTGGAGCGTGATAAATCACTGATCCACCAAACCAAACTATTTAAATTAGCAATGTATGATCCACCAAACCAAACTATTTAAATTAGCAATGTAAAATATTAATTAATGCCTGCAAAAAAAGCAATTCACATTGAATGTAAGTCTTATGTTACACTTAAGAGGAGAATGTAATATATTTCTGTTTAAATGAAACTCCATTCCACGCTTTTTAATTTTTTTAAAATTACGATCTCGAAAAACCGGCTTGTTTTGTCGATAAGGAGATGAGAGAGAAGGAAACAGCGTTTATTGCAAAGAATGTTTCATGGGATAAGCATCAACAAGTTCTCTTTAATGGCTTCACTTACATTTAACCTTACTCTGTAAAACCCTGCTTATGATCCATAGGAAAAAATAAACTTGAACTAACAATTAAGATTCCAGAAAGCCGTGACTGTAAACATATTTTAAAATGTCTAACTTACACCTAAGTGAATATGTTTAATGAATGCATAATGTTATTCACCGCTGTCGTATAAGGAAAACGCTCTTGTCGCTGAAGCAGCTGATTCGAATTCGATCCTAGTCGTGACAAGTTCTTGTGTATGGTTTTTCCTCACCTTTGAGGTAAATATCAGGAAAACTTAAGGTCCAAATAGTCCCTGAACACCGTCTTGTAATCATAATCACCAATCTCCTATTCACCTTGTTTAGTGTTGATATATGAGCTGAATGTTGTATCTTGTCTTAAAAGTTAGTATTGTCTTGGAGGTGGCCTATGTATTCAAGAAATGATCCAGAATTAAAAGTCCTCTCACGACAAACCGTGTCTCAAGTTAGAGTAGATCTACTTAGCCTACAAAGAGAAAAGAGATTTAGAAATATTTAGGAATAATGTAATAGATAAACTTTTATTTTTTAATCCCTTTTACCTTCCCTTCTTTGTATTTCTTACACTCAATTGGTTTATTATTGATATTCATTTTTTTTGTTTCGTTGCTTTTTTTTTACTTTTATATAAATATAAAAAAGGTTAAACTGCAAATAGGCTATATCCATTAATAGTAATTCTGCCCGAAGGCAGGTGCTTCACTGCAATCATAGCATTTTCATGCTATGCTTGCAGCTTTACTAGGGAATTGTAGGTGTGGTAGCTTCCCGTTGCTTTCCACACCGGTGAAGGATGATGATGGCCATATGATTTCGGGGACCGTTTGGGCCTTAAAGTTTTCATGACATTTGTCTTGCAGGTGAGGCAAACCCCGATAAAAACCTCACCCAGAAAAACTGCCCCGACCGGGGATCGAACCCGGGCCCGTTGGATGACAAGTCAGCACACTACCTCGAGGCTACAGCGGTGGACATTGACTATATAAAACTGTTATTCTCCTCAGTTAAATGATGCGAAACATGGATTCTTATTTTAAGGGAGGAGAAAATATTACGTGTATTTGAGAATAAAGTTCTCAGAGAAGGACCAAAGAGAGCTGAACAGACAGGCGAATAGATAAGATACATAACAGTGAGCTACATGGTCTTTATAGGAAACCAGATATAATAAAAACATTTAAATCTCGTAGACTGCTGTGGGCAGTTCGTTCCACGAATTGGGAATGAATGAGGGCCATAGAAACTTCTTGTAGCAAAACCATTAGAAAAACGCCCAAATACTAGACAAAAAATGAGACGGGAGAATAAAATTAACCATGATTTGAGGGAAGTACATTACACAGGGGATGAATGTAAAAACATTAGCTTAGGATATGTATGCGTAGAGGGTTTATGTCCGCGCGGCCATAACCTACGAAATAAATCCATTAATGAAAAAGGAAGAAATTGAAACTTCATTTTTTACGTATTCCAGCATTTACTTAAATCCACTCTTCTCTCTGTTTTGTTTTCTCTTCGTGTCTATACACAATCTATTTATTTTTATTTTGACACTAAACTTATAGACTACATTCTTCCCTGAGAATTTCTTTTGCCCGCCATTTCTTCAAGTGCATATTTCAATAGTCAGTTACTTCCTCGCCAGTGGCTCATCGAATTTCTTTTCCATCATCATTCTTATTTTCATCCACTTTTCTTAGTACAATTTCGTTTATTGTTTTACGTGTCTGTTTCATCCCTTTTCGTATTCATACTTCTGCTTCCAATCCTTTTTTCTTAGTTGCTTCTGTTGTCCAAGGCTCCGTCCATATATTGTTACTCTCCAAACACGGCAATTTTAATTCTCTTTCTGTGTCCGCACAAAATATTACTTTTCTTGTTAGGAGCTTGTTTCTGTTGAAGAATTTTAACGGTAACTGCGTGTAATAGTAAAGATTGATGTCAGAATTTAGAAAACATACATCATGACACTCCGCGAAAGCTAGCCATTAATAAAGAAACAAGATATAGTAAAGGCTACACTAATTAAATCTGGTAAATGCTGGAATACGTAAAAAAAAGTTGCAATTTTTTTCCTTTTTCATTAATGGATTTATTTCGTAGCTCCTTAATGCTTTAAGACGACACTGGAAGAGGTCCAGTTGACCTTGAATCAGGTTTCAGTACTCTGGAGTATTTTCTTGCTTACATTTACAGAAACAGAAGAAGAATAAAAAAAAGGTCACCACAATTCTAAGAAAACTTTACTTCATTTGTTTAACGTTAGTTTGATTGGTTTAGCAAATACATTCACAGACGTTCAGTTGTTTAGCCATTCCATAAAAGGTTTCAATAAAATGTCTGTTGATAGTTGATTCAAATTTAGATACTTACGATTTTCTTCAAATTAAATGTTTTAATTTTTTATAACCTTCTGCAATCTATAACACTTTTAGCGTTTTTTATTAAACTGAGAAAATCAATAATTATTGCCTAGGAAGTTAATTTTTTTTTTACAGTATTGGATATTCCTATATCAATTATTAATGTCATGTCAGAGACTATCACTATCATTATATAATTCAACATTGATATAGGTCTATTAAGGTCCGTCAGTCTATACCCGTACATTCCTATGTGAAGTTACTTAAACAAGTTAACTTAGTTATCCTTATTTTTCTACAGATGTCAGGAAGTGATAATTACCTCCATAACCTTTATTATATTCAGCATTTTGAATGAGCATACAATAAAATGGTTGTGAATTATAACTCTATATAAAAATCTTCTGGTTTTACAATAGGATTTCTCATTTTATTTTATTGTATGTTTTCTTAATATTCGTATCAAATTACATTTTCATTGTCCATTATTTAGGCTATCCTTTAATAAGATTTTAAATTGTATTAAGTATATAAGATTTTGAACTATTTTATGTTTCTGTGCTTGAATGAAAAAGGCCTTATAGCCTTAACACTACAACCTTAAATAAAGCATTATTATTATTATTATTATTATTATTATTATTATTATTATTATTATTATTATTATTATTATTATTATAAAAAAGGTCTCTATGCAAAATTTAACTGATCTTCATAAATTCAGTCCCGCGCCGTAGCCGAGTGGTTAAGGCAAGAATCCTTGGCGCAGAGCTACGTGACTAGTTCTCGTTCGAGTCCCCATGGGGGAAGAAATTTTCTCATGGAATTTCGGCCAGTATGGGACCGGTGATTACCCACCATCGTGAGACATTTGGGTAGCTAATAAGTAGCGACTCCAGGTTGAGAAGAGCAGCTATAACGGCTGGGGGACCCGACATGCCGACAACACGTCACCCCTACACTGACTACTTCTGTGATTAACACATGTGGACGATATGCCAGTAGCCGGTTGGTAGCCCAGGGGCCTTCTAGGCCTATCGCGCTTGGAGTTAAAAGCGTTCATCAATTTAAGTAATACCTTAGTTGCCTACTAGCCTGTATGTTTCACTGGCGACGTGCTTAACACGTGTAACTCATTGGTATCTGTAGGTAAATAAGCGTAACTAAATTAGTTTGGTTAAGAAAATCCCGCTAGGAAGCAGCCGTACCCCACGTGGGACTTATGGGGTATATACATACATATAGGCTACAGTATTATTGTAAATATTATTATTATTATTATTATTATTATTAATCGGCCGCGGTGGACTAGTGGTTATGCTCCTTGCCTCTGGTCCCGAGTGTCGCAGGTTCAAACCCGGCCGGGGTCGATGGATTTTTTAGGACGGAAAAATCCAAGGAGCAAGTCCTCCGGGAGGGACTTTAAGCCGTGGGTCCCGAGTCTGAAGATTTTCAGGCTCTTAAAAAAATCCTTAAGCCTGAATGAAAAGGCCTCTAAGCAAAATTTACCGAATTTTCCCGTCCTATACTACCTTGGTTTCCTAGATGTCAGTATGAGGCGGAACGCTGACCACGGACCACTCAAAATGACATCTATACGAAAACAAGTGTAACTAAATTAGTATGGTTCAAATGTTTCCCTGTAGGGGGAGAGCGCCTTTACAGAGATGTAAAGGGAAAACATAGGCTTATAATACAATACAATTATTATTATCAACCTATAAAGACATCGGATTAAGTCGTTTCGTGGGTTTATGGTTTCTGTAGATATTCTTCTTTTGTGAAGTAGGCCCTACATAATGCCCTTTTGCTGTCAGATATCTAATATCTCGAAATATGATATTTTAACGCACACTGGATAAATGGTGACGCTACGCGTGGTCTCTTATTGAACTGTGATATACTGATCATATTGTTGTGAAGTAGATAATCACGTTCTCTTACACTTGAAAGGGAAGTGATCGCTCTATAGGCCTTAAGTGACTCTTGTGTGATAGCAGATCAAGGTTCCCACCTTTTAAACAGTATGCATGATGTGTCAGCCCTGTGTGAGGCCATATTTATCTCCAAAACATGCGTCTGGTACTCATTTCCGTCAGTGTCTGAGCCCCCCCCCCCAAAGGATCATTCTGACGCTAGAAGATTTAAGTCAATTTAAGAATACTGATCCCATGGGAATAAGAACCCTCGATCTTCTGACTTGTAGCATATTGTTTTAACCAACTATGTTATGGCATGTCCTCTTACTTTTACTTAATTGCGTATTAATATTAATGTTATTATTAATAAATAGTATATTCTTGGTGATAATAAAATGTTATTGCACATTATCAACAAACCCCAAAACACCAAACTAAAATATTAAAATAGTATTTTCGATAGCGAGGTTGTCATTCTGAAGACTGGTTTTTGATTCCATAATACTGAGCAACAAAAAATAAACTTTTTTTTTTCTCAGAAAGAAAATAAGTGATTCTGATAGTATTTTTTCTCCTGAATTCAAATATGATATCGGGTTTTCTCCATCACGCAAGGTTTCTGGGAGACAGGAATTTATAAATTTCAAACAGTTTAATATTTTCTACATTCGTAACTACACAATACTCGAACATTCGGACTCACGTAGAAAGTAAGAAATGACGATTTTCTGCTATATTTCGCCTGTGGAACATCCCTGTTGATGGTCCAACAATAATCGGCCAGCATATTAGGATTCAATTTGCCTTGATATCTCTTTTCCATAGCTGAAATCTCCTGAGTTAGCTCATTTGGTTTTATTTTACAATGGACAAATGGACGAAAACACGTTTATTAAAACATAATTATTTAAATCCATTAATTAAAATTAAAAATATGTGGGTGATGGAGAAATTCCTAATACATATTTGAAAACACGATAAAAAAAACTGCATGAAGTAGAACTATTGGTACTCATGAGACAAAAATCATGTTGACCAGTGTAATCAATACAATGAGTAACGAGTCTAGAGAAGGATAGTCTCGCTATCAAAACGCATTGACTACTTTAATATTTTAGTTTAGTGATTTGAATTTTATTAATAATGTGTAATGCAATATTATTGATGATGATTAAGAGGTCGGCGATTGTGCTTGGGGTGGCGTGTCTAAAACGCCTTGGCATTTGCCTTATAGTTTATGGAAAAACTGAAAAACCTGAATCAGGAAATTCAACCTAAAAGCAAGAATCAAACAGGAGAGGTACAGCTGTGATTCAACGAATTTGTTTTAGAGTTGTAAATGTTGAGTACTTCATCGGTAGATTGCTATACATAGAAAGTTGCTTTCATTGTTCTTCACGTGGTTTAAAGTTTGGAATTTGTATATTTTTGGGAGGTAAGCGAGGTGACGTAAAACACGTGGGTTGAGATCTCACACCTACCTCAAGCATACCGGCGCCTTTCTACCGCCCAGCCGTATAATTAAAACACTTGACCCAACTAAGAAGAAATCAAATTTCTTTGCTTTACCTCAATCCAAAGCTCTCGTAATTTAACATATGCATTGTGTTAGTAGTAGCGTTGTTGGTAAGATTTGGTTCTTTTCTTCAAATTGAATACATTTATTTGCTACATTATTGAGATTAGAATTTATTGTATTCTCACTTTACTTAGTTTTATATTCTCATTTTAATTA
Organism: Diploptera punctata; assembly: GCA_030220185.1. Classification (NCBI taxonomy): domain Eukaryota; kingdom Metazoa; phylum Arthropoda; class Insecta; order Blattodea; family Blaberidae; genus Diploptera; species Diploptera punctata. Next base: position 3,795,368 of record JASPKZ010008378.1, read on the forward strand.
TGAGTTCTATTCTAGAATGGTATTTTTGATGTTTTCTGTCAATATCCTGGAAGATGATGGGTGGGTTTGATTCCAGACTCTCCTCTCCCAGGAAATGTATCCTGACCGGGGATCGAAACCGAACCCCCTGCGTTTGAGGCAATAACATTACTTCTCTACTACTGCGATATAGAATTGGGGTATTGAACTCTGTGAAATAATATAACAAATGGAGCAATCAACTGTTTGAAAGAGCATTTGTTGTCAAACCAATGTTTCATGAAATACGTAATAGCAATAAGCGTATGATTTTTTATTATTTTGGCGGGAAGTATGCATTTGCGCTAAAATTATCTAATTTTCCGCCACTATGAATCTTAGTCTTGTAGTTGTTTTTAGCCGAACGGTGTACGGGGATTTCAAATAGAGACATTTGCGCCTGCTCCTGATTGCCTGAATAGCACAATTGGTTTGTGCGCCTATTGTATATCTGGCTCAACTTGGCAAAGAGAGAGATGGAGATATAGGGGTAGATTTTCGACCACTTTTGCCCAGTTACAAAAGGAAGAATCCACCCTGTTGTCAATTTTCGACTTCCCCTTTCCCCCATCAACATCTGGTGAAGAAACACCAACAACACTGGTGCGAGTGAAAGAGATGAGCACAGCTGTCTCCTTTTGCAAATTTCTTGCAAAGATAAGCAAGACGAACTATAGTTCAGACAGAAATCTTCTCTTTCGTTGTATTAAGCTACCTTTCCCTTGTTAATGTAAAATAAGTGCACAGTTTCACGTGGTTGAAGAGGAAGTCTGGTCTTCCACACTGGATTTTTTTTTTCCCGGAGTTCTCTCGTTTCCCGAATTTCATCCCACCAACACACTCCTCTTCCCTCCTTCATCATGTCACTTAATCATATTTTCATTTAAGCTTTCATCTTTCACCTCATCTCATTTTAGGTAAAAAAAATGGTCTGGTTTAACAAACCACGGGTTTGAAACATATGTGGTTATGGTGATCTAATGGGGCACATTTATGTACTACTGCGTCCTTCGAGACTAGGGCAGAATAGGGCCAAAGGGGACCCTGGGCCTAGTACTGAATGGCGGTATGAGTCATGTGTGTGAATACTTGATGTTTGTCGAACCAAGACATAATCAGACTACATAATATTACTGTAGAGTAGATTGTTTTCATTTCATTCTTTCCATAATTGAATATCAGTATTACAATGAACCAAAAATAAGGTTGTCGTGTTAGGGTCTTCAAACCCGAACCCATATTTACTAACCTAATCTAAGTATGGCCTTGGCATGTATCTAGCTTTACCTCATGAAATTGGTCGCCTTATCTTAATTTAAATATATAAAAATAATGTGCTCTACCTCATCTGGTACCGACTTAAAAACAATAATAATAATAATAATAATAATAATTATTATTATTATTATTTTGTTGTTACCTAATCTAACTTAATCAAGCCCATCCTAACCTAATCTAAGCGAACCTAACCTACAACTAATCTAACTCTATCACTATCATTAACACCATACACTTATTTAGGTTTAGGTCGTTTGAGCCTTTTCCTATGAGATCTCAAGATGTGATTGGTCAGTCCATCAATGTGTCTTCCTTTATTTCGACGTCCTTTAGGTTGATACCGCAATGCTGATTTAGGAAAGCGAGATGGGTTCATTCTTTTGTAATGTTGAAATCAACTGTTTGATAATTCTGAATTTCTTCTACTAGGCTTATATTTTCAACTTTTAAATGTATCATGTATATCTGTCTTTCATTGCTTGTCCATTTTGTCAAAAAAAAAACTTAATATAATAATTAGTTAAGGTGTGTATGTTTAAGTTGGGTGGAAAATTATGAATTACCAGCTCAATATCATAAAAGCCATCAAAGAATGATTTCTTATTAAATTGATGAATAATGCAAACTCAACACATCAGTACCAGATGAAGTACAGAAGATGAAACATTGTTTTTGAAAGGTCTCCATATTGGAAATACTTGATGAAGTTTAATAATTTAATTGAGGACGACTGACTTACCAGGTACCAATTTTCTATTTAATATCTTAATGCAAACTCGTTGATGTATTGATAACTATCTTGTAATGAATGGTGCAAAAGTAATGTATATTTTCAAGAAACTGACGCGAAAATCGTTTCCCCCGATTCTGGCGGCCTTTCAGGTCAGAGTCCTTACTGTCTGTCGCGTCCTTTGTTCTATCCTCATGATAATTTTTACGGGGAGCACATCTTGGTTAAGCTACTGGGGGCGTGTATGAGTGGCAGGAGTGAATTGTGGGGCACTAGTGGAATTTTACTGAAAACAATGTAAATATTAAGAATGAAGCTGCATTAGAAAGAGAGAGATTCTGCAGGACCGGTCGAGTTTTTACTCAGAGCTGCAACTACTAATATGGCAATGGCTATCCAGACCCATACATCAAACCTTTGTAACTCTCAATTGACGCCAACTACCAGCTTCTAATGAAATTTACCGCCCCAACCTGTTGTCCGCGAGCCTTCGCCGACTCTTAGAGGTTTATACTAGAACGTACAGTTTCTGTATAAAGAGCAGACAATTTATGGTGGTCACTAAATAATTATCTTTCTCGTACCCACCCATAGGACAATTCAGTTCTGGCTTCTTTAGCCGCTTTTGAGGGGTCTACGGTGTTTGGTGCAGTAAGAGGGGAAGGCGAATTGCAGGTATTGCCAGCAACTATCCTCAGATTAGGAAACATAATAGTTACCACACGTTGAGTTTTCCTATTTACTAGTTCTGTGTTAGTGAATATTTTTGTTGTCTAGTAAGTTTAGAGCGTTCATTATAGTATAGCGCCGTTTTTATAACAATTTATTTTATTATTATTGTTATTATTATTATTATTAAGATAATTTTTTTGCTTGGCTACTAGTTCCCTCCCCCATTCGGCGATGTTCACTCCTGCTAAGCAACAAGACGGCTACAGTATCAGAACTAGACTGTACAATCTGTAGTGGAGCAGCATCAACCTAACCTTGATTAACAAGTCCACTACTCCAGCTAAGATGGTAGCCCTGACTTCTGATTATCGGGTCCTGGTTCGATATCCGGACTATAGGCCTATAACATTTAGAATGTGGGAATAGGAGGAGAGTTGCAATCGCTATATTGTTCGACCAGATGGCTGGATTCAATTCAGTATTTCTCTGCAGTATTATATTGTGAAGTCATGAGGTATTGATAGCGATTCGTCGTCTGACAGGGAAATTAAACATGTCATGCCCCTTGGTGCTTTTCGACAGTATTCTACTTGGATGGTTTACAGTGTTCTGTCTGTAAAAAAATAATAGCAGACTAACATCCATAAAGTAAGCTGTTAGCATGATCAGTAGCTGAAATATAATTATTTGTATTTCTTGAATACTCATGTGAACTCGTTGTATAGATAACTATGGACGGACAAATTTCATTCATCACTCTTAAAAAATGTTTTTTTTGTCTGATTTTATAATTATTTTTAGTCCACCGCTGTGGTCTTGTCACGCAGCAGGCCCGAGTTCGAGTCTCGGTCGGGGCAGTTTCCTGGGTGAGGTTTTTTCGGGGGTTTTCTTCATCTTATAGACAAGTCAGGAAACTTTAAGGCCCAAACGGTTTCCAACATAATATGGCCATCATAATCATCATCATGCATATTTCCCTTAGATTAAGTTTAGGATTAAGTACTCTCCTGGCGCACCACTATCATCATCGTCGTCGTCGCCCGTCATATAATCAGGGTAGCGTAACCTCACCTTTCAGGTGCCCAAAATCAGGACTGGGTTACAATTATACCAATGCTAAGAGAAAATACCAGAAATGTATAAATGACAACCTGGGGCATTGAATAAAATTATATATATATACACACAGGGTGCAACAGAGGACCTCATCGACAAAATGATAGGGATGATATGCCATGCAGAGAGGATCATTTTTTGCGAAGGAACATATAGTTCCAAACACGTCGTTTATGAGTTATACGCAGATGAAAGTGTTCATCCATAAGGGTCGGAATTGAATACAAACAATTGTACACGTATCATTTTATTCGAAGATACATGTTTTTACAATAAGTATTCAAACAATAACTGTTTTGACGATGTCAAAAAGAATCCTGCCATGATCGGCCGCGCTGGCCGATCGTTGCTGCGACGATATCAAACGTGCAATGAAGTACAGGGTCGTCTGTTTGAACACTTATTGTAAAAACATTATTTTTCAATAAAATGATACGTGTACAATTGTTTGTATTTAATTCCGACGCTTATGGGTGAACACCTTCATCTGCGCGTAACTCAAATTATCCTCTCTGTATGGCCCATCATCCCTTTCATTTTGTCGGCGAGGTCCTGTTACATCCTGCATATATATATATATATATATATATATATATATATATATATATATATGTGTGTGTGTGTGTGTGTGTGTGTGTAATTTTGATGTTATACATGGGTTCATAAATGACCCAATACTTAAAATACAATCTGAAAAAGCAGTAATTTGTGTAATTCTATTATCTTCTTTTATAATGTTCAATGATTCTGTGTTTTGCCTTTTTTGCTTCGTGTTTTAAGTAAATTTAGACTGTTTGTGGTAATTGTTAAAAGAATAAGATCAAGACCTCTTTGTAAATATTATAATGTGTTTATAAAGAAATAGGCTTCGTCATTAAACAAATAATATTAACATCAGACGGTCGGGAAGGTATTTAATGAGATATTGGCAACAAAGAAATCACTGAATGAGGGAGTGGAGGGGGAACCTTGTTATGATGAAACACTGAATTTCTATAAATAGGCTTAACGTGTATAATTGGCTCGAACCAAATATTTTACGTACTTACTTACAGCAAAAGTGTTCAACTTGTATACAATAAATTGAATATTTTAATGGGGTAATTATCAGTGGCGTACTCGTCTAAAAATTTAACAAAAAATGCAACACTTATGCTTATAACAGGATGCTCCGCGAATAAAGAATTTCCAATATTACAGAGGAGGTAGCATGGAACGAAACAATAAAGGTCCGATGAACATGATTCTTAAAATTAATATCTTCTGAGTTATTGCCTTTTTTTCCCCCTATCATTATCGATTTGCTTATATTGTAAAGGCAAAATGTCCCACTACAGATAGGCCTTAGGAAACCTTTGGGGTAGTAAGATCTAACTTTCTATTCAATTGGCATGAGATGTCTGCCGGGTTGTCAGCCCTGCGACACTGCTGGATTTACTCAAGAAAAAGCGTCTGATACTCATTTACGTTAGAGGCTGAGTAGGTTCAATGAATCAGTATTTTTGAAAGTCATTATGCACCTCGTTGAGGTTACTGTAAAGGGTAGAAGTAATGAAATATGTACCTGAAATCGTCCTGAGCTAAGTAAAATGCTTCTTAGGCCCATCGGAATATGTTCCATCTTCAAAAATTAAAAATGTATTCCAGTAGGCCTACTTTATTGCCTTTTAACTGTTCAAGATAAAATATGTTCCGAAATGCATATTACATTTTTTAACTGGAATTTAATTAGTTGCAGACGGCTGAGATTTCATGTATATATTTTGTTTTCCCTCTCTAAAACTAAAACTGTTTAATATATAGATTCTAGAAGTATTATTTCTATAACTTAACTGCACTCGAGCACCAGCATTTGCTCAATCGGGTGTCAATACAGTGTACATCATTTAATTGCGAATAAAATTTGTTTTTTCTTTCTTTCTTTCTTTCTTTTTTCTTTCTTTCTTCCTTTCTTTCTTATATATATTCATGGCCCGACAGGCCTAGGAGGCCCTTCCTTGGCCTACCAGCTGGCTGCTAGTCTCACATCCACATGTGTTAATCCCACAAATAGACGATCATCCAGTCAGTGTAGGGGTGACATGTCAGCATGTCGGGTTCTGAAGTCGATACTTCTTGTAGCAACCAAAATATCTCACGATGCTGGTTGGGCACCGGTCCCATATTGGCCGAAATTCCCTGAGAAAATGTCTTCCCTCGTGGAGACTTGAACCAGCGCAAGTCCCATAGCTCTGCGCCAAAGCATCTTGCCTTAACCATTCGGCTTCGGCGCAAGACATATATGTATATCGTCGCTGTAGTCTCGAGGTAGCGTGCTGCCTTGTAACGCAGTGGGCCCGGGTTCGATTCTCGGTCGGGACAATTTCGTGGGCGAGCTTTCTCTGGGGGTTTTTCCTCACCTGTAAGATAAATTTCAGGAATCCTTGAGGCCCAAACGTCCCCGAACATCATCTGGCATGATCGGTGAAACACAATGGCCGCCTGCCTTAGAATTCTGGACCGGGAAGGGGAAGCCTTCAGATCCCTCACCAAGTACACAAGAAGAGTCTTGGGATTAAGAAGAGACGAAGATCAGCGGAGACAAGAGAGACGTTAAAAACGTCACCAGTCTACTACTACTACTACTACTACTACTACTACTACTACTACTACTACTACACACACACACACACACACACACACACGAATACACTCACACACACATATACACAAACAAACAACACACTCTATTTTAATTTTATGTAACAACATTACACTTCAAATACCCGAATTGTATATTTAGGGTACCCCGGGGCTTTTTCGCACACTTTAAGTATTTTGTGTCTTCCTACAAACGTTTGGAACTTTCAAGGACGCATGACCACGTCTTTTCAACCCCTGTCTGCCTGGTATTCAATCGCCATCTGTTTGTTTCAAAAAAAAAAGTTCTACGTTGTTGTAAGAGAAGCTTTTGTCAACCACGGTATGTATTATTTGAGCCATATACCTGCTTGAGTAGTTTATACATCTCACTGTTTAAGTTATAATTTTTATATACATTGATGTAAACCAATAATTACTGTGCCAATTTATAGTAAACATTTGCAATTATCATATCAGTTAATTAAATTTAGAAATTATAAGTGGTTATGAAATTATACAGCTTTATTATAATATAGTAAATGGGGGCTATTTCGCACAGAATAACAGGGGCTATTCCGTGCACTTCTTAAGATATTATTTTTTTCATAAAAATGTGAGTAAACTATCAGAAGTTATTTATTAAAATGTTACAGACGGTTCGCAAATATAAATCTAAAGGGGTTTACATGAAGTGGATTAAAGAAGACTTGCAAATAAAAGAAACACACATTCCTCGTCATATGAAGACGATCCACTTCCACTTCAGCCAACAGTGAATGTGGAGGAAGATGATGTGCCATGTTCTTTTTGTTGTGTAAGGTAAATCAATATGTATGGGAGAGTGGATCAGATGTCAAAGATGTTTAAAATGTTTTCATAAGGTGTGTCTTGGTGCCTTTGGCAATAAACAATTCACTTTCGGTAAATGATTGTAATGTTAAGATGTGGTCGGAATAGCCCCCTGTCTGTGCGAAGTAGCCCCGCTTAAGTTCATAATGTTAAGCCACGTCATGTCTCAGATTTATATTTTCTTGTTTATTAGTGTTAACACTTATGAGTTTTTAAATACTGTGTGTACATTTATTGATATCGCAGTAATAATAAATATTTATTTTATTTTCCTTGAAAACATTTTCGCGAAGGTTATATAACTTTTAATTTGAAATGTGCGAATTAGCCCCGGGCTACCCTATTATGTATTTCAATAAATATAAGATATAGATAGGGACATAGAGCAGACCCGGGGATAAGGGCATTATGCCCGAGGTAACCCGGGGGGTGGTGGTGGGGTTCTAAATACAAAAAAATATCATTATCTTCATCACCATCCCGGTGTGGAAAGCAACGGGATGCTACCACACCTATAATTCCCCAGTAAAGTTGCAAAACATAGCATGAAAATTCTACGATTGCAGTGATGGACCTGCCCTAGGCCAGAACACTATAGGATAGGATGGGGAGAAAAACTTTAAAACGATGCTTTTCTTTTTTATTAAATCAGTGTATGATGATTTCGAGGTAGGGAGTAATGAAGCTATAATATAAAAATATTTGAGTATCGAGAATATCTGGTATCGATTACTGTGTAGAAAAAGGGAAGGAGTAATGACTAGAATGCTGGTTGGATAGGGAACTCAGAAAGAGACTGTGTGATGTTGATAATATAGTCAGTAGATTATGGCAACAGCAGATTCTATTGCGATGAAGGAGAACCGTTGTGTAATGGAATAATCCTTAATAAAAACTGTATACGTTTGACTGAAGTCCCAAGGTGTTGGTTTGGTGACGAAAGTGTGTCGGCCAGGCACTAAAACTTTACCCAGAAAATTCCACCGTTATCTTTTATTAGACCAGTCACTAACTGTTTCCTCCAGCCTTAAGGCATAAAACCCACACCAAACACGAAGGCGAATAAAAGTCACTAAAAACAATAATACAACCAAAATATGAACCATAAACAAGCTGCATGTCACAAAATTATTACCAACAACAAAAAATAAAAATTAAAATATCACAAAATGAGATTTTTGACAAGCAATTAAATATACTCTACTATTTCGGAACATTTTTAGCTTGTCGAAGTAGTTGGCCCGGATTTTAGATTCATATTTGGGAGGTTCAAGTTCAAATCGCGATACCTTGTAACCTGGCTGAGGGATTTTTTTTATTAAGTTGTCACGCTACTTAGAATTAATTATCGCGATCCACAATATCATAGCCATTATTTAATAATTATTTAATTTTTTTATATTCAATATCATCAGTGTGTCATTACGAGATATCTGGCAGCGGTTATTATAACAATTCTGAGGTTGGGCGCCTAGAAGGCGGAGTTACGCTACATCGATGGTGTATGATAGTTGATTACGATGGTACAGATATGATAATGATGGCCAAATAATGCTCGGGGACCGTTTATCATTTAAAATATTGCACAAGGCAAATGAATGTATATAATAGTACACACATGTAAAGGTGGGGCACGCCGTAGCGTAGTGGTTAAGGCACTGCGCTACAAGCCGGAAGGTCGAGGGTTCGAGTCCCGGTGGGGTCAGGATTTTTAAAACTGACCCAAACCTTCTGGCGGCACTATGGCCCTGGGGTCGACTCAGCCTCTAACTGAAATGAGTACCAGACGCTTGTTCTGGGGTAAAGGCGGCCGTCACGCAGGGCTGACAACCCGGCTGACATCAAGTGCCGATTGTCAAAAAAAAGTGGGAGCCTTAACCTCCTACTACCCCAAGGGCCTCCTGAGGCCTGTAGTGGGATCACTTTACCTTTTTTTTTACATGTAAAGGTAAAGTGGTTCCACTACAGGCCTCAGGAGGCCTTTGGGGTAGTAGGAGGTTAAGGCTCCCACTTTTTCTGGACAATCGGCACTTGATGTCAGCCCTGCGTGACGTCACCTTTACCCCCAGAACAAGCGTCTGGTCTCATTTCCGTTAGAGGCTGAGCCGACCTCAGGACCTCAGAAAATTTGAGTCAGCTTAAAAACCATGACCCCACCAGGACTCAAACCCTCGATCTTCTTGTTTGTAGCGCACTGCCTTAACCAGTACGCTATGGCGTGCCCCTACATGCACAAATATATTAAATGCGTTATGACCAAACAAGTTCAAGCTTCACGTAATAGAAGTAGTGAAGAAAGTATATAATATATCGAAAAATAGTTATGTGTTTTTTTATTTGTTGAAAAATGCATTTGTTTATATAGAGCCTATTTCATGGTCTCTTGCCATCCCAACTTTTCTAAAGAAATTAAACTAAAAATATACTAGGTATAAAACGGTGATTTTTCCAATTACGTTATATGGAAGAAAAACATGGTATCTTACTTTAAGAGAGGAGAAAAGGTAATGAGTAGGCCTATTCAAAAATAAGGAACTTAGGAAAATGTTTGGACCAAAGAGACAACAGACCCTCCATGGTATATTTACCTTCTCGTGGTGGAGTGGCTTGTGTGCTTAAATGATCCAGAGAGCTATGCCGGCGGTAGCATTGCTGCCGATAGGGTTACCCATGCCCGGACTGGTCGAAGGTGATAAACGAGACGAAGAAAGTACCTTGGTCGAAAGAGTGACGATCTTTCACCGTAAAAATACAGCCGTCAAGAAATGTGGACATGGGTTCAACTGGGGTAAAATTTTCGGAGGTCAAATAGTCCCCCATTCGGTTCTCCGGGCGGGTACTACTTCAGGGAACCCATGCCAAAGGGTCTTTATAGGAAGCCAGATATGAGAACAGTTAAGTCTCATAGACTGCGATGGGCAGGACATGTGGCACGAATGGAGAATGAAAGATGTGCATGGAAGCTTCTTGTAGGAAAACCAGAGGGAAAACGCCCAGTTGGTAGACCAAGATTGAGATGGGAGAATAACATTACCTATGATTTGAAGAAGTACAGTAGATTATACAGGGGATGATTGGAAAACATTGGCTCAGGATAGGGATGTATGGAGAGCTTTTGTCCGCGCGGCCATGAACCTACCGGTTCGATAGTGCCAGTGAGTTAGTTACTTAAGATACAACAGATAGGTACCGGTAGGTAACTTGATAAAATTACCTTACAGCGAATGACCTGCTCATTGTGTGAAAGCATATGTAATAAGAACAGTGTATATTTTATTACGCTTTTCCGAAGGGCAAGACATGTGGCGCGATTGGTGATTGAAAGTAGAACGTGGAGACTTAATGTAGGAAAACCAGAAGGAAAGCTTTCAGCAGGTCTCCCAAAAGTGAGGTGGGATTGTAATATAACTATAATGATGAATGTTATACAACGGATGATTGGACAATATAGCTCAGGATAACTATGGGCAGTTTATGTCCGTCCGACCATAAACCTCCCGATTTGATAGTACCTGTGTTCTTCTTCTTCTTCGTCACGGTTTAGGCTTTTTGCTAGTCTGCTCCGGCTCCAAATTGCTGCTTTTTCCATCTTTTCTTTGGTCCTCCCAAACTACTACTTCCTCGTGGTGAATAGCTGTCTGCTGCTTTTGGTATTCTATTCTCAGTCATCCTTACCAAGTGTTCTTTCCAGTTTGTTCTGTATTTCTCTATTGTTGTGTTTAATTCTTCTATTTTAGTTGCTATCTTATTTCTGTGTTGTGTTTTTTGTCTCTTCTTTGATATTCTGCTATTGATCTGAGGAATTTCATTTTAGCAGTTTGTATTATGGCAGATTGTTGTGTTGTCACTGTCCATGTTTCGAATCCGTAAATAATAATAGGAATTACCATTGTCTCGTATAATTTCATTATAGAGGTAATACCAGTGAGTAGATAGAAACAGTACCAGTGAGATAGTTATTAGGATAAAATAATGGTCCCAAGATAGAGTAGTGTAAGTCCACTGCTGTGGTCTCGAAGCAGCGTGCTACCTTGTCACATAGCGGGCCTGGGTTCGATCCCCGGTGGGGACAAGTTTCCTGGGTGATGATTGTTTTCGGGGTATTTCCTCGCCTGTAAGGCAAATGTCAGGAAACTTTAAGGCGCAAATGGTCCCCGAATATCATCTAACTATCATTATCATCATTAGGGCCTCTCCTGGCGCATCATCGTCACCTATCATATATATATATATATATATATATATATATATATATATATATAATTGGGGCAGCGTAACTCCGCTTTCCAGACTCCCCAACCTCAGAAGTGAGTTACACGAAAGCCATGCTAGAAAAGAATGTTAGGATGTCGAAATGACAACATGATGGCATTGAATAAAAAAAGATAAAGTAGTGCATGTATTCGGCATATTGGGAGGTACGAGATAAGATGAAAGGCATGTGATAATCTGATAGGTCTATACAAGGATTCCAGCCTACCAAGTCTGTCGAACCATAAGAGGGGCACATAAAATGAAACAAAATAAATTATATAATATTGGCAAATGAAGTTTTTTTTTCTGAGTGGAAAATAAGTTAAACCACGAAAAAAAGAAAAAAAGAAAAACATGCCCTGGCTCCGATTACACTGGTCAACATGATTTTTGTCTCATGAGTACCAATAGTTGTACTTAATGCAGTTTTTTATCGTGTTTTCAAATATGTATTCGGAATTTGTCCATCGCCCACAGTTATTTTTATTTCAATTTCAATTAATGGATTTAAATAATTATTTTTTAATAAACGTTTTTTCGTCCATTTGTCCATTGTAAAATAAAACCAAAATAGCTAACTCAAATGGTTTTGAGCTATGGAAAAGAGATATCAAGGCAAACGGAATCATAATATGCTGGCCGATTATTGTTGGACCATCAAGAGGGATGCTCCACAGACGAAATATAGCAGAAAATCGTCATTTCTTACTTTCTAGGTGAGACCGAATATTCGAATATTGTGTAGTTACGAATGTAGAAAATATTAAAGTGTTTGGAATTATAAATGCCTGTCTCTCGGAAACCTTGCGTGATGGAGAAAAACCGACATCATATTTGAATTCAGGAGAAAAATACTTCAGAATCACATATTTTTCTTTCTCAGACAAAAAAAAAGTTTATTTTTGTTGCTCAGTGTTATCTATCAAGTAGAGTGACCGAGATGCCACCTGGGAACCAGAGTTGAAGAGCGGGTATCTATTCAGTTTCAGCTTGGACCTATGTCTAAATATAGACCTACCGAGTGGAATTAAAATGATAGACAATCCTTTACATATGGAATTCTAGGTTTGCATAATTTATATCTCATTTTTTCATATTTCATAATTATACGAGTAATTCTTATTTCGAGAACAAACTCTTCAGGGTCCACCATGGATCTTCAGGATTGGAAAATCCAAAGGAAAATTGGGTCGGTAAAGGAACCTCACCTAAATCAGTGCCTCTGAGCAAATTTTAACCAACTTTCCCCATCAAAGTAATACCTTAGTTGCCTGCTAGATGTCTCATCGAGACGATGTGCTGCTCACATGTCATTTACTGACATCTGTAAGGAAATAAGAGTAACTAAATTAGCTAGGTCAAAAATCTCCAGCAAGAACTCTATGAGGGAGGTAAGGGGTATATAATTCGTACTTATGTACGTATTATTGTGACCTATATTTTGTATATTTGTGGAAGATAAAGCTTCATGTCCTTAATTTTGCCATAATAAATAAATATTATCATATATTTTTATTATTAATGGCGTAGCCCATTGTTGAGCCATAGCCTCTCCTTTATTAGGAGCTCATAGACCAAGTCCAAAGATGGCATGAATGGTATGCGGTCAACACACCGACTCAATGAGACATCTAGCAGGCAACTAAGGTATTACTAGGATGTTTGAGATCGCTCGATAAATTTTGCTTCGAGGTCTCTTTGTTGATGCTTAAGGATCTTTTACGAGCCTGAAAATCTTCAGACTCTGGACCTACGGCTGACTTGCTCCTTGGATTTTTCATCCTAAAATAATCGATCGACCGCGGCCGGGTTTGAACCCGCGACCTTCGGAACCAGAGGCAAGGAGCATAGCCACTAGTCCACCACGGCCGACATAATAATAATAATAATAATATTATTATTATTATTATTATTATTATTATTATTATTATTATTATTATTATTAAAATGAAGGTTATTCAGTAAGGATTCGTATGATTGTAACACCTAATTATAAAGTATGTACATTTGTAAACTACAAGGTCTCTATGTACGCTATTTTTCTCTTTATCTTTAAATTATTAGACATGTGACAATAATTAATTCCGTTACATGAATATGAAAGTTATGTGTTACGAGTTTTGCCCGGGCAAAAATTTCCAAAGAAATGTATTACTCTGACTTACTACAACGTAAGTTTTATTTAATATTATGTCAAAACTTAGTATTAAAAAATACCAATTCAACAACCAGCATTAAAAGAAACCCTTAAAATACGCTCAGAATGAACTTTTACACGATACAATTAGGAGTACAATTGTACATCCAAAATATGCGCTAACCAAACACTAATCAACGCTTAAACTGAAGTTATGAAATGTAGTTAGTTATTGTCTATAGTCTGTTTTGTCGTACTTACAACAATGGCGACCATAATTGAAAGTTCAACCTCCTACGTTTTGTGGGTTGCCAACCTAAATAACTATATTGTAATAAAATAACTATACTGTAATATTACATATTGCAAACACGCGTGTTGGAAGTAAAACCACTGCCCTCTATATATACTACATACAATGTATATACAAAATATATCCAAAAGGTAGTTTTAATATACATTATACGATACAAATCACTGCATTTTAAATTTTAACTTTACTGTAGGCCTATTTGAAACAATATAAAACAATAAATACGTACTTGTCGCTATTTTGTCACTAATAATTATTGATCTCACGGCCTCCTGTAGTTTCAACTAATAAACATAGCCCACACTGTTAACGTTAATCAATTGTTTATAATGAACGCAAATATTTCCTACAAATATGTTATTATTTTACTGTTGTTTATTATTTTGAAAATACCATCGCGCAAGAAATAATGTACAACGCACGTTTGTGAACTGTTTTACAGAATCTCGAAAATTAAAAACTTCTCTATCGCTAGGTTTTCAAAAAAATTTCTCACTTCTGTAAAAAAACATTTCCCAACCTCACATCGTAATATACTATTAACAATGGAGTTATCAGTCAATATTATCAATTGAAAAATAAAAACAAATTGTATCATTTTTAAAATGCTTTTATTTTGTAATCTCAACTTATTTATTTTTGGTTTTCGCTATAATGAAATGATATTAACTTAATATTTATGGCTGTACAATTTCCATTGAAATGCTTTTCTTGTTTGCTACTGGAATTATTACTTACAGTACGTTTACCAATGTTCATTTATATGTCGGCTGAAGCTTCATTTATTTTATGAACGCATGTTACTAAAGTACCACTTATCGACCTAGTATGTAATAATATATGAAAAAATGGATTCCAATTTTATTTTCAATTTAAAAATGTTAGAATATGGTCATTGTAGGACTTTAAATATCACATATTGGTCTACCTGATTACCTACTGATTTGGAAACTTATTGTTTTTCTTTCCTAGAGTTAAAAATATGATGGTTTCCATTGGGACGTGTTTTTTTAAGAGGATAAGTACAAGTTAGCGACCAAAAACAAAAGAGTAAAGTTAAAATATGGATCATAAACAAATGACAAGCAACAATTTTCGTTACCAACACCGAAACTAAAAACTAATTAAGCTTTGAATTGTCTGAGGAATCGTAAAACGTTATATTGTGGTCCTTGGAAAACACAGTCGGCCATGACCCCAGGGAAAATGTGGGGGGAGGGCATACACACCCACCGGCTTTTATGACATTACAAACCCCCTCCTACTCAGAATATCAACATCCCCTCCCTGTTAAATTAACTTGCAGGTATGTTACCCTCAAATTTTGGTATACAGGTATGTCACATGACATGTGTTCATGACAGTTGAGAGTAAAGCCAACAAGGTTCATGTGCTATCGAAGATTAATGTTACAATGGACCTTATTGCGGTTGGGCTTAAGGGTTTGACTTGCAACCTAAATCTGGAATGTTCATGTTACTGACTATGACATTACCTCAAATTATTAAGGACAATGCTGCCAACACAGTAACATCTTCAGCTAATAATATCCCTAAAGTATATTCGTGACATAATTTTCAAATCAAATAGTACATCAATTGAGAGTTCTGATATCGGATTTAAATATCGGGTGTGCGTAACAAAAGCTATCGAAAATAAAATTTAATAATTTACCAGATATTTTGTGGATAACAATCCCATTAGCAGCACATGACAGAGTAACTTCCATAGTTTCGGATGGCTACTAAATTGCTTCTGTGCGTGCACCTCTTGTACCACGACAGACTTCCAAGCGGTGTTCAAATTATCACCATATTTTTGCTGACATCTAAGAGACTTAAGTCCTATGATACCTATTTTTGAGATACTGCGAAAAAAAACGTAATATGACCGAAAGCCTCTAACACACAAAGAATACGCTTTGCCTACACCAAAAACGTAATAATGGCGACTTGTATAGAGTATAACAAGTTGTGGACATTTGTGGTTGATTGAGAATATCACTTAAACTTCAGACTTACAGTCTTTAAAACATCAATATACTATCTTCTTTAAAAATGTATGACAACTGGCATTCAATTTATTTTTTATCGCAAATTCAAATTGTTTACATCCATATAGCCTAATCAGTAAGGCAAAATTAGCTCTGTTATTTTAGTATAATTCGGTGTCCTGATTTGTTGTAGTCTTCCATGCAACAATGGCAACGTATAAGTGGCGAGGAGTATCTGGAATATACTATAGTACTTTGTGTATATAGTAAGAATCTCTTTATTCGCGGGTTAAAAAATTGCGGCTAAAATTTTCTTTATTCGCGGATTCAGTCGGTATATTAGGATTAGTATCCTTTAGTAACGCATCGGCAACTTTTTTACTGTAGGCACGTGGTTTTTACAAACCAAATGGACAAATTAATATCAAAGTAAAACAAACCTTGTTGTAACTAAGCCTAAAGTTCATTGTTAAAAGTCACCGTCGTCATATTTCACGTGCTGCTATGTCTGTTGATAAATGCCGTCCTTGTCACGATCGGTGTTTTATTGTTTCAACTTGTCGATCGTTGCAATAATTTTGATTGAATAACACGTGTCTCTTCTGCTTTGTTGCCAATTTATAATGTCCAGTAAAAGGAAAGAAAATTACTTCCGATGCCGAAAAAAGTAGTTTTGTCGCTTAAAGTAGAAATAGAAATGCTTGACCGTTTACGCTTGGCGAGTCGTTTTGCGTCTATATCACGCTGTTTCAATGTTAATGAATCAACTGTATGATTCATCAAGGAATCCGAAGATAAAATAAGGAATCCTATCGCTGAATTCACAGCTGAATATAAATCTGAATTGAAAGACATTTTAAAAGCGACAAAACAGGAAAAAAATACGTACTAAGTTCTTTAAGCCCTTGCCTAATCCTGACAATAATAATTAAATTGTTCGAATTGATTTAATTTTGACTTTGATTTTATTTTGGAACTTTGGAACGTATCCCCTATATACCCATATAACTTACCATTCCATATTTGCGGAACGTATCCACCGTGAATAAGGAGCTTTTACTGTATTACCCATCTCCTTTATGTATATCGGGTCTCGATCTGGATAGGCTTTGGCGAAGTCCAGATGATCTGGCTTCGAGTTTGTTTTCAGGAGGTAATTGGGCCCAACTTTCACTCAATCGTTCCTTTCATTGGCTCGTATCAAACTTGGGGTCTTCGAGTCATAGACGTAAAACCTACTGTTTGTGACAGAGAAGTTGTCAGGATCCCACTTAATGTCGCTCTTGTCACTTTTCCACAGGCATGCACGTTTTCTGACTACTTTTGTGCTGACATTCTACCTTACGGACTTTCCGCATTCTTCTTCTTTCTTAGCACTTACAGTTCTTTTTCAGTGTGACCTTGTCTTCCTATAAGACGAATGCCCATTCTTGCCTATCCATTGCCTTACTTCTCCACCTCTTAACTCCCATCAATCCTCCTCCATATCATGCATTCACCGTATTCACGGTCTTCCGCTTTTTCTCCTTCCTTCTGATTTCTCATCCAAAATGTTATTGACTATTCTTGCGTTACAAGTGTGCCTGGGAAGCGTGACATGGGTTAAATCAATATTGTATGTTTTACGCCTCACTATGATGGTTGTCCGTTTATATAAAAGCAGGTGCCGCGCGACAACGCTCGACAATGATTAACATGCGGAGTTATTATAGTGGCGGTAGTCGGCATCTTTATATTTAATTATTTATAACAGCTGCGGGGAAACAAAGCGAGCCGCTGGACAACCATCACAGTGAAGCTACAATAAATGGAATTTGTCTCATTTAATTAAACAAATTCACAGGAAAAAAAAATCATTGGGTCACTCAAGATTTAGCTATTTTATGCCACCGCGCCACCTGTGAACAATCGATCAGAGAACAAGTGACTGCAAGCGTCATGTTGGCCAATATGATAACACACGTTCCCGCTACAGCTAATTGCCAATCTGTTTACTCATATATAAGGGGATCCTATGCAAGGAGTCCACCTACATAGTGGAAAAGTTAGGGCGAGGAAATGGGCAAGTTAGTGTTAGTTTGTTCTAGTTAGGGTGAGAAAATGGGCGAGTTAGTAGACCTACGCCAGATTAGTTTAGCGTTCACTTATTTGTTAATGGGTTTTTGTGATAAGTTGGCTACACTGTCAGAGCAATGACTAATACAAATTTTACATTGCAAATATGATAGTTTTAGGTTACTTAGAGCTCAACTTCTCACTTCATTTTAAGGCACTTCTCGCATTTTGTCTCTAAAAAAATCAACATACATATTTCTCTCAGGTAATTATTCACATATTGCAACAATAAATTCTGTGTGTTTCGTTTTTCTTAGTTTGAATTTATGTAGGTGGCATAGAATCCCCACGATCTTTTTTTTACACAATAGTAGAACGCGTATGCAAGGCTTATGAAATTGCCGATAGATGGCAGGCACATCTGTGATGTAAAGAAACCGGTAGGATCAGCCTTCGCACAAATTCCCAAACATGAACTTAAACATTCGAAACGTGTAATTTTGTAATGTAACATAACGGAAACAAACTTAAAGACCTGAGGTAACAGCAATATGGTAGCCAGAATGGGAAAACTTTTCTTATAGGATATATTGCAACCAAAGTATAATTTCATTTCTGATGTATTGCGTTGTAGCAACAATGGAAGTCCTTTCTATGAGTATAAAAATCGGAACCTATGTGCGCCATTTAATTTGTTTTGTCTAATTCCACCAGGTTGTATTTTATGACATTTCTGGTTTTCTCCCCTAGCATTGGCAGAATTGTAATCCATTTCTTAGGTTGGGGCACCTGGAAGGCGGAGTTACTTTACCCCGATGATATGATAGGTGATAAATGATAATGAAGCTCCAGGAGGGTTCTTAACTTAAATTCCAGACCATGGGCAACCACAGGAAAAATTCCTATGGTTTGATCGGGAATCGAACCCGGGACCTCAGGAACAGTAGTCAGGAGCTGACCACTAAGCCCATGAGCCTGGTCCCATTTTAAATCTGAATACTACAGTTCTTCAATATAGCTAATTGGATATAAAACAAAACGAACAATTTTGTATTCTTTTGAATCCGATTATGGAGTAAGTATATGTGGAATAGCATAGATTTAATTGATATCAGTTTTATTAAAACAAAAAGTGCCCGGAAAGGAGTGAGGACCATTCGGTTGATATTTTTCGTTTCTAATACGAATTGGCCAACACAATACTAATTTACATTTATCTGCGTACATTTGTTAAATAGTCTCATGACACTATTACTGCGCCCCTCCCCCCACTGAACAATATAATCGCACGCCTCTGCTTAAAACATGCAGAGAAATCGTGATATCAAGGGTACAGGTAAAGAACCAGGTAACTTTCGTATCGAAATTGGGTGTGAGGTGTCATTAGATTCTCTATGGAAACCACTATCATTTAGAAGTGTGAAACAGTAAAATATACCGTTTAGTCTTCTTCTTCTTCTAAGATTTTACTCAACAATTGCACTACCAGTGGTGATGTATGGAAGACCAAGAAAACGCTGGGCTGAACAGATGTGAGATCGGAACAGGCAAATACCTAATCCGTGAAGTTGATGATGATGTCTTCTTCATCCGTACTAGTCTTACTCCTGGATGCCTATTACGATCTCACTAATGAATTTCGTATCCAGTGTTTCCTTGGACGGCCCAGATATCTCTTCCCGGTCGGACAATAACGAAGCATGGCTTTGGGAACTTTATTTGAACTTGTTAGTAGCAAATTATTCATCTAGTTGTTCTGGTATTCTTGTATGTAATTTATGACTGGTTCTAAGCGTCGTCCCTTCAGAATATCATCATTGCGTTTGTAATCCCACTTGGTGTATCCTGCTATATATATGTCATGAATCTTAGTTTAGTCATAAGTTTATTTACCTTCAAAATTGCATGCATATAAGGAAGTATGGATATTGCACATTTCCTAGGTTTCAAGGGGAAAATAGTTACTTACTTGATTTTTTCTCTGTATCGTTCATATGACCATTGTAATTAAATAATAAATCCGGTGCATGGTAGGCCAAGGCTGGTTGATGTGGTTGCTGTTGCAGTTACTCGTACTATGCAAAGAGTCACACTGTTAGCTAGATGTAGTTTCTCAAGCAGATTTCACTACTTTTCATATTAAGTAATTAACTATTGTGTTTTCGAGATTCAGAGGTCCGCGTTTTACACCCTACTCAAAGAAACATTATTATAATTTAGCCGGGATTCGAACCAGGATACCTGTGATGTCACGGTGGTAACATTGTAGTAACAATAATAAAATTAAGTAAAAAAATGTAGGCTATAATATGTTAAACAAAGGAAGTTAGCATTGAAATTACTTGAATGAACAAAACAGTTGAAGGCATTTTTGTAACTTTCTCATGCACCTTGAGTCTTTAAGGGGTTAATGACATAATGGTCGACGTCTCCCTGATATTTCACGCTAGTGGTCCCCTTAATAACACGCTAGGGACGTAATAATAATAATTACTTTACTCTTTTTTAACTCTTTATTTTATAACATTTTTTGTACATATCACGTAGTCCTATATGTGAAGTCCCGTTGCTCTGTTTTGTTCTAATGAAGTGGCATATGCGAGTACATTAATTTAAAAAAGAGACTAACTTAGGTAGAGCATAAAAGCATACCGTTGTCGCCAATTTAATAATAAATGAAAAATGCTGTTAATTTTTATCAAAAGCGTTTCGTGTTACGTTTATAATTAAGTACTTTACCGCAGATAAACAAGGCTTGAAATATTTCGTTGTTTATTCTTTATGTTGTCAGGTTGGTAGCTGTTTTGTTTTTGTGAGGATAGTTTACAGTTGCAAGTGGTTGGAAATATATTTTTTCCAGCTCGTTGCTTTACGTACAAGAGGTATTTTGTGTGTGTTTGTTTGTAGATGTATGCTGTTGAAATATCTACTATACAATGAAGTTTCCCCCAACTGGTCATCCAGAAATGTATCGGTTATTTGCGGAAAACAGATTTACATCATCAAACAATTTGAATTTAAGGAATTCATGTACAGAATTTTATTGGCATTTAAAAAACTTCGTGTAAAATAAAATTGCAAATTACCTTTTATATTCAACCAGAGATATACTGGTCCACGGCTGTGGTCAAGTGGTAACATCGTTGTCTCAGACGCAGCAGGCCAGGTTTCGATCGCCGATCGGGATAAGTTTCCTGCGTGATACTTTTCTACTTTTTTTTCCTTGAGGTGAGACAAATATTAGGAAACGTCAAGATCAAAATAATCTCTGGACACTATCTGCTCATCAGAATGATCCTATAATCTCTGGACACTATCTGCTCATCAGAATGATCCTATAATCTCTGGACACTATCTGCTCATCAGAATGATCCTATAATCTCTGGACACTATCTGCTCATCAGAATGATCCTATAATCTCTGGACACTATCTGCTCATCAGAATGATCCTATAATCTCTGGACACTATCTGCTCATCAGAATGATCCTATAATCTCTGGACACTATCTGCTCATCAGAATGATCCTATAATCTCTGGACACTATCTGCTCATCAGAATGATCCTATAATCTCTGGACACTATCTGCTCATCAGAATGATCCTATAATCTCTGGACACTATCTGCTCATCAGAATGATCCTATAATCTCTGGACACTATCTGCTCATCAGAATGATCCTATAATCTCTGGACACTATCTGCTCATCAGAATGATCCTATAATCTCTGGACACTATCTGCTCATCAGAATGACCCTATCATAAGCATGAGTGAATGACATGTCTTATTTTCCTGTTATCTTGGAGGTGGCTCTCCCACAGAGCTGTTCGTTCTTCAGGGCAGACCCTCCATATCCCTGTGTGGTAAAAAAGTGTTACATGGTCAAAGTAAGGTAAAAACCCTATCGAATCCCTGTAAGACTCGAGTGGCGTAAGCACGTAAAAGTACCTGCAAAGGGAGATGATATGCTAACAAGGTAACTGTCAACCATAGCAAGACGAAACTTACTTTGAAATTTCTCCCAGAGAAGCTTGTGTTGTTCCAGGGTAGTGTCCAAAAAAATATTGTCTCTTTTAACTGCAAGGAACAGAAACCGAAGCCAGAATCCAGCAATGGGCCGCTGTACGGAGCAGATTGACTCCAAGCATGAGTAAGAGCGTAGTATAATGAGATGGGATGCGGCGGGGACGACATATAGTAGGGTTATTCAATTTACAAATTCCGATTCCGATTGAGGGTCTTTCCACTTTTCGGCGGTTGCCCTTTTACCAGCCGGCTGCTGGCCCTTCACATCCACATCTGTCAATCACAGAGGTAGATGATCAACAGCCAGTGTAGGGGTGACATGTGGTTAGCATGTCGAGTCCCCCAGCCGTTATAGCTGGTCAATTTACAAATTCAAGAGTTGTATATTAGTTCCCTATAGTTTAGATGACATATTTGACATTGGATTTTAATGCCTTACAATTAAAAAAAACCTCCTGGCGCGACAGGCCTACAAGGCCCTTAGCCTACCAGCCGGCTGCTGGCCTCACATCCACATGTCAATCACAGAGGTAGATGATAATCAGCCAGTGTAGGGGTGACATGTGGTCAGCATGTCGAGTCCCCCAGCCGTTATAGCTGGTTTTCTCAACCTGGAGCCGCTACTTATTGTAGCTACCCAAATGCATCACGATGCTGGGTGGGCACCGGTCCCATACTGGCCGAAATACCATGAGAAAATTTCTTCCCCCATGGAGACTCGAACCAGCGCAAGTCCCGTAGCTCTGCGCCAAGGCTTCCTGCCTTAACCACTCGGCTACGGCGCGGGACCTTACAATTAAAATCGCCTATATTTTTTGGACACGACCTTGGTACTTCACAGCGCTTCTCTAGAAGAAATGTCAAGGTAGGTTTCGGCATGCAATGGTTGACAGTTCCCTTGTAAGTAAGAAAGAGAGAGAGATACATACATGGCTATTTATCTATTTTATTTAAAATTATGAAAATTGTTTCAGTCTTCGAGGAGGCGCAATTTGAAATTCTGTGGTCTTCCAAAATTACTTTTTTTTTTTTCGTTATTTTACATTGATGTTGAGTCCCAAACATATTAGAACGGATCGGAAATAAGCATCACACCCGTCATGATACGGAGATAACTTGTCATAAGATTTAGTTCACAGGTCGCCGCCTCCAGAGGTCCGAACGGTGTTGATTAATTACGAACAATCATCCTCTTTTCTTTCTTCCTCTCGAGGTTTCAGCTTTCAGTTCATAAATACGATGCATACTTGTTATTATGTAACTAACTCAGTGGCACTATCCAACCCCTAGGTTCAAGGCCGCGCGGACATAAACTCTCTATACATCTTTATCCTGAACTAATTTTTCCCATCATCCCTTGTATTATCTATTTCTCCCAAATCATGTTTAATATTATTCTCCCACCTAATTATTGTTCTACCAACTGGACGCTTTCCCCCTGGTTTTCCTACCAGAAGCTTCTATGCCTCCTCTTCATTTCTCATCTGTGCCCGATGTCCTGCCCATCGCAGTCTGTGAGACTTAACTGTTATTATATCCGGTTTCTTATAAAGATCATGTATATTACTGTTATGTAGTCTTCTCCATTCGCCTGTCTGTTCATCTCTCTTTGGTCCAAAAATTTTCCTAAGAAAATTGTCAAATACTCTTAATATTTCCTATTCCCTTAACGTAAGAGTTCATGTTTCGTATCCTTATAACATAAATGGGAGAATAATAGTTTTATATATTTTTAGTGTAACTTTTTTAAAGAGTAGTTAGGACGACAAGAGTCCCTTTAATACCTAATAACATGCATTTTCATAATTGAAATTGATCATTTAATATTCAATCAAATTAGAGGCGATCCTTGAAATAAGTCGTATGGCAGGGTGTTTAGCGTCTAGACATAGCCTATGAGGAACTAGAGGAGCTGATGTTGAAATGATCACTAATTTACACAATTTTCTTCGTTAATAATTAAATCCACAAAACAGCGAGTTGCTTTATCTATTAATTTTGTAATCATTAATTAATGCAATCAGTCAGACACTTTGTGTGTAATTACTAGGGAGAGGATCTTGTGCACTAAAAGATTGCAACACTGATTAGCATCATGCTATTGTAAATCGAACGTAATTTATTCCTAATATAAAACTAACATGCGTAGGATAATAACTGCGTAGTATTGTTAGATTCTAAAGAAAATATTCAAGAAGATATTTAAAATAGGCCTATATTTATGGATTTTTTAACAAGTTATTTTTAGTTGATCCCGTGCAGTAATGGAGTGGTTAAGGTGAGATGCCTTTGCGCAGAGTTACTGGACCTGGGTTGGTTCGAATCACCATGGGGAAATACATTTTCTCATGGAATGTCGGCCAGTGTGGGACTAGTGCTCAACCAAGATCGTGAGGCATTTGGTAGCTATAATAAGTTGCGGCTGCAGGTTGAGAAAACCAGTTATAACAACTGGGGGACCCGACATGCTGACCATGTCACCCCTACACTGGCTGGATGTTCGTCTACCTCTGTGATTGACATATGTGGATATTAGGCCAGCAGCCGGCTGATAGGCCAATGACCTCCTAGGCTTATCGCGCCTTGGAGGGTTTTTTTTTATTTGAAGAAACAATGCATACTATTCACTAGAGCTCGGACTTCATTGCCTTTTCATTGCCGTGTCGCTTTCAAACAGTTGACTACACAGGTCTGTCCCGTGCGCAGTGCCACAGTCAGTGGCGTCTTTGCTGTGGTGCTACAAGTACAGTATGCAGTCAAATCATAATACCGATCACCACGATCTCATGAATGATTACAACATGACGAAAACAAACACACACACAAGATGAATTCACTTGTACGTGAGTACGGCCGTGAGTATTTTTGCCTAAAAGAATATAAAATATTTTGTAAATAGTGTAGTGTACAGTTGAAGAGGGAGAGAAGAATTTTTATCAAGAGCCATTGCAAATCTAAAACACATATTGGGAATGTAAAACATAAGCTTGACGATGAAATACAGTCTTCTGCACAAGGAGTTTCAGACACTTGTAATCATCGTGAATTTTACAAGGATTTATGCGAAACGATGGTTTCCGCGAATATTCCTTTCAATAAAGTGCAAAATCTTGCTTATAAATTTTTTTGAGAAATATACGGGAAGAAAAATTCCTTGTGAAACAACTTTACGCAGTTATTATTTATCTCCTTGTTATGAAGACGTTCTGAAATACATTAGAAATACTGTGGCAGATCATAAAATATGGGTGTCAATCAATGAAACCCAGGATTCGTCCGGAAGGTCTGTAGGAAATGCGATAGTGGGGATATTATCACCTGAAAAACCTAGGAACAAATTTTTGTTAACTACCGAGGTCTTAAATAAAGTCAACCATTCTGAAATCGACAACTTTTTGAAAATGCTATGTCTCTTCTATGGCCCAATGAAATAAAAAGAGATAATGTTGTTTCTATTTGTAACAGACGCAGCCCCTTATATGTTGAAAGTAGCTTCCAGAATTAAAGAACGATATCCGAAAATGATACATCTAACTTGCTTCGCCCATGGACATCACCGAGTAGCCGAAAGAATTAGGTTGCATTTCTCTGATGTGGACATTTTGTATCAAACATGAGAAAATGTTTTTAAAGGCCCCTTCTAGGAAACAGAAATTTAAGGAAATTGCATCACAAATCCCTTTACCACCTTAACATGTTTGAACTCGATGGGGGACTTGGTTGCAGACAACTGCACACTACTTGCAGCATAATGAAGTGATTGTTAAAGTAGTCAATACATTTTATGCTGAAGAAATTTCGGCGATAAAAATTGTGAAATCTCTGATATCAGGAAAACTGTATCAAAATTTGCAGGTAAACGTCTACACAGACATCCCTTTAATGATAATAAAAACTGGAATCTTCACATATAGCTTTGATTGATTCCATAAAACTAATAGAAAATGTATCGCGACATTTTGATGAAACAGGAGGTAGTTTTGGCATCTGAAATTGCAAAACAGAAATTGCAAAGTGTATTGCTGAAAAACCTTGGATACTCAGCTATTTGCAATATGAAGGATTTTCTAATGGACAACAAGAACGTATGTACTGTCTCCATGTTGGATACCCGTGATATACCCTACTCTCGTTTTGCACCAGCTACCTCATGTGAAGTAGAAAGGAGTTTTTCTAAATATAAACTTTGCTTGAACAGTCATCGAAGATTTTTTTCTTTTGAAACTTTACGGAAATACATTGTTATTCATTGTAACAGCTCTACAGAAGCGAAACGAGTTTAACTAACAGGGTTTTAAAAATATTATGTACAGTGCACATACTTTTTTTTGTGTTACCTCTTTATTTAAAACTGTACGAAAAAAATAATTGTGCAGAAATAATGAACTAATTTTTTGTAATACTGTATGCAGCACTGTATTTATAGATGCACAAAGAGAATTAATGTACGGAAATTATAAATTTGTTTAACTTTTTGTTGTACTGTAGCGTTTAATTTAAAAAGTTAAAAAATATTTTAAGCAACAAAATAAACTTGTAATCCACAATTAGCTACTTATTTCTTTCCCCACCTATACCTCCTTAAAACAGTACAGCACAAATGCCATACTAGTCAGACCGGTGCTACTACACTCCCTACCACTCTCTCATCGAGCAATATTATGTATAGTAAGAGTGCACATAATCTAACTTCATGTCCGAGCCCTATTATTCACTATACTATTTTGCAATCTTAACATTTAATGACTGTATTAAACACAATTTGTACATTAAATTTAGTTTTTCTTTCACCAGTATTTTGTTAGTGTTTAGTGGTCGAGTCCTCTTTTCGCACTTCGCTAGTTGATATTTGGGGCATGGTTTGTTGCATAGTAATCTTAACATTTAGTAGGCGTGTATAAAAATCCTACTATTTACCGTTTGAATTCGTTATTATTGTAGCCTTTCGGGCTCGATTAAAGAGATTCTTATTTCAAGTGTCGATTCCGACCTTCTTGAGAAGACGAATGCCGGCTTCGAATTTCATCATCATGATCGATTTAACATTAATAATAATTTAACAATTCATTAAATTTAATATCAGTTAAATTTGCATAAGACACGTGAATAAACACAGCCTCCTGATATAACACTAAAACCTAGATGTGATATGGCTGAAACCTTTCAAAATAAAAAAGTTAATAAACTGAAGAACTAATGTAAGTATTGTAAAGGAAACTTACACTACGTCATATGAATAGCAAAGTTTCTATTGATCGTATGCGGAGACCAAGTACTGCACTGGCCAACCACCAACACTTGTAACAAATTCATCTCACTTTGTCACAATCTTTTAGGCCTATAATAATTTGTAAAGAGAACTACCGTTTCAATACTTACAGCCTATTTAAAATAAATATAAAAATATATTCAACATGTTTCCGTTAAAAAATCCTCTACTAAAAAATTAGTTTAATATTAAGTACCTCTAAGTAGGTTCCTTAAAATATTCTATGCAACCCAAAAAAGTTTTCTTAATACATCCCCTAAGAATTCAGGAATGTCGTCTGAAACGTAAAGAAATATTTTAAGTGGTAATCATGATTCAGGAATTAATCCTTAAATATAATTAAAAAGTAAGGAAATATGTATTAAATCATCTTCTCAAACCACAAAACCTTTAAAGGAAATATGCTTCATAATTATAGAAAATTATCATAAGTAAGTTTTCCAAATTATCGATAAATTCACGACTCGCGAAATGAAGAGTGAATTTATCTAGAGAATTTGGAAATCAAGAGTGGCGTTTGTTAGGACTATTTAACGAATACAATTAAGCTGTTTACTCACAAATCATTATTTAAATATAGTTATTTTAAAATAATTATTTATTTAATATAAACGGCGATGTTTGAAAACAAATGAGAAACGATTGTTACGCTTGTTCATCACTGCAAAGATCATATTATTTATTGCCAAAGGATCGCAAATATTGTAAGAATGCACCCTAGTGGAGAAATTTGTAACCAACATTATAGGTATTAATTAATTTCTGATGTCCTATGATGTAAATGTGTCAATTATATTTTTCTGCAACGTTATTTCCTGGGAAATAATTCGTTTAAGAAAATGCAAACAGTGGTTTCTTTTCTTTTTGTGATTTAATCAATTACTACAAATGTTTTTATATTATCTCCCGCATGCGCTATCTGCTGACATTCATGCACTGTAATACAATCTGGTAGTCGTATTTTCTTCGAAGGTCAGTCACTGCAAAATAATGCTATGACCTATTTAGAATGTTAAAAAGGAGGAGCTTTCTTTCTTCTTCTTCTGCTTCTTCACTTCACGGGCTAGGCAAATTGCCTGTTCCGCCTCACAGCTGTTTTGTCCATCTTTTCACTGGCCTTCGTACATTCCTTGAACCTCTTGGCTTTCTTTAATATGATAAACTTCGGTTGATAAATTGGAGGCGAAACACGACTGTGATTGGTTGTAAATAGAAAATCATTGAAATGTGATTGGCCATTGACTCCCATTTGGGGCGTGAGTTAAATAGTCCTTGTAATGTTCTCTGTAGACTTGAAATGCCCTCCAAATTCACAATACATATTTCAGTAATATATCCTGTTGAACGCCAGAAAGTCTTTTTTTTTTTAGAATCCTCTAAAATATGCCATAAGATTAGAGGCAATTAATGTTAAATTGTTGTCTAAAGTCCACCTCCCAAAATTTATTAATTTATCCCCTAAAATCAGAAGAGTTTTTCGCTAAAACATCCTCTAAAATTTCAAGACTTTTCATAAAAATGTTTTACAATTCTAGGAATTTATCGTTATAATATCTTCTAAAACTCGTCAAAAGTCTTGCAAGTATCTTATGCAAGGGCATTTCCATAAGGCCGTAATCATGTTGTACAGTGTTTAGGGTATAATGATATTGTGGATGTAATTTGAGTAGAGTAGTGGCTTGTATTGGTGTTTTTCATCAAGTTGTTTACTTCACTAATTAATTTATTGGAATATTGAATGAGGAAAAAGATGAAAGTTGATTTTTAATATTAGATGGAAGTTATTGAAGCATAAATAAATGTTTTAATTAAAAGTATCCCACGCAGAACTAGTTATTTACATAATAAATACAGCCTATGTCTGATATATTGGAGTCATTTGCTGGAAAAACAATTAAGAAGCTAATAACAAGGCATTTCTGATGTAACCTGCGTATTTTGTATGACCACAGCATACCATGTGATTAATTAACCTAGCGCCATTTTAAAAATAAACTGTCTCCAAACTTCATTAACTGTGTGCAGGTGGTTACGGCTTGCAGTTCCAAACACCGTGCACCACACGTAGAATGTTTCAAATCACAGAATGTTTTATATAATGTGTTCACTTACTTTTTTTCTGAAAAATTATACAAAAAATCATTTTCAAAATCAAATGTAAAAATTAAACCATTTTTTATGTTTACTCCTGAATTCTAATGTAAATTCTGGTGCATTTCTTTATATAGCCTATTTATTTTGGTTTATTATAGTAAGTTATGCTTTTCTATTCAAGAAATTAATTACGCATATGCCTATTTCTTATCTACCTGTCTATCTGTTTATATGTTGACCGCGATGTAATAATCGTAATGTTTGTTGGATCGCTGGATTCTTTTAAGATTGGAAAAATCCAAGGAGCAAGTCTTTCGGGAGGGACTTCAAGGAAATCCGTGGGTCCCGAATCTGAAGATTTTCAGCCTCTAAACAAAATTTACCGACCTCCTTCATCCTAATAATACATTTGTTGCCTACTAGATGTCTCATTGGGTCGATATGATACCGCATACCATTCATGACATATTTAGGGAAATAAGAGTAACTAAATTAACTTGTTTTAGTAACTTCTAACAAAGGAGAGACTAAAGGCCTAAAATGGGGCTGTTATGTCTTGTAGATATATAGGTAGAACTGTTTACATATCCGTTTAACCATGTATCTCTCTCCATCTATACTTATGTCTGCATGTCTCTATATCTTAGCTATCTGTTTGTCCGCCTATGCAAACTGTATTTTTATCTGTTTATCACCTGTCTATATCCATCCATAGTAATTCTGCCCGAAGGCAGGTGCTTCACTGCAATCATAGCATTTGCATGCTATGCTTGCAGCTTTACTAGGGAATTGTGTAGGTGTGGTAGCTTCCCGTTGCTTTCCACACCGGTGAAGGATGATGATAATGATAAGGATGATAGCCATATGATTTTGGGGACCGTTTGGGCCTTAAAGTTTTTCCGACATTTGTCTTACTGGTGAGGAAAAACCCCGATAAAAACCTCGCCCAGAAAAACTGCTCCGACCGGGGATCGAACCCGGGCCCGCTGCGTGACAAGGCAGCACCCTACCTCGAGACCACAGCGGTGGACACCTGTCTATATAGTTTATGTAAATATAGATTCTTCCATTTGTCTGTCTGTTATCTGTCTTGTGTCCATGTCTGCTTGTCTATTCATGATTAAACTTGATGTCCTGAAAATTTTCACGCGAACGATGTTTCTTCAAAATCTTTTGCACGTCATTATTAGCTGTTTTTGAAAACAAATGTCTTTGAAGTAAAAATGAACTGCAAGAATAAGATGAATTTAAAAAAATAGTAAAACATGTTTCAAGAAAAAATCCAGTAAGTTGAAAAACATAGTAGCTAAATTCAAAATAATGTTATTAAAACGGATATTCCCAATATTTCTCAACTCAAAGAATTAAAAAAAAAGTGTAAACGTGTGTAAAATTTAAAAAAATCTTACCCCCTTTAGCCCACTATATTTCCTCAACTACGAATGTAGGTAGGCCCTACGTATCATATATGTATCATTGAGGCGATGTGCAAACCTCATGCCACTCACTAACACCTGTAGGGAAATTAGCTTAAATAAATTAGTCCTAAATGTTCTTGTTATCTCGGAGGGAACTCTGACATTGAGCTGATCACTTATTCGGGGAGGCCCTCCATATCCGCGTGTAGTCAGAAAAGTGTGTGGATTCAAAGTTTAAAATCACTCCCGACAGGTCGTGTGCCCCTGTAAGGTCCGAGCGCCGTGGGGCATGTAAAATCATATTTAAGGTAAGAGGTTAAACTATGATGGAAAAGAAGGAGATGTTAAGATATTGGAGATGATTTGTTAGAGTGGTGATATCAAAGGGTGAATACCCAATGTGACCCAGACAGTCTGGTTTTATGCAAAATTGTCAAATTCGTGTCATATGGTTTTGACCTGTTTGGAAGAGTTCCAGTATAAAAATCTGGAGGTTTGCCTTTATTTCAGTAAATCAATTTTTATTTCATCAGATGAAAATTATCTTCTAAACAGCTTTAAAGTTTCTTTCTTCCACCATTTTACTTATAATACAATTTTAATATTACAGTAGTTAAATAAATTGCTTTTTTCCGTGATATCAATCCATGATAAACTAAATCAGTTTTAAAACTTTTCTTTATTTAATCCTTTTGTTATTAAATACTTTTTTATGAGATTTGTTTTCCTTATTCTCTACCTCTTTGGTTTAGTATGCTATGTTAATTTTATCGTTTTAAGATACAGGTAGGCCTTTTTTTTTTTTTTGGAACTTGCATATTTGCCAACACTTTAATATTAGGTTTGATTTTTAACTGTATATTTAATTGCTCTTTCTTATGTATTCCATTCCATTAACCGTTTTAACCTCTGGCCTTTTACTTGCCACACGCCACCCGGGCCCTACAGTGATACGGCTTGTCCGGAGAGGGATTTTAAACTATGGATCACATACATACACAAGGACATGAAGGGCCTCGCCGAATGAGTGATTAATTCAATGTCAGGGCCTCCTCCGACACAACACAAATTTAAGACGTAACACACAATTTATATTAACATGGAGAACATGATAATGGTCATATGATGTTTCGGGATAGTTTTGAGTCCTAACGTTTCCTGACATTAGTCTTGCAGCTGAGGAAAAATCCCGAAAATAAAGTCAATAAGGAAACTTGTTGACTGGGGATCGAACCCGGTCCGCTGCGTATAATACAAAACTTTTTTTCAACATCTATGTATTAATACGATATGGAAATACTTTGCACCCCTTTTTAAGAACATTGTGTGCACAGAGGACTGTGATATTTGGCATAATTAAAGTTCATATAGAGGAGTGCAGAAAAATATACGAGTAATTTATGTATAATACGAGGGCGGATCGGAAAGTAACGCACAATAATTTTTTTCTTGCTTGGTATTGGAATGTTGAAATTTCACAGAGATATAGTTTGAAGTTTTCACTACAGATGGTATTTTTTTCTCAGGTGCACCTCTTACGAGAGAAGCTTGAACTATGCAACAAAGATGGCGCGCATGCTACAGTCGTCCACCTGTGAGGAACAGAGAAGTGTTGTTCGATTTTTGTGGGCCAAAGGGCATAAACCCAGTGAAATTCACAGGGACATGCGTGGCGTGTATGGGGATGATTGTATGGACCGTAGCAATGTCTCCAGGTGGTGCACATTCTTCCAAGAGGGACGCGTGAACCTTAGTGATTCGCCACGCTCCGGCCGGCCGACAACAGCAGCAATCCCGCAGAATGTCAGAGGCATTGAGGCGGCAATTCTGAACGACCGGCGTGTGCAACTGCGAGCCTTATCGCAGAAGTTCAACATTTACTATGGTGCGGTGTACGATATTGTTCATGAAAATTTGAAATTCCGTAAAGTTAGAGCTCGCTGGGTGCCTAAGAACCTGACAGACGACCACAAGGGCCAGCGAATGATGGCAAGCTTGGACCACGTAACGCGGTACACCGCACAAGGACATGACTTTCTGGAAGGAATCGTCACATGTGATGAGTCGTGGGCGTACCACTACACGCCCGAAACAAAGCAGGCATCAATGGAGTGGAAACATGCTGGTTCCCCAGTAAAGAAAAAATTCAAAGTGACTCAATCTGCCAGGAAAGTGCTTGTGACAGTGTTCTGGGATATGCATGGTGTTTTATTGGTGGACTTTGCTGAACACGGGACCACTGTGAATGCTGCGGGCTACATTAAAACTTTGGGTGAAGTTGCGTCGTGCCATTCGTGACAAACGTCACAACATTAACGTTAAACTTCTTCATGACAATGCTCGCCCCCATGTTGCTGCTGTCGTTCGTCAGAAAATCGCCGAATTTGGTTGGGAGGTGCTCCAGAAATCACCATACAGTCCGGATCTTGCACCATCGGACTTTCATCTGTTTGGTCCCATGAAGAAATTCCTGGCCGGCAAACGCTTTGAGAGAGATGTGGAAGTGAAATCAGCAGTGCGCAGATGGCTACACTCCAACCAAACGGACTTCTACGAACAGGGCATATTGAAACTGGTAACACGATGGGAAAAATGTGTTGAGAAAGTTGGTGACTATGTCGAAAAGTAGGTAAAAGGTGTAAGTTCATTTGTGATTTTTTCCTTTTTTTTACTATTAAACTTTTAAAAAAAAATATTGTGCGTTACTTTCCGATCCGCCCTCGTACGTGTTACAAATAAATTAAATTAAACAAAATCAAATATTTTTTTCTATTGAATTTATGTGTATTATTCATTTGTGTACTCATTAATTTGTTTACGTTCATAGCTGAAAGTGCATTTTTATAAAAAGAAAATCGTGCAGCAGCAATCTGAATTGACTTTACTGTCGTTTATTTATTATTAGTGGTTTATTATTGGCGATTTAAAGAAGTGAGTACATTTTATTATTTAAATTTAAATTGCACCCTGTCTAATGTTGCTTTCAGTAATTTCATTATATATATATATATATATATATATATATATATATATATATATATATATATATATTTACATATTCGCACCTACTTCCATTATGCCTCAACATAGAATATTGACGGGTCGGTTGTGAGAGACAAAGAGAAGGGATATATATATATATATATATATATATATATATATATATATATTCCTGTACACATAATAATAGGCCAAATGCAAATGTAAATAGTATATAAATGTCAAATGACGCGATATTGTTTTTTTTAAATATGCCTTAGCCAAGCTTTACCACATATTTCTTATCGTTCGTATTTTTGAAATAAATTGAAAATTAATGCATAATGACGTATTTGTGACATACTTAAAACTTTAATGTATTGTGGTTCGAATTTGAACCTGTGGGCAACCACTAGTACATTACATTACATTAGTAATGCAGAATTTTCTTGATATTGAGTTGTTAACATATATAAAAGTAAAGTGATTCCACAATAGGCCCGGAGGCCCTTGGGGTAGTAGGAGGTTAAGCTCCCACTTTTTCTAGACAATCGACACTTTATGTCAGCCGGGTTGTCAGCCCTGCGTGACGGCCGCCTTTACCCCAGAACAAGCGTCTGGTACTTATTTCCGTTAGAGGCTGAATCGACCCCAGGGTCATAGTGCCGCCAGAGGATTTGGGTCAGTTTAAAAATCCTGATCCCAACGGGACTTGAACCCTCGATCCTCCAGCTTGTAGCTCAGTGCCTTAACCACTACGCTACGGCGATATTTTACATTAATACAGTATACCGTTATACGGTGGATAGGCTTTTTTCTTGTTTTTATTTATGCAACACTGATAATTTTTTCATGCCATTCTTCAGGGATTTATAATTATATTAAGAAATTAATCAGTAAGAATTAACTACACGATCGTTATAGAAAACTAGATATAATAAAAACAGTTTAAGTCTCATAGACTGCGATGGGCAGGACATGTGGCACAAATTGGAAATGAAAGAGGGTATGAAAACTTCTTGTAGGATAACCAGAGATAAAACGCCCAGTTGGTAGATCAAGAATGAGGTTGAAGAATTACATTAACCATTATTTAAGGAATTAGGTTGTACAGGGGATGATTGGAAAATATTAGCTCAGGATAGGGATGTATGGAGAGTATTTGTCCTCCCGGCCATGAACCTATGGGTTCTATAGCGACAGTGAGTTGGGTAGTTAGTTAATTATTTTGGTCATTGTGAAAAAAAAAGACATTTCACTTATACCACTTTTTTCTCTAACAGAACTGTAACCATATAACTACATTACATACAAATTTCAATTTATCAGTATCATAAATCATAACTGTTTATTACTTCTCACATATAACTTAGGTCAGAAGAGATAAGTTAGTGTGTATTTTGTGTTTTTCCTTGTTCTCACGGTATAGAAGAATTTTAAAGTAACATTATGATATTGTAATGCTGAAAACTGTTAATATATAGTTACTATGGTTTGGCAGAGCTCTTGGATTTCAGCTATTAAAGTAAAGTAATCCCACTACAGGCCTCGGGAGGCCCTTGGGTTAGTAGGAGGTTAAGGCTCCCACTTTTTCTAGACAATCGGTACTTGATGTCAGCCGGATTGTCAGTCCTGCGTGACGGCCGCCTTTACCCCCAGAACAAGCGCCATAGTGCCGCCAGAAGGTTTTGGTCAGTTTAAAAATCCTGACCCCACCGGGACTTGAACCCTCGACCTTCCGACTTGTAGCGCAGTGCCTTAACCACTACGCTACGGCGTGCCCCATTTCAGCTATTATTTTCATTAACTAATCAAATAAGTAACTATAAAATTAAGGGAGTAGTACTGTTAACCCTACCAAGTACTGCTATTATTAGTGAAGTATATCTGAGGCATAAATAACTAAATTTATTAAATGAAATTATATGTTAACTTCTTCCATAGGCTATATTTGTTGTAACGTTTACATGACAACATACATAGCTACCATATTTTTATATGCAATTGCTCATATTTATTCATTAAAATATATATAATTTTACAGGAAATAAGTAAATAATAATTTAATTATTAATGAAAATTAATGTAATATAATTTTGAGATTAGTACAAGATGAAATAGAAGAAAATAGAATAAGAAAGTATCAATCAATCAATACATTTTGTCCTACCAAATATAACAAGGGCAGATTGGGCTCTTCAGCAGTAGAGAAGGCAACGTTTCTAGTGTTGGTACACAAACAAGGACCCTGCAGGCTTGGAGACAGAGAGATGGCAGCCCCATACACCAAGTTTGTAACGCAATCAAGGCGACATTTCCATTACTAAAAAGCTCAAATACAAATCGCCGGACGGAAAGTTAGTTGAAAGAAAGCGATGGAGTATTGAGCCGGAACAGGCCATGGACCCTATATCGTGCAGATGATGTTCACCGGTTGGACTGGCCGCTCAGAGTCCAGATCTCAAACCCATTGAGCACCTTTGGGACGAATTGGACGGAAGAGTGAGGTCTCAGCAAATGCGACCAATTTCTATTGTCCAACTGCGTGGCATGTTCCAAGAGGAATGGCAACGCGTTCCAGTGGATATTCTACACAAACTAGTGGAGAGCATGCTTAACAGGGTTGCAGCGGTTATAGCAACCAGAGGTGGCACCACGAGGTTCTAGAGGACAAAACAAAGTGCCCAATTACTTTTTGGTAGATCGTGTATAATTCATAGCTCTGATGATGATGATGATGATAATAATAATAATAATTTTTATATTTTTATTATTCCGGCTTTTACAATGAATATACATTTTTCTGGTACCCATGTTCACATTAACTACGCATTTGTTTCAACACATTTTTCCATTCTTGTATGTTCATCCATATATCTTCTTCTATTTTTCTTCCCTGTGGTTCCCACTCCATGATTATCTTAGGTAGTCTTCCTTCTTCCATTCTTCTAATGTGTCCGTACCAATTTAATTGTTCCTTCTTTATAAAATCTAATATTGAATATTGTACCTGCATTTTTTCTTTTATCTATGAATTTCTGATTTTTCCTTCCTGGATATTCTTGCAGCACGTCTCCTGTAGTCCATTTCAGTGGCGAGTAATTTTTTTTTTCATTTGTGCATTTAAAGCCCACACATCAGCTCCATAGGTAATAATGCTTCTGATTATTGTATTAAAAATAGTTTTTTTTTTTTGTTTCTTTGAAGATATGTTTGTCCCATACTATTCCATTTAGGGCAGATATAATAATAATAATAATAATAATAATAATAATAATAATAATGATAATAATAATAATAATAATAATAATAATAATAATAATAATATGAATGATAATAGCGGAATGAAAATATTCTCCATGCCGTAGCAGTCGGCTAGGAGATCAAGGACCTTCCGGGCCTGCTGGGCCATGGAGTTTGTTTAAGATAATAATAATAATAATAATAATATAATAATAATAATAATGCAGTAATAATAGTTTTTTAATTAATGTCGCCATGTTATCATTGCGACTTATTTTATGTTTAAGTAATTGAGATGATTTCCATTGTGAGCACAGATAATTAGTAATTAATATAAAAGTACATTACCTAAAATCTGTTGAGAATGGAGTATTTCGATTTCTGCCAACTTTGAAATAAAAAAATATAAATTTCAAAGCAAATTGGACCATGTGTCTATATAATTTCTATTTTAATCAAGTATGTCATCGTTTACTCTTATTGTCCGCATGGCTTAACTTTGCAAGAAATTTGTAAAAAAGAGACAGCTGTGCTCGCCTCTCACTCGCACCAGTGTTGTCGGTATTTCTTCACCAGATGTTAATAGGGGAAAGGGGAAGATGAAAACTGACAACAGAGTGGGTTCTTTCTTTTGTAACTGAGCCAAAGCGGTCAAGGATCTACCCTTATATCTCCACCTCTCTCTTTGCCAAGTCAAGCCAGTTATACAGTAAATTAGTGAATGAGGTGTTTCTTTTCTGAATATTACAATACATTGTTCTGTAATGTTCCATTTGTCGACCATTTGGTAAGCCTTTAAAGTACTGAAAACATACATATCAAATAGTAC
Organism: Diploptera punctata; assembly: GCA_030220185.1. Taxonomy (NCBI): domain Eukaryota; kingdom Metazoa; phylum Arthropoda; class Insecta; order Blattodea; family Blaberidae; genus Diploptera; species Diploptera punctata. The sequence goes on from JASPKZ010008378.1 coordinate 3,833,261, forward strand.
AATTTTACCTAAAATAGATAGAACTTCGGTTCTATTTTGAATTTGTTTTCTTCTTTTAATTAAGGGGTTTGAATTTTGTTTAATTACAGTGATTATCATTAGTGTTATAACTATGAAATAGCATTGTTATTTTATTCAAATATGGAAACATATTCATAATTTATTAATTTCTTTACATTACAAAAAAGGTCTAATTTAAGCTCCGTGTTCGGGTAAAGTGGACCCCTTGAGTCCACCCTAGCTTTTAGACTATTTTTAAGTTTATTTATTCTATTAATTTATACAGACAGGCACAACTTTGTCTGAACGTGTTTATGGTTAATCCTAATTATAAAGCGTTGATATTTATTTAATGTTTTGAAAAAATATTGTTGATTATAACATTCACAAATCATTCAACTGCAGATGGCGACGGCCTTTGGGTTTAGTAAAATTACAAGCATATGAAATAAAATTAATTAAGTGCATGGTTGTTACAGATAGCATCCTCATTGGTAAAATATACGTATTCGTGTAAAGTGGACCCAGGTCCACTTTAACCACCTAGAAGAGGGTCCTCATTAACCTAATACTTTTGTTATGTCCAATTATTTTATACAGCCGCCATGTTATACAATATCAAACCAACGGCCCGTCAGTATACTAAAACAGCATCTACATAATGTAGGCTAACATTTAGGAGATTTTTCAATATTTGTAATATTCAATATACGTAACCAAATTCATTGTAGATAGATGAAAATATTGGAAGGGTCATATAGAAAGAATGGAAGACAACCGACTTGCAAAAACAGCTAATGAAGATAGACCAATGGACGGGAGAAAAACAAGAGGAAGACCAGCCAAGAGATGGATAGACAGTGAATGCACATCAAATACGTCTTCCTGCGAGGAGTGATTTTGGTAATAAACAGGATGAAAATCCTACAAATTATGATTAAGAAGAAGAAGTAATATCCAATAGCAGACATTAAGAACAAATTCTTAGGTTGAAAAACTTTTAAAATATCAATTTTCATAAATATCACAAATAAACTATTCTTCGCACAAAGAATGAAAGAAACTGGCCTTGAACACGTCAAAGTTGATGAGGGGGAAGAATTTAAAATATGTTCTGTTAGAGGTTAGCACCAATTAAATAAATTATGAACAGGGTCCACATTACCCGAACTTCCTCTAATAATGATGATAATAATAATAATAATAATAATAATAATAATAATAATAATAATAATAATAATGAAACTGGTGAAATAATAATAATAATGATAATATAGTATGACACAAAAATGCTCTGAGGACAGGCCGACTATTCTCACTAATAGGTAACGGCACAGAAAGTCACATAATTAGCATAATGCAATCCTTCAAACCTAATATCACATTTCTTAACCGAGTTGGCTACTAAAAAGCAGCTACTCAATGACCTCAAGAGGCTGTGTGGATCCCGTTCGATATCCTATCCATAAAAAAAATGTTGTATGTTATAGCCGGGAATTGAATGTGGGGTAGCTTATTATTACATGGCTTTAGAGATTGAGTAACATTGATATCCTAGATACACACATACATATGTCGCGAGAATGCAACAGAATCGATATATCGATAGTGTTATTGTACGACTGTGTGTAGCACCATCGGAACCATTGGGGACTGTAACTACCCCCATCCCTACACTTGTTCGGGAAACTATTAGCTTGACTGTTCTACAACCCCCCGCCCTTCCCTTTGTACTTCCCTTAAACCTAACCATGTTCCTATATAGTATCGGTTTGAAAATTGGATCACAATATTAGAGTACTTGCACGCACATTGTATGTCTGTCTGTACTTTGCCTAGCTGACCGAATTCAACCCCTAACTGGTGGGGGTTGCAAGGGGGAGAAAGATTGGCCCTAGCCTCCGCTTGGCCCTGGTTCTGTATTGAATTGATTCAGTCATTTATACTGCAGAATATATTAATGAAGAAATTTGAACTGTTATTTGTGATGGTTATTCATCAGGTATATCAATGTATGTAGGGACCTACTCAGTGTTGAAAGTATCAAAAACTCCAATTTTTACTAATGTCACAAGCTTAGGCATTTAAACACTTAAATAACTCACTGGCTCTATTGGACCCGTAGGTCCATGATATACATCCCTATCCTATCCTGAGCAATTGTTCTCCAGTCATCTCCTGTATAATCAACTTCCCTCAAATCTTGGTTAATATTATTCTCCCACTTCATTCTTGGTCTGCTTACTGGACGATTTACCTTTAGTTTCCCTACAAGATGCTTCCATGCCCCTCTTTCATTCCCCATTCGTGTTACATTTCTTGCCCATCGCAGGGTTACGAGATTTAACTGTTCTTATTATATCAAGTCTCCTATAAAGATCATGTAGCTCACTGCTATGTAGTATTCTCCATTTATCTGTCTGTTCATCTCTCTTCGGTCCAAACATTTTCCTAAAACTTTAGCAGTCCTATCATGTAAGTTACTCGTAATCTTTTCTCCTCCTTTAAAGTAAGACTCCATGTTTCGCATTCTTATAATATAACCGGGAGAATAGCAGTTTTATATATTTTCAGTGCAACGTTTTTTGATAGAACCTGGGATTACAAGAGTCCCTGTAATGCATAATAGGATGCATTTCCGGAATTGAACCTATGTTTAATTTCTTCTTGCATTTCATTCCTATTTGTAATTATTGTTCCTAGGTATTTGAATTCATCCACTTCTTCAAAATTTCTCTCATTTTCCATTAATTGTCCATTTCCATTGTATAATATATTTCTACGTGTGAACATATATTTAGTTTTATATATGTTTACTTCCAGTCCCAATTTCTTAGTGTTACTCACTAGAGTGTAGGAGTATCCCAGTTTAAATACTTAGACTGTGTTGTTGATAAAAGAAATTGTTTGAAGAAAGAAATATCGACTCTCCAATCAAAACAGAGCCTTCTATGGCTTATATAACATTTTACCTTCCTCAGCATGATCTACCCAAAATGGCATTTACCAACCCCTATTTGCATACTTCGTTAGAAGAACAAAGAAATGAAAAAAGAAAAAACTTAAACTACAACACAACCCGGCACTACATAGCTCCACTGAGGTTGATAGATAGTGGAAAGTTAGAACTTCAGCTCCAATAACTATTTAAATGCTTTATAATCAAAACTTGCTATGGGATTAAACGAACAAATATTTTAACCTCCATACTTTTTTATCTAGGGCAAATGATTTTTATGTATATTAGATAGAGCTGTGTATTGTGTCGTTCATATACTTTTATTGTATTAATAGTAGTATTTCAATTATCATTAACAGTATTAATGCTGCTTTCTATTTCATTCGCTCAGTTTAACATTTCACTGTATTGGTACTTTTTTAAATGGTATAGCGACCCGGGCCTTACAGTCGCACGACCTGTCGGAAGAGGAATTTTATGCCATGGATCACACACGCACTTTTTTCACCACACAAGGACATGGAGGGCCTTCCCGAATGAGTGATCAGCTCCGAGACAACGCAAATAAGACGAAACACGCCATTCACACACACATTCATACTTAACATGACGAATATGTTGATGATTATGATGGCCAAATGATGTTCGGGTACCTTTTGGGCCTTAAAATTTCCTGATATTTGTCTTACAGGTGAGAAAAAAACAATTACCCAGGAAACTTGACCCGACAGATGGTCGAACCCGGGCCCGCTGCGTACGAGGCAGCGACGCTACCCCGAAACCAGTAATAAAATTATACGTTTATTATTGTAAATTTGACTAAATTTTCATTTATTATCTTAATACATTATTGTGATTTTTAAAAATTTAGTATAACATATGTTTGTCCTGATTGAGTGCAAGACTTAACCCCACTAATAAAATGAATAAATTCATTTGAAATAACACATCTAGGAATAATTATTTGTCACTTCATATTATTGCGAAAATTATATTTCTATGTGGGTGTGAGACTTGGAAAAGAACAATCGCATTACCGGTATGTAAAAAATAATGCAAGTACGTATAAATAGATACTTGAGATTTATTTTGGGAATATAGTGGCCAAAAACCATATCAAAAGAGGAATAATGGAAGTTACACCACAGGATACCGCAAATGGAAGTGGATTGGACACACTCTCAGAAGATGTCTAGACAGTGTGCCAAGAAAAGCACTGGAAAGGAATTCACAGGGATTGCCTAGAAAAGAGGAAGACCAACAATTGTAACAACAGAAATTGAACAAGAAGAAATGTATTGACTTGGGCTTTCACGGCCGGAATTGCTACGATGATCTTGAAGAAGATTTCTGGGCTGTAGGCCGTGGTCTCGAGGCTTGAAGTTCCCCGACGTTTCGCCAGAGACTGCGTCTGGCATCCTCAAGGGTTGTCTTGAGACTGGCAATTTGCCAGCAGAGATGTAATTTTGTTCTGAATTTTGGGATACCGGTGATTACCACCTTGATCTCCTCCTCTGAATGCGATGGTTCCTATTATAACAATTCATTGGTTGTAGACTTAGGAGCATTTATCTCCTAAGTCAGATAAAACTTAGGCATTTTATATTTTCTATAGTTGGCAGTGTCATAATTGCCTAGCTTATTGATCAGTTCATTTGGATTATACTTTGCTCTTACATATAGTTTCTTGGCCTGATTTGCCATCACCTCCAGAAGAGGAGGAATCTGCAACTCTTGATGCATTCTATCTATCCTAGTTCTATAGTGGTAATCACCGGCATAGCGGATACATTTATTCTGAAAGATCTGAAGTTTCTTTATCTTACTCCGCGCAATGGTGAGCCATGCGGGACATGCATAGATCATCTGGGACCTTATGCAGGCCTTGTACACCAAGGTGCGTGTTCTAGGTTGCAGCGAGGCTGACCTTAGTATTGGTCTAAACTGGCTCAGACTCTTGTAAAATTTGTTCTCCGTCTTCTCCAGGTGCTTCGTCCAGTTCAGCCTCTTGTCCAATATTACCCCAAGATATTGAACAGTGGGCTGATATCTAATGGGAGTGTCATCATACACTAGGGTCTCAGCCCGCGTCATATCGTACTTCTGGGTAAAAATAATACCCTGGTTTTTATTCTTACCTATCTTAATTCTCCATTTATCAGCCCACTGTTCAATATCTTCAAGGCTTCTCTGCACCTTCCTACAGGTCATCTGAAGAGATCGACCTTTACAATATACAGCAATATCGTCGGCGTACAAGGCCAGCTGCGTCTGTGAGTTCCTGGGGATGTCGGCGGTGTATAAATTATACAATAATGGTGACAAAACTGAACCCTGCGGAACCCCCGCCTGCACTGGTCTACTGCCGGAGAGAGCCAATCCCTCGCTGACCACAAACGTTCTGTCTTTCAAATATGATGAGACGATTGCAACCATCCCGTCGGAGAACCCAAATTCATTTAATTTATACAACAGGCCTTCATGCCAGGCCGTATCATATGCTTTTTCCACGTCCAGGAACGCCGCAACTGTGCTTTCTTTAAAATTAAATCCCGAAATAATATACTCAGTCAACCGCAACAGCTGCAGCGTCGTGGACCGGCCCGGCATGAAGCCAAATTGTTCATCAGGGATGATGCGCAAGGGTATCGTCATCTCGATCAATCTGCTCAGCAGCAATCTCTCAAATAGCTTACCCAAGCTGCTGAGCAGACTGATCGGACGTCTATTCACCACAAATTTCGGGTCCTTTCCCTCCTTCGGTATTGTAATTATCTTTGAAACCTTCCATTTCTTAGGGAAATAAAATATTCTTAGACACCGATTAAAAATCCCAGTAACGTAGCGCAACATCTCCGACGGGAGGTGTTGAATCATCTCATTTGAAACACCGTCAAGGCCAACAGCCTTTCGTCTCGACAACTTTTTAATATGACTTTTCACTTCAGCGAGGGATATCGCTCTCAAATTTTGTGCAGGGGCTCTCGCAGTTATCTGTGCCGCCTCCATCTCCACCCCATCTATCCAGTCGTCATCGTAGTAGGGACTGTCATGGGAAACCCAGCCTCCAGGGAATCAGCTATCGTTTCTGCTCTGTCCAATGGTAAGTATCTTAACCCATTAGGTCCATGAATTGGAATATTATGATTTTTTATTGTTTTAAAACGTCGGACAATGGGCCAAATTTTATTGGTTTTTTCCGCTTCTAAAAGCTCCGTTCTGAATTTCCTCTCTTTAAAATCTTTAATAAGCCTATGTATCTTATTAGTTAAAAAATTTAAACGAGTCTTGTCCTCCTGTCTTCTATATCTTTGCCATACTCGTCTAGCCACTCTCTTTTGTCGGACCAAAATATCTATTTCCGGCAAATTCCCCGTGGAGTATCTACGGTTGTCCGTAGTCGTAGCATTGATAAAATTTGTCTGGCAATTTGTCCACTGTCTGTCCTATTTATACCGTTCGCCGCGATGTGTGCTTAGGTTATATCTGCCTTCTGATTGGTCAGCGGTAGGGACTTCCATTGCTCCAATGAGGTTGCTGTTTGACGGTCTAGTAGACTGTTCTTGTAGAGGTTTGCAATCTGTGTTTTTTTAGAACCGGTATCCATATTTTGTTGACTTTTAATGATTCTTCTTTTCTATTGAAACTGTTTTTATGTTTGAATATTTCGATGGCTTCTCGTTGTAGACGGGTAAAATAATGTGTGCAGTTAGATAATATGTCTGTATTCTGTTATTGTACTATGTGGCCATCAAGTAAAGAGTGTTCTGCTACAGCCGACTTATCCATTTGTTCAAGACGGCTGTATATTTCATGCTCCTTAAGTCTGGTTGTGATGCTGCGTTTGGTGGTGCCTATAAACACTTTTCCACAACTGCATGGAATCCTGTATATGCCTGCTGTCTGATGAGGATGGAGTTGATCCTTTATATGCCTGAGAAGGTTCTTGATTTTCTTGGTAGGCCTGTATATTGTCTTTATGTCTTCTTTTCTTAGTAGTTTTCCAATGCGGTCTGTTACATTCTTAATGAACGGTAAAAATGCCCTGGTTGAAGTTTTTTCTTCTGATTCCTTGCTACAGTTGCTGTTGTATCGTCTGGGAACTTCAAGCCTCGAGACCACGGACTTACAGCCCGGAAATCTTCTTCAAGATCATCATAACAAGAAGATACTTGGAATGAAATCAGGAATTTGACAAAAAAAAACAATACGGTGGCGTGCTTTCTAAAGGGCCCTATGCTTCCAAGAGAAGTGACAGATACCACCATTATCAGTACTTCGTATTATTAACTCTTAAATTGGCAAAACACACATTTATTGTGTCACTTATATGACCGCAGTGAAAACGGAATCTTGTATAACTTATTATTAGGCACTAGCTAATACCCGGCGTGCGCTGCTACGCCTAAATAAATTAAAATTAATGTGCTTTTATGTTTAGTTGAATAAGTAAAAGAAAAATAATTATAAATTTACATTTCTTTAGATATCCCGTGCTGATTACCCAGCGTTGCTCGGGAATCTACTTATCCCGATCTTCTTGGCATAAATGAGCTGAAATACGTAAATTAATGTGTTTTATGTTTAGTTGAATAAGTAGAAGGAACAGTATATATCGTAATTATTTTTAGATATTCCGTGCTGTTTATCCGGCGTTGTCCGGGAATCTACTCATCCTGACCTTCTTGGCATAAATGAGCTGAAAGGCAAAATTCGTTATTGTGAGTTATCCGTAAAATAATACCCGCCATGTGCTACTATGCTTACACAGGAATCTATGTACTTGTCTTGATCTTCTGTGAGTTATCCCTAAGAGATAAACATATGCTGTCGCAGACTTTTTTTAGAGCTTTTTGAGATATGCAATTCTGTGTACATTAATTTTGTGTATTTGTTATGGTTTAGGCAGCGTAAGCCATTTAAGCGTCCAAAGAGACACTTTTTTTCACGTTTTCCACTACAAAGGACGATTTTTAAGGGTGTAGGAGTTGAGTATCACAACTCTCTTATGGCCTATGTTCATTCCGGGAATCTCCTGAATATTTTGCAAAAAAAACCATCACAATCGGATCAACGGTATGGCCGCGCATAGAATACGAACAAACAAACATTAATTTTTATATAGGCCTATTAGATACTGTAAAGTTAGACACACATTTAAGTGGTTTCTTTTTCTTAATTTTTTTCTGATTTATTTAAAATATTAAATTTATTAAACCAACTAATGTATTCTATACGATGCATTACGAATTTAAAGGTTAAAAAAGATAAAATCTACATAGTCTAATAAATTGATAGAACTTCGCAATCTAGGATATATTATTATATCTCTAACACGGGCTAAACAATAAATGCGTACCGTAAATGCTAAATACCACAATATATATATTATTTTTTAGGCTCACACTTCTTGTCACAATTTGTTTAAACAGTTTTTCACGCAAGACTAAAGTGCGCATGCGAAGTTATAATGCAACTGAGTTCTTGAGAAGAAAAAAATGTATATATGAAGAATATTTACTGTTAAATGAACAACTCCAGGCGCACAAGTTTTCACATTACAAGATTATTATTTTTATTTCATGCTCTTTCAACTATTTACCGTTTTTTATGTTGAAAAATCTACATAATATAAAGAAATATTCATAGTATTTTTACTCATGCTTGTTTTACTTTAATTATGTTCAATGAATTTTCTGAGTTAAAAAAAATATTTATAGAATATCAGGGTTTCTAGGAATTTTACAATGTAATTAGACCAAGGGCCTGCAACACTTGCCGTGCCATATAATTCTTTTTAAATTTCATTTTCCTGAAATGGTATGTATAATTCAGCTATTTGGAGGACTGAAAACCATGCTTTGAAGTTTTTTAACATGTGAAAACGTAACTAAGAAAATATTAAAATTTAAAGATCTGGATATCATATGCAGCCACTTTTAAAAATGGCTGCCAGACCAAAAGTGCGGGTAGGACGAATAATATTAGTTGGAGATGTATCTTAGGATCAAACACTATTAGTTGGAGATGTATCTTAGGATCAAACACCATTTTAATATAAAAAAAGGACATTTTACAAAAAAGTCAGTCTTATAATTAGTCTAATGCAAATTAGCTACATTCGACAAAAATTTTGATCTTAAAAAAATCAGCAAAAGTGTTTAATTACGTTTAAAAACAAAAATTTAAGCAATATTTTGGCTATATGTTCCAGACAATGAGCAATGGCTGATCCCGACATTACAGACGAGATTTAAAGGAGAAGATTTCGATGGTTTTTCGGGTTCTTTGTACAGATCATCGAAACTTACTTGAGCGAGTGATTCTATTAAAGATCCACGTGGAAAAAATCACATGGTAGACTCAGCAAGAACAAACGAAAAGCGATTTAAGTTTGGTAACACATGTGGATGTGAGCCCAGCAGCCGGCTGATAGGCTGAGGGCCTTTATGGGCTGTCGCGCCATAGAGTTTTAAGAGTTACCAGGACAGATAACAATCTAGGGACTTGTAAATTAAATAATATTTGAGTTACAAATTGAATTGGCCAGCCGGACTGACTATAGGGTTCTAGGACTCGGCAGAATTGAATTCTTGGATCTGTCGCCATGAATCCCTTCTTTCCAGTGCAGCGATCGGGTCGATTCCTGGCATGGTTGGAGATTTTTAAATCTCCACCTTGAGTTCGGATATGTGTCCTTTTGTGTGTGTGTGTGTGTGTGTGTCAATAAGGACAATGTTAAACATAAATTACAGAACAAAAAAAAAAAAGGGCAAAAAAATAATAAATGTATGCAAAGAATGTAACAAGATTACTAAAAGCAGCATTTAACTACAAGCCAAGAGGTTAAAGGAATGTAGGAAGGCCAGTGAAAAGATGGACAGAACAACTGTGAGGCGGAACAGGTAGTTTGTGTAGCCCGTAAAGTGTAGAAGAAGAAGAATAATGCGCTCTTTTTCATGTTCTCATGGAGGAAGAATGCTCAGAATTAATAATTATTGGCCATGTAACATAGTTATGTTAGATTTACTACGTATGTCTTAGATGTAGGCCTATCTGCGTAGGAACCATGCGCACATGTTAAGTGATTTTAGTTTAGGTTTAATTATGCAGGGGGCCTTCGCAAAGTTTTTATGTCGATAACGACAATGAGGGATTACATTTTTGTTTATTTCACTAGCATTTAATATCTGTGGGCCTATTCTTTCACTCAGTCAAAACTAACAAATGCTATAGCCTACATTATGTTAGAAGTAACAACTATATGAAGTTACATAAAAATATATCCAGCACCGTAGCCGAGTGGTTAAGGCAAGATGCCTTGGCGCAGAGCTACGGGATTTGCGCTGGTTCGAGTCCCCATGGGGAAGAAATTTTCTCATGGCATTTCGGCCAGTATGGGACCGGTGCCCACCCAGCATCGTGAGGTGTTTGGGTAGCTACAATACGTAGCAACTCCAGGTTGAGAAGACCAGATATAACGGCTGGGGCACCCTACATGCTGACCACATGTCACCCCTAAACTGGCTTATGATCATCTACCTCTCTGATTAACACATGTGGATGTGAAGGGCCAGCAGCCGGCTGGCAGGTCATGGGCCTTCTAGGCCTGTCGCGCTTGGAGTAAAAAAAAACATTAAATATAGACCTACAGGGAAACATATTCCCAAAATATCGTTTATTAGAGAGGCATTTCATTAACTTACATTTTTGCGAATTTTCTGTATTTTATGGTAGGACATATTGGTTTTTTTTAATCCCACTACAGGCCTCAGGAGGTCCTTGGGATAGTCGGAGGTTAAGGCTCCCACTTTTTCTGGACAATCGGCACTTGATGTCAGCCGGGTTGTCAGCCCTGCGTGACGTCCGCCTTTACCCCCAGAGCAAGTGCCTGGTACTCATTTCCGTTAGAGGCTGAGTCGACCCAAGGGCCATAGTGCGACCAGAAGGTTTGGGTCAGTTTAAAAATCCTGACCCCACCGGGACTCGAACCATTGACCTTCCGACTTGTAGCGTAGTGCCTTAACCACTACGCTACGGCGTGCCCTATATTGGTTGATTTGTTTAGGCTAATTTTTTTATTATTGTTCATTTTCATTTAACATAAACCTATTCATAACTCAAATGGAGCAAGGGAGGGAATTCCAAGATTTAGTAACTGAAACTTGAAAGATAATGTGCAGAAAAAAGTATTATGTGAAGGAATGGATAAAACAGAACATTGTTGAGATCCTTTGCCAAAGTTATGAACATTGAGGAGTTTATTAAAGCGATTGGATAAATAACTATGAGTGTCTTCTGTATGTAATATATTAATATACTATGCATTTAAAGTTTTTCTACGTATTGTAATTATGAATATTATTTGCAAACACTTTCAAATATAAAATCTATATAAACGAAAACAAAAAGAGGAAGATAAGTGTCAGGATATTAAAGTATTTAAATTTTGATGACAGTATTTTTGCAACAAGTAAGCAGTTTGTTACTTAACAGGGTGAGTGTTGTGGTGAGTCTTGTTTCAATAAAGTGGCGCATATTGGCATCCGTGTCATCAGTTATCCTTCCCTCGCGATGCAACACCCTCACTGCAGAAACTACCTCCAACAACTCTCCTAGGCACTCATCTTATTGTGCTCTATAATTTATTATATGTATGCCTTTATGTGTCTCTTGCCATGCTACTCTTCTTTGTTATCTATTCTATTCACATTGTTTACAACTTCCTCAAGATTTTTTTTTCTCGCATGGATATTAATATAGGCCTACCTAAATCTAAATTAAAGCTACTTAACTTACTGGAACGCTCTAACACACATATTCATAGCCGCGCGGACATAAGCTCTCCACACATCCCTATCCTGAGCTAATGTTTTCGAATCATCCCCTTATAATCTGCTTCCTCAAATCATAGTGTTATTCTCTCCCCTCATTCTTGGTCTACCAACTGGGCGTTTGCCCTCCGGTTTTCCTACAAGAAGTATGACTTTCTTTGGAAGGATGGTTAAGCCGTGGGTCGGTCCTGCGTCGTAAATTTACAAGTAAAATGACTTAAATTCTGTAATAAGAGATCCAAAAAGAATTGTTGGTGGCACTTCCACGTACATGTTTGAATTTGCGATGCTAACGACCCGAGTTTTTCTAAAAATCGTCATTTGAAGTTATTTTCCCAATTGGTATTTAGTCTTTTTTAAAATTGTATTATTGTAAGTATTTAAATTTATGAAGATTATATTAATTTGAATTAAGATTCCTGTTTCATGTTAAATGAACTTGAAATATGTGCAACATGTTTAACCCTTAAATTGTCATTGTATCCTATAGGATACATAATTTCGTCTAATTTATTTAATATTTTTAATAAAACAGAAAGAGATCGGTCTAGAAGCAATCACTTAAATGTGTTTAAAATTACACAATTATGTCTAACAGTTATGAATGATTTAGTTTTCGCTGCGGTTCGCCACATTTAAATAACTGCCTCCAGAAATTAGTTCTTTGCCAATTTAAGTTGCTAAATATAGTTGTTCTAATACAAATTAGTATGTAGTTACCAACATCTTTGTTACTTTTAGCACTTTTTTGTTTAAAAAAGTATTACTATATCAATGCTTGAACAAACAAAATTAAAATTTATAAAATAATTTTATATGGGAGCAGTTATTGGATTATCACTTACCAAACAAGAAAGTAAAATCCAAGCACCAGCGATGAATTTTTTTAAGAAGAGTAAAAGGGTGTACTAGAATTGACCAGATAAGAAACGAAGATATTCGTGAAGAACTGTACATCTACTCCATGTAAGGAAATATATCTAATAACAAGAAACTGTAAAAAGAATGGAAGAGAGTAGTTTACCAAAGAAAATCTTACATTATTTTCCTAGAGGAAGAAGATATATCGGACGTCCTCGGAAGAGATGGTCTTAGATCTATTAGTGAATACGGAACAGGCAAATTAATGCCTAAACTAGGAAGTGAAGAAGAAGAAGAATAAATATAGTTCTTGAAAATTGGACTATTATGCAGTGATGATAATATAATAATAATTTATTTTTCTGGTGTAGGATACAGATTATGTTTGTTTCACCATTTACGCCTGTTCTGACGATATATATAGCCGATGTAATCTTGTTCTTTCCGTCAACAGATCTCTGATTTTTAACTGATCCATCTCCCTACATTCTAACTATTCTGTGTGTTCCTTCAAGCGTTTTTCTTCTATGTTTAATGTATTTTGAGATATCATCAATTATAATATTAGGCTAATAGCAACAACAATAATAACAAAGAATACAAAAATAGTATTATTCCGTAGCGTAGTGGTTAAGGCACTGAGCTACAAGCCGGAGGGTCGAGGGTTCAAGTCCCATTGGGGTCAGGATTTTTAAACTTACCCAAACCCTCCGACGGCACTATGGCCCTGGGGTCGACTCAGCCTCTATCGGAAATGAGTACCAGACGCTTGTTCTGGGGTAAAGGCGGCCGTCACGCAGGGCTGACAACCCGGCTGACATAAAGTGCCGATTGTCTAGAAAAAGTGGGAGCCTTAACCTCCTACTACCCCAAGGACCTCCGGGTCTGTTGTGGGATCACTTTACTTTTACTTTATCATATAGTGTCAAAACTAAGAATTAAATATGCCAATGAAACATGGACATGGGGAGCACGTGGCATACATAGAGTCGAAGCAACATAAATTACTCTTATTTTGAGATTCCTATGTGGAGTGAATGAATGGATATTAGAACACAGTAATTAGAGAAACCCAATGCTATAGAGAACAATACTAAAACAAATAGAAAGAGCATGTTATTAGGATGCTTTTTTCATGATATTCACGACAAGGATTCGAGTATAAACCAAGTGGACCTAGAGACATATGACGAAACGCGGAGATGGAATTACCAGTTTACCTTCTGAACAGGACTAAAGTCCACGTATTTTCATTAGTCAGATCAAGGTCACTGCTTAGTTGCCACATTGAATCCAGTAATAAGTTGTATGGTATGAGGAGTTGCGGGTGTTGAGATTGTCTCCCATTGCATCATGGAACCCCTGTATTAAATGACATGAAGGGGGAAGGGTTTTATGAACTTCGATATAATCTTGATCTGAGTAAGAAAAATACGTGTACTATAGCGGCCTAATCATTAACATTGAAAAGAAGGAAAGGAAGAATGATGATGGTAATAATAATGGTAATAATAATAATAATAATAATAATAATAATAATAATAATAATAATAATAATAATAATAATAATAATTAGGGCAGGGATTTTAATGCACTAAAAGTTAAATTTGCAACACAGATAGTATACTTCAATTGTTCCTGCGTGGAACTAAGACAAAAGACAGTCAGAAGTCTAACTTTTAATTATACTATATACAGTCTTAACTTTTACTGCATTAAAATCCTTGCCCTAATAATAATAATAATAATAATAATAATAATAATAATAATAATAATAATAATAATAATAATAATAATAATAAAATATGAACGTTCAAACTTCAGTTGGGATTTCATGAAAAAAACAAACAATTAAAATGGTGTGGTCATGTAAAAAGAACAGATTGCAAGAAGAATACTAGAATGGGCGCCACTTGGTAAAAGAAGAAGATGACGGCCAAAAATAACGCGATTGATGGTGTTTTGAGCATCACGAGGTAAAAAGGATTGGACGATGGAGATTGGAATAACAGAGATGTGGAGGAGAATGACAGTAGATTAATTGGGCGCAGGAAGATGTTGTGAAACATTTTGAAACCTGATAAATAAATAATAATAATAATAATAATAATAATAATAATAATAATAATAATAATAATAATATGCCCATGTGAAATAATAATATAAATTAAAAGTGTAAATTATTTGTTGGCAAGTTTGTCAGAAAGCAGAGTGCGGTATTTGAATTAAAAATTGAAGTAGCATTGAGTTTACAGCAGGCACCTTTTCTTCAGTATAAAAGTATGTTTCCCCCTATTGAATTGCCTTCACCGGCACCACTGACCCTCACCCCCTCCCTCAAGTCCAGCTCAATTTCCAATTTCTTTCCGTTTTGCTGTTTCCTCAGACTGGATCGCATAAACAGCGGAGAAAGCCATCCATCTCTCCCCGTTCTGTTTCCAATATCAGCTTGGTCCACTCCCTTCTTGATGAAAAAATAATAATCTTGGGTGGGGGGCGAGTTTCTCGTAAGATATTCAGCTCATTTCTTGGTAGCGCTGGTGCCCATTGTATAGTACGTGAGACTGGAGATAGAGGGCGCAATTGTATTCTTATAGATCAAAGTCAAGCGTATGGGAGTTTCTTTATTGGATTTTTAACTCTCCCTTCTGGGTTTTCTATGTCCATATGTCAGACGTCGTATTTTTTACTAATTTTCCTTTTGTGATAATACTTAGTTCACCGGCCTCGTGGTTAGAGTTCCTGGCTACAGGAAGCGTTTGTTACGTGGTCTTATGAATGGGGATTTTTAACTAAAGAATATGTATTATTTGAATTTTATTTCGAGACTTTTGGTTATATTGTGTCTAGACTATTTGGATTATATCATTAGTAGAGTCGGGAATTTTATGTAATAAAAGTAAGATTGCAACATAGTATAATGGGAAGTTAGATCATGAATGTCTTTTGTTTTCGTTTCACATAGAAACAGTTGAAAAGCACTATGAGAAGTTAGACTTCTGACTGTCTTTTATCTTGGTTTAACACACACACACACACACACACACAGTTGAATAATCTATATTCCTGCATTAAATCTTATCTTGTACTATATAAAAATCCTAATTCTAATCACTAAGCTATAATCTGCAGAGGATTATCTATTGTACGGTTACTGTGGAGGCTCTGACTATTGTTGTGCGATTTAAGTATGTTAGTAGATTCATTTAAATACCTAGGTACCAAAGTAAACGGGCATAATACATTAGAAGAGGAAATTAAGGAAATATTGGTAAATGGGATCAAAGCATATTTTGCAAATAGATCCTTATTTAAAAGCAAATTGATATAAAAAACAGCAAAAATAAGATTATACAAAACACTCATTACACCATATGTTAGTGAAACCTGGATCCTAAAAGAAACAATAAAACAGAAATTATTATTTTTTTAAAGGAAAATTCTAAGACGAATATTTGGACCAAATAGAGGATAACTGTTCGAGAATTAAAACAAATAACGAACTTCCGATTGATTGAGGGTCTTTCCACTTTTCAGCGGTTGCCCTTTTACCAGCCGGCTGCTGGCCCTTCACATCCACATGTGTCAATCACAGAGGTAGATGATCAACAGCCAGTGTAGGGGTGACATGTGGTTAGCATGTCGAGTCCCCCAGCCGTTATAGCTGGTTCCTCAACCTGGAGCCGCTACTTATTGTAGCTACCCAATTTCCTCACGATGCTGGGTGGGCACCGGTCCCATACTGGCCGAAATACCATGAGAAAATTTCTTCCCCCATGGAGACTCGAACCAGCGCAAGTCCCGTAGCTCTGCGCCAAGGCTTCCTACCTTAACCGCTCGGCTACGGCGCGGGACAATAACGAACTAAATAATAAAAAATCAGAGTATAGTAAACCATTTAAGATCGCTCACAATCGATTGGTCGGGACATTTAATAAGAATGATTAATCAGAGATTGGTTAAGAAACTCTATAAATGGAAACCTATAGGAGACGTAGCAATTGGAAGACCGAAGATAAGATGGGAGGATGACACAATGAACGATCTAAAGAAAATGATAGTGACTAACTTGATTATGGCAAGAGACAGATTGGTATGGAGGAGGATTGTTGATAAGGCCAAAACTTTCACCTTTGAAGTTGTCGCGCTTTAGGATGATGATGATGATGATCGGGTATTATTGTATTTATTAATGTATCTGTTCACATTATTTAATATTTTTAATTTATTTTGAAACGTTGTAACACCTTGGGTTATATCGCGTCTAATGATTTCAGGGCTATATCATTAATCCGTTTAGGCACTGTGTATTTTGTGCTTATTCATATTATGTAGGCTTTGACAATTATCTGAATTTATATATATTGTATTGTAAGCCTATGTTTTCCCTTTACAGAGATTTAGGCGCTCTCCCCTACAAGGAAGAATTTGAACCATACTAATTTAGTTACACTTGTTTTCGTATAGATGTCATTTTGAGTGGAACGTGGTCAGCGCTCCGCCTCATACTGACATCTTGAAAACCAAGGTAGTACAAGGACGGGAAAATTCGGTAAATTTTGAGAGACCTTTTCATTCAGGCTTAAGGATTTTTTACGAGCCTGAAAATCTTCAGACTCTGGACCCACGGCTTAAAGTCTCTCCCGGAGGACTTGTTCCTTGGATTTTTCCGTCCTAAAAAATCCATCGACCCCGGCCGGGTTTGAACCCGCGACCCTCGGAACCAGAGGCAAGGAGCATAACCACTAATCCACCGCGGCCGATATATATCTTGTTTAAATTGATCGAATACGATATTGATTTTTAATAAAATACTGAAAATTGATAAAATGTACCGTGGTAATTAAAATCAGCGTTTACCTTCACAGCTCCGTGCCGCAAGTGGTTAGACGCTCGCCTCTCACGGCTGGAGTCCCCACGTGGGATTCATGGTGAACGAAATGGAGCTTGGGGAGGTTTTTCTCGGGGTTTATCCCGTTTTCCCCTGCCACACTTTCATTCCACTATTCCGTCATATTCGTCTCACCCATTTCTTTTAATTTCGTCAATGTCGATGCGTCATGCCGACACCCTTGTTGTTCATAAGCCTCTATAAATATAGGGACTTGATCTCATCTCATCCCTCGACCCGACCCTAAGTTGGACACGAGTGGGGGATATTTATTTTTTTATTTACCTTCACACTAATAAAATTCATTGTTAAAACCGTTGAGGTGGAGAGTCATAAAATAAAATAAGTTAAAATATACCTTCTTAGGTAAAATCCGTCGTCCTCAACTTATAAAATATGCAATCTTTATGCCTGTAGGCTTTTCAGAACATCCCTTCCATCTTCAACAGGTAATTCTTCACTACAACATCCAGTATGATGGTTGATGCTGCTGGTCCTAATGTGGCTTTGTCGTGACACCATCATATTGGTTGTTGTAGCGAAGAGTGGACACGACAAAACCACATTAGGACCAGCAGCATCAACCATCATACTGGATGTTGTAGCGAAGAGTGGACACGACGAAACCACATTAGGACCAGCAGCATCAACCATCATACTGGATGTTGTAGCGAAGAGTGGACACGACGAAACCACATTAGGACCAGCAGCATCAACCATCATACTGGATGTTGTAGCGAAGAGTGACCTGCTGAAGATGAAACGGATGTTCTGAAAGGCCTATAGGCATAAAGATTGCGTATTTTATAAGTTGAGGACGACGGATTTTACCTTAGAAGGTATATTTTAACTTATTTTATTTTATTACCTACACACTAAAGGAAACCATATATAACCCTCAGTAAGGCTAGTCGACATCGTTATTTTGTACTCGGGACTTCCGAATACGAGACAGGCACACTACCACCTGAGCTAGCCTGATTAATAAACTCCAAGGTCGACATTTTTATTGATGTTTGTATATTTTTAGCGAATTCAAAAGGAATGAAGCTATTGAGGTTGTTCTCATTAAAGTATTTTAGAAAAAAATTGCAGATCTTCTCCGTTTCTATCTAGTGGACACCAAAAATGACCAAGACCCGATATACAGGGCTATTCAGAAAGAACAGACTTCAAACATTTATTTCTTCTGAACTACAAAAAATATAAACACAATTTCAACGTTCCTGGAAAGAGAAAACTTCAAATTTCACTATTTTATGCATTTAATATGAGAACTATGTGTTTCACTACAAATATCAAAACGGTGGCTTATTTCTTGCCACACACGAATCATCTAGTCTCTAGTTATCCAAATGACAGCTTCAACAATTCGACGTCGCAGATTTTCAAGAGTGTCAGACATAGGGTGGATAAAAACACGGTCTTTTACGAAACCCCACAGATAAAAATCACATGGGAGGCCACCGGTAATGAAGTTAATCTTCTGCTCCTCCTCTTCCAATCCAACGTCCTGTTCTATCGCCATTTTAATACAAACAATCAACATGACAACTAACAGCGCCAATGCGGCCGTGATCAAAACTTAAAACTTTACTCTTTCCAAGAATGTTGAATTGTGTTTCTATTTGTTGTAGTTCGGAAGAAATAAATGTTTGAAGTCTGTTCCTTCTTTCTAAATAGTCCTATATATATATATATAAGATTTTTTTTTTACAAACAGTAGTTTCCCCACAACTCGTAAATTTTACTCCTCCACACATATCTATTGTTGTTTAAAATCTATATAGATATTTGTTTACGTATCTGGATGAAAATGTAACACTATGGGAATTCCTTTGAATTTAAATTACTATTTGCATCAACTCTTGTTTGCAGACGACCATATATATATATATATATATATATGTGTGTGTGTGTGTGTGTGTGTGTGTGTGTGTGTGTGTGTGTGTGTGTGTCCGTGTCCGTGAATGCTCGAGGCCCCAAATTTTGTTTCATCGAAACCAAACATGGGATATAAAAAACCTCCATGGCGCGACAGGCCTAGAAAATTAAAAAAAAAACGCTCTAGCGATCGCAATTTTTTATGTTTCGTAACGAAACACGGTGTATATGCTAGTAAATAAACAGAGGAAGGTACTCTAAAAATCAGCGAAATTCACCCATTAGAAATGGTGGCTTACCGGAAACCCAAAATTAAAACATGACTAAGGAACAAGTTTAATCGGTCGCAATGTATTCTATAGAATTTAATTAACCTTTAAATGCATCCTGTATTAGTTTAATTTAATTAATGTTTTTAACAAAGTAATGTAAAAATGAATCAATAAACATTGTTTAAATTCGTGTCATATTAAACAACAATATCCAAATAGCTAGTGGATGAATCTTTTTCACAGCAGTTCTACACTTTTGAATAAGCTGGCATCAGAAATTGAATTTCTTCAATTTAACAAAATAAATATATATTCCGTAAACCGGGAGATTTTGGTCATAAATTCAACTTGCTGGTGAATTCGCTTAGTTTAGGCAGTTCCTGCTGAAGTGGCTTTTTATTCTACATGATTTCTCTTCTTACGTTTTGTGCTATTTATCCTTTTTACTTTCATTTAATTTTAACTCGTACGCACACGACCAGAAAAAAATCGCACAGCCTTTAAAATAATTGATGGCGCACAGATAATTTTCAAGTCCGAGAATGAAGCCACTGCGCATAGTCAGAGATAAGCTATTTGGTTCACTAGTATACAACTAATCTTCTTCTTCTTCTTCACTTCCTGGTTTAGGCATTAATTGCCGGTTCCGTCTTCACTAACGTCCCGCGCCGTAGCCGAGTGGTTAAGGCAGGAAGCCTTGGCGCAGAGCTACGGGACTTGCGCTGGTTCGAGTCTCCATGGGGGAAGAAATTTTCTCATGGTATTTCGGCCAGTATGGGACCGGTGCCCACCCAGCATCGTGATGCATTTGGGTAGCTACAATAAGTAGCGGCTCCAGGTTGAGAAAACCAGCTATAACGGCTGGGAAACTCGACATGCTGACCACATGTCACCCCTACACTGGCTGATTATCATCTACCTCTGTGATTGACACATGTGGATGTGAGGCCAGCAGCCGGCTGATAGGCTAAGGGCCTTGTAGGCCTGTCGCGCCAGGAGGAGTCTTCACTAATATATCTAAAACCATCTCATCCGAGGACGTCCGACATTTCTTCCTCTCGGAAAACTATGTAAGATTTTATTTGGTAATCTACTTTCTTCCATTCATTCTACATGTTCTTTCCACTGAATCTTGTTGTTAAATATATTTTCTTTTATGGAGTAGATCTGCAGTTCTTCACGGATATCCTAATTTCTTATCCGATCCACTCTAGTGCATGCTTTTACTCTTTTTAAAAATTTCATCTCAGCTGCTTGGATTTTACTTTCTTGTTTGTAGTGATAATCCAAGATAATCCCATACAAAAAAGGACAGGGACCGCCATTGTTTTATAAACTTTTAATTTTGTTTGTTTGTGCTTTATTATTCAATGTTCGATTTATTGTGCCACAATACTACAACTAATGAGGAACTAAAATCCGTTCTATTTCGTTGTATGTCGTGCAATAGAAAATAATTTCGCATAAATAAGTAGTGCGGTAAATGCTGTAAGTAATATAAAGGAAAACAACTCAAACAAAACAATGAAAATTAATAGAAATAAGGACGAGAGAGAGAGAGAGAGAGAGAGAGGAGAGAGAGAGAGAGAGAGAGAGAGAGAGAGAGAGAGAGAGAGAACAAAATCATGACAGCGGGATCAAACACGCGACCTCATGCATGGGAAAGAGAAGCTCCCTTCACTATACCACAACCGTCCCTGCTACGCTTCTGTATGAAGCGGTGCAATACCCCAGGACTTACTTACTTACTTACTCACTGGCACTATCGGACCCGTAGGTTCATGGCCGCACGGACATAAGCTCTCCATACATCCCTATCCTGAGCTAATGCTTTCCAATCATTCCCTGTATAATCTACTTCCCTCAAATCATAGTTAATGTTGTTCTCCCACCTCATTCTTGGTCTACCAACTGGGCGTTTTCCTAGGACTTACTTGTATAGTGAAATTAGATATTAACTTGACTGAATTTAAATTAATCAGACGCGTTTTGCTTTAGTAGTGGAAATAAACAATCTTGTTATGCCTTGTGTTTTGCATACAAAGAAATGAGCTTTACATTCATTATTTCATTCATTCATAGTGTTCTGCTCAATAGCAGGTCTTTCACTGCAAACTCAGCATTCTCCACTCTTTCCTTAACTCAGCTTTCCTTTTTGTATCTGCATACAAACCATTTATTTTAATATTGTCTATCATCTGATGTCTTTTTCTGCCTTTAACTTTCTTTCCGTTGATCATTCATTCTAGAGCATCCTTCGGCAGGCAGTTTCTTCTTAGCCAGTGGCCAATCCAATTTATTTTCCTCTTCTTTATGAGTTCCAGCATTTTTCTTCTTCCACCCACTCTCTCTAGCACATCTTTATTTCTTACTTTGTCTGTCCATTTTATACGTTCCATTCTTCTCCATATCCACATGTCAAAAGCTTCCATTCACTTTTTCTCATTCCGTCGTAATATCCAAGTCTCTGCATCATACAATGCTACACTCCACAAAAAGCACTTCACTAGCCTCTTCCTTAATTCTTTTGCCAAAGATCCGCAGAAAATGCTTATCTTCTTGTTGAAAGCTTCTTTTGCCATTACTATCCTCAGCTTTACTTCTTGACTGCAGTTCATGTTACTACTGATAGTACAACCCAAGTATTTGAAGCTCTCCACATGCTCAATGACCTCATCTTTAATCCTCATGTTTATCTTCCTTAGTTTCTTTCATGAATAGTTTCAATCATGATTATATATATATATATATATATATATATATATTTGGGTTGATTCCTTTAATTAAAATATTTCCCTATATACAAATTTATTTATATAACGAAGCCTGGTAACGTATAGACATTATGAAAATTAACGACGTTATTAAAAAATATTCCTGGCCAGGATCGAACCTGGGCCTGCGTCGTCGTATCTTACCGACTGCTCTATTAAAGCGGACGATACGAATACTGCACGAAGAAAAACTTATGTCGCCAAATTTAACCTCAAGGGAGACAGCACATGTAACAACTTACTAGTGTGAATCGCTCTTGAAAACTTGAACTTTCCAACATCAAGAGTTGCGCTATCGTTTCTTTCAAAGGCTGTACATATGCAGACCCCTTCATGGAATACGGACAATATTTAGTGGGATCGAAAGAATTTCCTCAGAGAGTAGCATTTGAGACTGATTAGCCAGTCCGGGTTCGAATTTGAATTGTAAAATTTTCAAACTCAGAAGTTGATTCTGTACAATTTCCAATTACTAAATTGTGCACCAAACGCCTGGATTTAATTCCGAACCCAATTGCAATGCATGGTTTTACTGGGGACTATATTACAATGCATGGTTTTTACTGGGGACGATATTACAACGCATGGGTTTACTGGGGACGATATTACAACGCATGGTTTTACTGGGGACGATATTACAACGCATGGTTTTACTGGGGACGATATTACAACGCATGGTTTTACTGGGGACGATATTACAACGCATGGTTTTACTGGGGACGATATTACAACGCATGGTTTTACTGGGGACGATATTACGGAATTCCGAAGGAATGGAGCTATTGAGGTCGTTCTAATGAAAAGATTTTTGAAAATGTTTTCGTACCATTATCGGCTGTACCATAGTAGATACTAAAAAATACAATGTAATAATGTTTATATTATTTGTAAGTTAATCAGTGTATTTAACAAGTCTTCTTCTTCAATGGCACTACAGACTAATAAGGACCTTCGCCTCCTTGACGAGCCTCCTCCAGACACCCTTCTTCATATTGTTTATTTTAAATGTTTAAGGTGTTGGCGC
Source organism: Diploptera punctata (assembly GCA_030220185.1). NCBI lineage: Eukaryota > Metazoa > Arthropoda > Insecta > Blattodea > Blaberidae > Diploptera > Diploptera punctata. Next base: position 3,856,760 of record JASPKZ010008378.1, read on the forward strand.
ACGCAATTCCACCATCTATTTATTAGGTCTTCCTCTTAATCTGGTTCCTTGAAGTTGCGAACATAAAATTTGTTTCCCTTTCTATTATATTCCGGAAGACCGATATGATACCGGATGATGATTATGATACACAATCAATGCCACCGGGTTGTCATTATGATGTTTCTAATATTCTCTTCTATCATCGGCGTTATTGTAATGCGCTTCTGAGGTTGGGGTGCCTGGAAGGCCCCGACGATGACGATGGTAATGATGCGCCGCAGGAGAGACCTTTATCTTTCCTTGATCTAATGAGACGAATATGATACTGTTGATAACGATGGCTAGATGATGTTCGACAGATTGATTCTTAAAGTTTCCTGACATTTGTCTGACAAGTGAGGGAAACCCCCGAAAAAAATATAACTTACAAAGGAAACTTGTCCCAATCGAACTCGGGCCCGTTGTGTGACAAGGCAGCACGCTACCAGCGATGGACTAGAAATTAACACTAGTAAAAATAGGTGAGATCGGAGACAGTTTTGAAAATAATAAAACAATGGCATTCCCAACTTTGTTATATGGATGAGAAACATGGATTTACTACGAAGATTTGAAACGGCTGAAATGAGACTGCTAAGACCCGTAGCGGCTACACTATTTTTGTTTATCATAAACGGAATTTTGATATCCGAGAGGAATTGAACATCATACCCAACACTGAAACCATTTACCAAAATGACTGGAACAGGCACATATTACGAATGCTCAATGAGAAGATACTTCAAAAACTGTTTGCTACAGACCTAACACTAGGAGAAACTATATTAAAAACTATACCTTGTGCAGAACCGAATTAGGAAAAATGCTAGGTGGCATTGAAACACACATTATTGTGTGCTATCAAACGCTCGCGTCGCAAAACCTCTCAGCGGGAATACTAAACACCGGTTACTACATAGGCCTACTCCTAGTTGAAAAGTTGTAGCTTTCCATACTAACTCGCGGGTAATATAAACACGGATATTCACAGCCGACCGGATATAAGTTCTTCACATACCTCTATTCTGAGGTAATGTATTCCAAGTTTCCAGTAAAATCTCCTGTTTTAATATATCTTCTTCTTCTTCCTTTCATGTGATAGACCTAGTGGTCTGTTACGGTCTCAATCGAATGTTTTAAGGGTCTGCCCAAAGATCTCTTGCCTGGTGGCTGTTAATTTAAGATTTAACGTGATATTCTTGTTCTGCTCATTCTTCTTAAGTGAGATTTTCAGTTGTTTCTGTATTTTTGTACATATTCCATGATTGATTCTGTTTGTAATTCTTTGAGAATTTCAGAATTCCTTTTATGGTCTGTTCTTGAGTAACCTGCAGTACGTCTCATAAATTTCATTTCTGCCGCAGTTAGCCTTTGTTCATCTACACTGCGAATTCTCCAGGCCTCACTGCCGTAACATAATATGGGTCTGGCCAGTGTTTTATAAATTCTAGTTCTTGTGTGTTGCTGTACTGTGTTTGGCTTGAAAATATTATTTATAATTGCTGTTACTCTGTTAAATTTTATAATTTTTTGACTAAAATATTTTTCCTCTTCGTATGTAACTTGGTATCCGAGGTAGTTAAATGTGTTAGTTTGTTCTAATACACTATTATTAATAACAATTTTACTGCGAACTGGGTCTTTTCCTAAGAAAGCCATAAATTTAGATTTTTCTGTTGAGATTTCCATGTTGTAGTTTATTGCAATTTGGTGAAAAGGGTCATTTTCGGAATTCGCTATAAACACAATGTCATCTGCACACAATAGGGTGTCTAAATTATATAATCTATTAAGTGGTATACTGCCATGTGGTTGTAGTCTCCATTCTTTAATAATAAAGTTAATGTATATTATGAAGAGCATTGGTGAAAGACCACATCCTTGATTAATTCGTCTGCCTTCAGAGATTTTATTTTCAATCATAACTTGGATATAATTATCCTTATAAATATCATATACAGCTTTTATCAGTTGGTCTGGGATTCCATCATATTTGAGGATTTCTAATAATTTGTTTCTATTTACTTTGATATTATGTATTGAAACAATAAGATACATAATTCGACAAGAAACCTTGAAAAAATAAAAATCCCAATTTAAAAGAAAGAAGACCTTTTAAATAAGGAACTATTATTCATAATAGTAAAGATAAAAATAAACTACCATAAATCATTGTTAATGTAATTTTCCCACCTCATTCTTAGTCTATCTGCAGGGTAGTTTGCTTCTGGCATTCCTACAATATATTGCCATCCTTTCTTTCATTTTCAATTCGTGTCACATGTCTTGCCCATCACGATCTACGAGTCTTAACTGTTCCTATTACATCCGGTTTCTCATAAAGATGAACCGTTTATATAATTTTACGATTATTGTATTAGGCATATTATGTATAAAAATGCATGAAAGTAAAAAAACAAATTCGTTTGTTAACATTAATAATGCAATAATTTTAATTTAAGCTTTAGAAAAATAATTCAAAATGACAAAAAGTAACTTCTAAAGATACACAACCAAATCATCTCTATGTCAAAATAAACTAAGCAGTAATTTTAGCTTTTTTATATTTTTTTATTTGAATATTTAAGCGATCAAGACACAGTGCAACTTCTTTTAATATTTTTTTAGAATATTTGGAACATAACTTTTTGATAGACAATTTGAGAACAGAATAACATACGTCCGTTATTGCTTCGGTTTCAAGTGTGACGTGGCTAAGGGATGCCCTGAGAACGTAACTCTCAAGTTTTTGTTTATATGAGTTTGATTAATCCCGTATTCTGGAGTTGCGGGTTCAAATACGAGTACAGACCAAGATGACTGTTTTTCTTCAGTCAAGGCATTACAATTATTTTTTCGCCGATATAATTCCATAAATTTAATATCAGTTGCATTATTACAAGACATACACAATCTACTGATATAGAAATAATTTGTCTATTCTATGCCACCAGTGAATGTTCGATCGGAGAACAAGTGACTTTTAGCGTCGTGTTGACCAATGTGATAACACATGTTCCCGCTAGAGCCAATCGCCAACATGTTTGCTCACATATAGTGGGATTCTATCCCAAGATTCCACTTACATTAGTGGACAAGTTGAGATGAGTAAATGAGCAGGTTAGTGTTAGTTTGCGCAAAATAGGGTGAGAAAATGGGCGAGTTAGTACACCTACACCATACTTTAGCGTTCAATGAAATGTAGATAAATGTTCTTCCTTCATTAATATTCTTATAACCAATTAGTATTTTAAATTCTTCATGAAGGGCCAATAAAATACTGTTTCATAAAATACATTTCGCGAGGGGATTAATCAAAATGTTGTTTGTTATCGGGTTTTTGTGATGGCTACACTGTCAGAGCAATGATCAATATATATTTTACATTGCAAATATGCTGATTTTAGGTTATTTTGAGCTCAATTTCTCACTTTATTTTAAGGCATTTTTTCACATTTTTTTGGAAAAAAAATCCAACACATAAGTTATATTTCTGTCGGGTAATTATTCACGTACAGTACTGCAACAATAAATTGTTTCTTTCCGTTTTTATTTGAATTATAGGCATAGAATCCCCAGTATTTTTCGTGTCCAGTACCAAAGTTGTCTTGAGACATTTCTGGCATTTTCTTCTAGCATTGACAGAATTTAACCCACTTCTGAGGTTGGGGTACCTGAAAAGCGAATTACGTTATCCCAATACGAAGCGAGCCCTTAAACGTAAACTTAACCTAAATTCCAGACCATGTACGATCACAGGAAAACTTATTTTGGATTCAGCAGGGATCGAACTTAGGACTTCATGAATTGTAATCAGAAGCCCTGTTCATAATATCTTGAGGCTGTTTACAAATATATGTTAGACGGATTGTGGCTAAATGGATCTTAAAATAAACTAATATATAATTGATGTAGGCTACACAAGTAAGATATTTATTGATTGATTGTTTGATTGATTATGAATATGTGTTTTAGATGTATAGTGTAGGATAGTAGAGAGAGGGGATGATGTTTTCAAAGAAGGCGATAGAGTAAAAGGGTTGTTTGTCCCCTCCTGCAGCTGTAATGACATGTTTCCGGGGGAGAATCGAGCGCATATCTCGATCCACGGACTTCTGTTTCACAAGTGCTTGTTTACTTTGATTAATGTAAAACATGACCTTCTACTCGCAAGTGTTTTGTTTACTTCTCTTAATGTTATAAAATACGGCCTCTTGTATTGAAAGTGTTTTATTTACTTTAAAACGCAGCCTCCTGTATCGCAAGTGTTTTATTTACTTCAGTACATATTGTGAAACAATGTCTCCTACACAACAAATGTTTTGTTTACTTCAGTAAATTTTGTGAAACACGGCCTCCTGTGTCGCAAATGTTTTGTATATTTCAGTCAATATTGTGAAACAAGGCCTCCTGTACAGCAAGTGTTTTGTTTACTTCAGTTAATGTTGTGGAACAAGGTCCCCTGCACAGCAAATGTTTTGTTTACTTCAGTTAATTTTGTGGAACACGGCCTCCTGTATCGCAAGTTTTTTGTATATTTCAGTTAATATTGTGAAAGAAGGCCTCCTGTATAGCGAGTGTTTTGTTTATTTTAGTTAATACTGAGAAACACGGCCTTTTCTGTCGCAAGTATTTTACTTACATTTGTTCATGTTAAAGTAATAAAATATTCACCTGAGATTTCAGTTGCCCTTAAATAATTAAAAAATCGTCAAAGGCCTTTCAGAATACGTTCCATCTTCAGTCGTTGAAAAGGTTGATTTGGTAATAGTGTTGTAAAACATTAACTAAAAGAACATGTTGCTGAAATTCAATATATGAGACGAGAAAACACAGAGACTAGAGTATTGAGATAAAATGATTATTGTTTAACTTTTTTTCTGTATTCAGTAAGACAAAACAGACACACCTTGGACAGCGTTACCACAGTAGTAATTGTAAGCTCGTGGAGTTTTAAATATTGCACAGGAGGGGAAACTGCCCTTAATTTTCTCGAAATGATTAAAGTTATATTCACTGAGGGCGAACTGTTGAAGCAGGAAGAAGGGGAGGTTTTGCACCCCTCCACCATGAAACTACACACCGCATGTGGCTGGCATTTACAGATAGTACTATCCATTCTAAATAAACAAGTTCTATAGCACTCATGTTTATATGTATTTTGATAGAAAAAATTAGTGTATAATACGGTATCTTTTTATTTTCTGTTATAACTGCTTTAACTGCAATGGTCATAATCGCGATTTTTCTTTAGTTTATCGAGTCTGTAAATTCAGAATTCTCCCTCCCTCGAGGCATCTTGCAGCTCTCAATTGGACATTTAAATTCTCACTTGACAAATGCGTCATTAATTGAACTGTTTGTCATCTGATTCTATTATTGTAAACTTGATGTCTCTACTGCCTAAACTTAAGTTTTGTGGTCTAATGCCACTCATTGTTCTTTTCGAGCTTCAGGTTCCGCGCTGGGCGGATAGTTGTCGTTAATTTGGTTAACGCACCATTTCGGTAGACAAATTCCATAGATTATGGATGCTACAGAGAGATGTGTAGGATGAGCATATGTTTATGTGTTTGTGTAGTGTAACGTGTGTTGTACGAGGGATGATGTTAAAGAGAAGCTAGAAAGTGAAGTTCGGTGCCGGGACATAGCTATTTCTGTCGCAAATCATCAAGGGGGCACCAGGCTTCACGCCTTCATCCGACGGACGAACAGCTATGAACAATACCATGAGTTTTCTTAATATAGGCTATTTATGGACTGCAGAAGGGTTCGCAAATTAATGCAGGAAATTTGGGTACAATCTAGCGATTAAAAATTGTACACCATCCTTCCTGATTTATATTACTTTAATTAAATTCATTTTACAATTAAAATCTTCATCCCCGTCAGGTGTTTTGCATTGGCTTTTCGGACAGTATAGGACCGGTGTCCACTCAGTAACACGAGGAGTTTGGGTAGCTTCAGTAAGTACTCGCTCCAGATTGAAAAAAGCAGCTATAACGTCTGGGGGGACCAGACATGCTGACCACATGTCACTTGTTTACTGGTTAATCACCTGTGTGATTAACACACGTTGATTGATGCGAGCAGCCGAAAGATAGGCCAGGCGCGCTATGGAGTTTACGGCCTAATATCCAGGAATTTACTTTGCGGCTGAGGAAAATCTTGAACTAACTCAATCAGAAATTTCGACTTTACAGAAATCGAAATTGAGAGACAATGGCTTTATATTTGGACCACAGCAGTGTCAATTAGTATTTTATTTAGTATTTCGAGAGCCACAATCTCGGTCCAGGTTGTTGGTGGATATCAACCTGTCATTCGAGTTTCTCCGGATTAATCCATCCAGATTATTCAGTAGGTAAAAACTTCTGAGCACATATTCTTCCGGAAAGAGAGCTTTACCCTCCACGAAGTAACCTCATTGGGTTAGATATCTCAAACGGCATGTGTAAGTGTGCACCAAGTGGTCTATGGATAGATGTAGCGTGTCCAGTTAGATTCCCGATCAAGACAAATGTCATAGATGAGTTTTTTAGGGGCTTTTCACGGATATCATCACAAAATGTGCAAAAATAAAAAATTCCACCAACCGAGTGATTCGTGTGAATGCAAGATATGCGACCAAAAGTGTGAGCGATACCATTACAAACAATGCAGAATATGGACAGAATCACTGAACGAACTCATAAAAGACAAATCATAAACTTATAACTTAATGCTCTTTCGAGTGCCTCTTACCAACTTATTTAGGGGCTTTTGTCCACCTATAATGCAAAATGTTAGTTAACTATAAATCAGAAATAGCTTAGTTCCCGAATACCAACGAACTTTACCATCAAAAGCGTGGAGTGCGTTTTATGGTTTTTACATTTTCTTCTTAGAGACTTTACTTTTACCAATATCTGTTTATTATCAAATATATTAATTGATATAGAGCACCCCACGCTTTTGATGGTAATTGTTTTTTGTAGACAATTCTAGTTTAATTCTAGATGTGTTGGAGATGATTATTTTGTTGACCACTTTAATTTTATCCCAAGCGTGTTGGAAATTAAAATTATTTATCATTTTTTAGTTCGGTTTTCTAATAAAGCGTGTTGTTTTAGTTTTTTTAAAACTATTATTTATTTTTTAGTTTGGTTTTTTAATAAAGCGTGTTGTTTTAGTTTTTTAAACTATTATTTATTATTTTAATTTTTAGTTTAATTGATTGTCATAAACCGGAATCCCGTGAAAATTTAATTGCTTACGATATTTTAGTGTCTAGGCACGAATATATATATATATATATATATATATATATAGCCTATATTTTAAATTATTATTATCTAACATTACTATAATATTTTTGAATATTCTAATATAGATAAATAGTTACAGTTAATCGTATCCTTGTCATATTTTTTTGGATAAATTACAATGTGGTAAGTTTACAAAATTGTCCTTAATATTTTACAGAATAAGATAAAAATGTAAATATCTTTAAATTCGATACTATTGTAATATGAGCTAAAAGTAATAAATTCTAAAAAAAAAATCCTCCGGGCCGGAATACTGAAATTATACACCACTTCAGTCCGCCGCTCTACCAACTGAGCTGCCAGAGGATATAATATTAATTTCTTACAACGATGCAACGATGGACTAAAAAGTCGATAAGTCCGCAACCTATTATACATGTCTTTATTTTTTTGATGTCCTGATGATCCTGGCCAGGATCTTAGAAAAAAATGAAATTATTGTATTGTCATTGGTCCTGTACAAGTATACAAAGTTTCAAGTCGATCCAATGTTTTTAAGTGGGTGAAAATCGTGTTGAAAGATTCCGTTACATAGATAGACAGATACAGGTCAAGCTAATATAAAGCGTGTAATGATTCTACAGATACACAAAACAAAAATATATTAAAGGTTGCACCTAAACATCGTGGGTTGCGATATGATCTTCACGTTAATTCGTCTATAAGTAGCCTAAGGTGGTATAAGAAAAGCAACATATTGCGTTTGACAGCCGGAATTCAATCCCCGGGCAGAGGACGTGTGCAAATGTTTCTTCTCTCATTCGATTCTCAAATTTTCCTGTGAAATGAGTATTAGAACGTACTGGGAGTAACTGTTCACCCCAGTACTTTTCTTTTTTTTTTTTTTTTTTTTTTTTTTTTCCTTCTATAAGAATCGTGGACTTTATGTTCTGCTATCCAAGGGCATTCGTTCTCTATTAACAGAATACCTGTATTTATATAGGAGGTATTTGAATAAAATGTGTGTCCTCTTTCATTCCTAATTCTAAATAGCGAAGACTATTTAACTCATGCCCCTAATGGGAGTCAATGACCAATCACGTTTCAATAAATTTTGTTTTACAACCAATCATAGTCGAGTTTCACTTCAATAATCATCGAATTTTGATTACCAAAATAAAGAAAGCTCCTCCTTTTTTAATATTCTGAATAGGTCAGAGCATTATTTTGCAGTGACTGACTCTCTAACAAGTATATTGAATATAGCAAATAATGAACAGATTCCTTCGACCTTCGCATTTGATAATTCTGTGTTCAATAATTGTGTTTTTAAATAATTATTTTACTGAGTTGTATCCTCAAAAATTAATTAATAACCTGTAATGTTGGTTATAATATAAGTTTGACGTGGTTCATTTTTTCTCAACTAGGGTGAATTCTTACAATATTGCGATCCTATCTGGAAATAAATAATATGATCAAGTCGCAGTGCATGAACAAATGAAACATAATCATTTATCATTTGTTTACAAACATCGCCGTTTACATTAAATATATACATATGTTAAAATAACTGTATTTAAATAATGATTTGTGAGTAAACAGCTTAATTTTATTCGTTAAATAGTCCTAACAAATACCACTCTTGATTTCCAAATCCTCTAGATACATTAGAAATCACTCGTGGCATTACTTATGATAATGCAATTAGTTTTTAAGAGCTTAATTTAATAAAATGCAACCTCCAGTCTCTCTCTCTCTCCCCCTGGTTTCGTGGGTACGTATGTTTCCTTCCATTGAACACGCCCCCATGACTTAGCCTACAGGGACACGGAGACGTCAGAAGAGAAAACTCTGAATCACATACACACTATTTGACTAAACAAGGTAAGTAGGACTTCTCCCGATGAGCGATCAACTGAATGCCGGGTCACATGCTAAGTTACTGGTACTATCGTACCGGAGGTTCATGGCTGCGCCGATATAACATCTACACAATCATTGTCATGAGCTAATATTTTCCAATCATCATCAATAACAATCAAGGATTAGGCCATTGGCCTGTTGCGCTTCAGGATAGAAATTGGTGCCTTCATCGCTTCAGAGGTAGTCTATTCTTTGGCATTCTAAGGAGGTGTTCATGCCAATATTATTTTGGTATATTTCGATGATTTCAGTGATTGCTGGTGTGTTGAGAGTTTTGCGGAATATAATTCACCTTAAGATTATTCATCCATCTCATTCTTGGTCTTACTACTGGTGCTTTCTCTCTGATTTTTCTTCTAGTTTTGAGGCCCCTCTTTAATGTCCCATTCGTGGCACATGTGACGCCCATCGCAGCTATGGGACTTAAATGTTCTTGTTTCCCATAAAGATAATGTATTTAATTTTCTCCTTTAACCTGTCTGTTCGTATTTGTTTGGTCAAAAAATTCCTAAGAAATGTATTCTCAAATACTCGTAATGTTTTCTCCTCTCATAAAGGAAGAGTCGCTGTTACGCATCCATATAATATAACTGGAAGAATAACAGTCTTGCACATTTTAAAGCTAACGGTTTTGAGTTAATTTTGGACGACAAGAGGCCTTGTAATGAATAATAGCATGCGTCTTCAGAGTTAAGCCTATGTTTAATTTCTTTCTGTTTCATATTTATAATTATTAATTATTGTTCCTAGATACTATAAAATGGAGGCACGGTATAGTAAAACCAATTTTACAAGAAAGGAGAAAGAAACCAACCATCTAATTACAGAGGCATTACCCTCCTAAATAGTGGATATAAAATCTATGCTAGAATAATAGCAAAACGAATACAACGAATTACTGAAGTAACACTAGCAGAAGAACAAAACGGGTTCCGAAAAGGAAGATCTTGTACCGATGGAGTATTTGCCCTGAATCAGATAATAAACAAAAGACAAGAAAAAAAACTAGAAACGCATTTGTTATTTGTAGACTTAGATAAGGCATTTGATCGAGTAAACAGGGAAATATTGTGGAATGTCCTAAAAGAAAAAGGCCTCCCTATTCAGATTATAGAAACTGTTAAGAGCTTGTACTATGGAACAAATATTTGTATTGACCCACAGCTGACTAAAAATAAGACATTTTTTCAAATAAACCAAGGAGTACGACAAGGGTGTTCACTCTCACCTATATTATTTAATATTTATATGGACGATATCCTAAAAGAATGGAAGAAGGTTTTAACTAATGAAGGAATATTAATCGATAATAAAGATAAAATAAATGCTTTATTATTCGCTGACGATGTTGTACTTTTAGCAGAATCTGAAAATGAGCTCCAAATGTTAGCATATTAATTTAAATTAATAGCCAATAGATATAATTGCAAAATATCAATAAATAAGTCGAAAGTAATGGCATTTATTGATAAATATGGAATTGGATCAAAAATTGTACTGGATAACAAAATAATAGAACAAGTATCACATTTCCAATATTTAGGATGTGATATAACTTACAGAGAAAATAAAGATATAGAAAATAAAGTAAATAAATTCCAGGCTATTTGTGGAACCATAAATAGAACCTTAGGTCGGAAAACAAGGAAAGATACGAAACTTAAATTATATAAAACAATGGCTGTTCCTTTGTTGTTGTATGGAAGTGAAAATTGGATAATGAAATCAAGGGATAAAAGCAGGATACAGACTGCAGAAATGCTGTTTTTACGTAATGTGAAAGGATGCACTAGAGCGGATAGAATAAGGAATGAAACTATACGAGAAGAATTAAATATATATAAAATTGAAGATAAAATCAGCGAAAATAATAAGAAATGGACAGAACACTTAATGAGAATGAACAACGAAAGAATACCAAAAAGAACCTTCCTGTATAATCCCAGAGGAACAAGAGATGTTGGCCGACCACGTAGAAGATGGACTCCACTTTTAACTTCGCCGGAACAGGCTGCATAGCCTAAACCTTGTAGTAGAAGAAGAAGAAGACACTATAAATTCAGTCATTTCTTCAAATGTCCCTCATTTGTCATTAAGTGTTCATTTACATTAAATGTGTGACCATATAAACTATGTATGATCATATATTTAATTCTATTGATATTTACTTCTAGCTGCAGTTTCTTAGTGTTATTTAGTAGAATACTTTTTTTTAGATATTCATACTAAACAGGTTTTTTTTTTTGCGCGATAGTGCGTTTTGTCGTTCTTACTGCAATGGCGACCGTAATTGAAAGTTCAACTTCCTACATTTCAGGGTTGCCAACCTAAATAACTATACTGTAATATACATATTACAAACCTCGTGCGGGAAGTAAATCCACTGCCTTTTATATATACAACATACAATGTAGGCTATATACAACATATATAGGCTACAAAAGGTAGCGTTAATATAGGGCCTACATTAAACGTAACAAATCACTGCATTTTAAATTAACTGAACTTTATTTGAAACAATATAAAAGAATAAATACGTACTTGCCGTCATTTTATCATTGATTGGTGTCACGGTCTGCTGTAGTCTCAGCTAATAAACGTTGCCCACACTGTTAACGTTAGTCAGTTGTTTATAATGAACGCATATATTTCGAACAAAGATATTATTTTACTAATATTTATTATTTTGAAAACGCCATCGCGCAAAACATAATGTACAACGCACGTTTGTGAAGCATTTTACAGAATTTCGGAAATTAAAAACCTCGCTGTCGCTCGGGTTTTAAACATTTCCTCGCTTCTGTAAAAACTACTTCCCAACCTCGAATCGTAATATACTAATACGGGTGACTATGATAAGATGGTGTTCAGTTGTATTGGTCCTTTATGTTTCCGGTTTTTTGTCTTAGAAGTTAAAACCTCGAATAAATCTTACACAGTAAAATTATCCTGAGATGATGGAACCCGACCGACTGTGTCTGAGGCAACAACGCGATGGTTCTATACCACAGCAGTAGACCAGTAGTTCCACCTATTTTAAATTCCTATGTGAAAAGAAAAAGGAAAATTATCGATTTTTATTTATCATGTTGGATATAGTAAGTAAAGAGATCTACGCATGTCTTAGAAAAACATTGAGGTAGTAGGACGTTAAAATTGGAGATTTTGGTCCTTCATAATTTATTACATTTTATTGAATTCTCTACTTACGCCTTTTAGGCCCTATTTAAGTAAAAATTGATTTATAGATTTGGAACATTTAATGGTAGAAGCAAATAACATTTTAGGATATTAGATTGTTAAAAAACTATTTAAAGTCATTATTAAAATGTTTAAGAATTTAATTTTTATTGGATATTTTAATTAATTAATTTCTGTTGACCGAAAGGTATTTTTGGGATATATCGAAATAGCAGTTGTAAGTTGTAATTTTATTTGAAATATAACATTTCAGGTAGTGGTCAATAGAAACAAAGATAGAATTCTCAGAAATAATTGTAAATTCAGTCAGTTTTGAACTGTCAGATGATCCACATGCCTCTACTACTAGATGTTAGAACATGTGTGCGTGTATAATGTTATGATTTAACCTTAAATAATATGAAGCGAGTACAAACGTGGTCCGTTAGGACGGTTAATAAGTTACATATATAATCAGCGAAACTCAAAACTGTATTCAAGTACGGTACATGTAAGCCGAGAAATAGTGACGTCGCTGATAAACCATTAACAATTATTATATTGTCCGACAGCGTCATAAATTAAATATAGGTAATAAGATATAAATATTAGGTGTTATATACTGTATCCGCGCTAAGTTACAGTTCTGTAAACAAACTTTCATAACGTATTTCTCCGCGGAGTCCGTCTATTGGGGAACGTGGTACTACTTTACCCGTCATATAAGTGAATTGTCTATGGAAGTGTCAGTCGTGGCAACATTTTCTTACGGAACATCGTATTTTACGGGAAATGACTTACCTGCAAATTGTTATTTTCACCACATCGTCAATGACTAACTAATGTAGGATTTTTTCACAAAACTGTTTGAAAACATTTAAAATAATTTGTTTATCTCCATTTTTCAAAGGTTTTCTTTTTTGATGCTTCAAAAATTGTATAGGAAAAGCAGCCATTATAAACATTTGAAATTCTAAAGTATTCTGAATCGCGCATGAATTAAACAATGAAATGCTTATTTATTTAATATACAGTTAGTGCAGAAAGTATTGATACACTTTTAAATAACTCAGAAATAAATAATTTAGGCCTAATTATTTTATCACTACGTACAAAAACAAAAATATACAGTTTAAATTGAACTCTGTGAAGTTAAATATACGCAGTTTTCTCTGTTTTAACATGACAATTAACGAGTAAAAAATAATTTGTACATAAACAACACAAATTAACCAACAAAAAGTATTGATACAATACTAAGTTTTGGTCAGCAGAATGTTGACATGAAGTCTAGTGGGGGTGGGTCTGGTAGTGTTGTTATTCACTCTAGCCTTGAGTACTTTGCCGTGCAATTGTGTGCGTTCTGGCTGCAGATTAAGCGGGAATGGGGCGCAAAGGTAGAAAGGCTATAGTAGAAGAAAGGAAATTAATTATTGATTTGCAGAATAAGTATAAATCGCTAAATGGAATTAGTGAAATAATTGAAAGGCCAAGACCAAACATTCAGCATATAATTGATAAGAGTTGGCGAACGAAAATGTTTCGAAGATAGCCACAGATCATAACGTCCTAGAAAACTGTATGTTAATGTTGAAAAAGCATTAATGAGAAAAGTAAAGCAAAAATCTAAAAGTAGTGACCCTAAATTAGAAGCTAGTATGAAGAATGACTTTAATATCAGTATTTCTACTAGCAATGTTCGTAACAGTCTATGGGCTAACGAACTGCATGGGAAAACGGCCGTAGAAAATGCAGAGGAAATGGGGATTAAACAAGGTTTTGTAGTTATGCAAGATAATGATCCCAAACACATCAGTTTCAATGCGCGTTTATGGATTTTGTATAACACATCAAAGTGCATGCAAACGCCTCCCTAGTCTCCGGACGTAAACCCAATTGAGAATTTATGGGAACGTGTGAAAAAGAGCATTCGTTGAAGGCAGGTTACCTACAAGCAAGACCTGAGAAACGCTTTGGAACAAGAATGGAGAAATATACCTTCTTCAGTAACTTCAAATTTAGTCGATGCTACGTCGTCCTCAAGCCATCTTCGAATCAAAGGAGCTCCCAACCAAGCATTGAACTCAAAACGTAAATACTCTAAACAGTCATTATATGATACTGTATCAATACTTTTTGTTCGTGTATAAATTATTTTTTTAGCTCGTCAGTTGTTATGTTGAAACAGAGGAAACTGCGTTTATTTAACATTATAGAGTGCAATGTAAAGGTGTATAATTTTGTTTTTGTATATAGTGAAGAAATAATTAAATTATTTATTTCTCTCTGGGATATATTTAAGTGTATCAATACTTTCTGCACTAACTGTATTAAAATTGTAATTATAGGCCTATGTCTTAAAATTCTGCCATATAACTTATATAAACTTGTACTAAATAATATATATTTTTATTATATTTATTTCGAGTGTTAGAGAACTACATTTTCTTACACGCTTAAAGGTAAACAGTTATTCGACCAATGAAAACTCAGTCTATACATCTGGTTTGTTTACATTACAACTGGAACTCAACTCGGAAGATATAGTGACCTACAATATTGACAAAAATGAACACAATGTTGCTTCGAAATTAAACCAAATTTATAGTTTATATTGTCTTCTTCTTCTTCTTCTTCTTCCTTCCAAGTATTAGGCCAAGGCCTGTTACGATCCTATAGAAAATTGATCCTTCTGGAAAATTCTCGTATAAGACTTGAAAGCATAATAATAGTCCCTTCGATTGGTTGCTGGCCAAAGGAAGGCAAGACCAGTGATGGGGCTGCCATCTTATAGCCTCTGGTCAGGCTTTTCTGGAGAAGAAAAGAAAATAAAGGAAAGAAGAAATACAAGAAAGGAAAGACTCCCTAGCACTCGGATGCCCTAATAGCGTCGGGGTCGAAAAAACAAGAGTTAACCGAGAGAGGTTAGATAGTAAAGTTAAAAGAGTGCAAAACACAAGTAAGTGGAAGAAATGTTTTGCTCAGCTTGGGCACCTTGTGGTCGCCATCCACATATCCCCTAGATGAGGACCCCTGAGGGTTGCATTGTATTTTATTGTAAGTCTATGTTTTCCCTTTACAGAGATTTAGGCGCTCTCCCCCTACAGGGAAGCATTTGAACCATACTAATTTAGTTACACTTGTTTTCGTATAGATGTCATTTTGGTCCGTGGTCAGCGTTCCGCCTCATACTGACATCTAGGAAACCAAGGTAGAACTAGGACGGGAAAATTCGGTAAATTTTGCTTAGAGGCCTTTTCATTCAGGGTTAAGGATTTTTTACGAGCCTGAAAATCTTCAGACTCGGGACCCACGGCTTAAAGTCCCTCCCGGAGGACTTGCTCCTTGGATTTTTCCATCCTAAAAACTATATAAAGAAAAATTTTAGTAGTGTGCCGATAATTAATTTAATCCATCACATTTGTACAAATATTTATTTGGATATAAATATTTAATAAAGTGCAAGTGAATTGTTGTTTATTAGTTTCAATTCGATATTAAATATGAAATTGGTAGGGACTTCCTGGTAAGTCAGTCGTCCTTGAGTAAATTATTAAACTTCATCAAGTAGTTCCAATATGGAGGCCTTTCAAAAACAATGTTTCATCTTCTGCATTTTAACTGAAACTGATGTTGTATAAGTTAGACAACGGGTTTAGGTCTGCGCGTGTGTTCTCATTGAGTAGGTCTGTATTCCTTGCTTCTTTTAGAATCTCTATATCTTCAATGATGTTGATCCTGTTGAATTGTTAATATGAATTTTATTATGAGATTTTCTATAGTTTCAATTCACCAATCCAAGATTTCGTTTTCTTCCCTAAGAATAGAGTCCGACTTTACCCTAGGCATTCATTGACCACCGAAAACCCTTTTTCAAGGTTAAGAGTAACATTTTCTAGACAATCGGCACGAGATGTCAGCAGATTATCTTTGCGTGATGGACCCTTTACCCCAAATGTGTTTTTGTCACATATTTCGGTTGGAGGATGACTCGACCCCAGGGGCTTGATATCATCAGTAGGTTTAGGGCAGTTTAAAATTCCTGACCCCATTAGAATTCGTATCCGCGATTTTCTGTCTTATAGCGTATTATTTGGTTATAGTAGAAGGGATGAAATTACTACCAGGAAAATAAATGTACTTAAAAATCGTATTATTACAGGGAAAACACCTGAGGCCAATACCATTATATATATTTATATAAGCTGTCTTAAATTGCAATTTTAATAAATATTAATTATTGTTAAACTAACCAAAGGGACATGTTATTTCTTTGAACGTAATACAATTTTGGTTGTAAAATTTTATTGTTTTAAAATTAAAAATATTGTTTACAATTCCACATTAAGGGGACGTTATTGGTAGCTATTATTTTCTTTATATAATCGTGGCTTCGTCTAAGAGTTCGTAGGACTATCCATTCCCTATCCCTTCTCAATAAAATACTTCTTACATTATCGCCTGATCATTATCACGCCGATTCATCAGACTATCCAACACACATAACCTAAACTCAATCCCATCAGCACATTGTCCTTTATATCCCGCCTCATCACACAGTGTATTATTCATTATATTTCACAGTTTTACTTGTCAAAACATGGAATTCCCTTCCACCCTATGTCAGAGACTGTCAAACTATAACATCCTTCAAAAATAAACTAAATAATTATTTAATAACAAACTAACTTACACCTCATTGGTAGTATTATTTTAACAATTATTATATTAAATTATTTATGAAAATTATATTACTCTCTCCATGTCGCGACAGGCCTACGAAGGCCTTGGCTTACCAGCCGGTCTCACATCTACATGTGTTAATCACAGAGGTAGACGATCATCCTGCCAGTGTAGGGGTGACATGTGGTCAGCATGTCGGGTACCCCAGCCGTTATAGCTGGTTTTCTCAACCTGGAGTCGCTACTTATTGTACTACCCAAATCCTCAGGTTGCTGGGTGGGCACCGGTCCCATTCTGGCAGAAATCCCATGCGAAAATTTCTTCCCCCATGGAGACTCGAAACAGCGCAAGTCCCGCAGCTCTGCGCCAAGGCTTCTTGCCTTAACCACTCGGCCACGGCGTGGGACATTACAATGATATTAAGATAAACAAATATTTTCATTTGTTTTTTTTTAATATTGTATAATTCTAAAATTAGTTTTCTATATTTCATTATTTTTCTTCTTCTTTTTTAATGTAAATTAACAGAGAAAAAGTCTACCAAACAATTTATCTTGCTTGTATACATTTTATTCTTAGTTTTAGTCTTAATCTTAACTATCATTAACATGGTTCTATTATAGATGGAAAACTAATAGATATTATCTTATTGATCAAATCTTCATTTTGTATTTAATATTAGAATTAATTGTGATTATTATATTCTGATGTAACATATGTTTGTCCTGGTGAGTGAAAGAGAAGACCACATGGCTTAACTCCACCAGGCTAAATAAATATGACTAAGAAATTAGGACTGGAAGTAAATATTAATAAAACTAAAAGTATGGTCACACATAGAAAAAACCACAGAAAATTACTTCTGATTGCCTAAATGGAGTTTACGTATGGCTGCATCTGGTTCTGGAGTGAATGCCTTTTGCTTGGACTGCCCCGCATTAGACATTTTGCAAATACAACGAACCTCAGTCTTAAATTAACTAAACCCTTCCAATTAAATTTGTAAGCGTGAGAGTAGTAAAGGGCATGAAATAAGATCCTAATCTACCAGGCATCCGCAAGGATCCCAAAGTTTTGCCATATAATGTATGTGATATAATGGAAATGGACAGTTAATGACAAATGAGGAAGATTTTTAAGATGTGGCTGAGGAACGATAATCACGAACAGGAATGGATGCACAAAGTAGATTCAATTCTTGAAATGCACCCTATTATGCATTACATGGACTCTTGTTGTCCCAACTTCTCTAATATATATATATATATATATATATATATATATTGTCTAATGCCACCTGGTTGTCTTTTATGATATTTATGGCTTTCTCCCATATCATTGGCAGAATTGTGATCCATTTCTTAGGTTGGGGCACCTGGAAGGCGGATGGTATGATGTGTGATAAATGATAATGCAGCGCCAGGAGAGTTCCTAAACTAAACTTAATCTAAATCCCAGACCATAGAAAACCATAGGAATAATTCTCTTTAAAGAAAAATTCCTATGGTTTGACCGGGACCTCATGAACAGTAATCAGGAACTCTGACTACTAGCCCATGAGGCTGGTCTCTCTAAAATATTATTAAACTGAAAATATATAAAACTGTTATTCTGCCAGTTATATTTTAAGGATACGAAAAATGGACTCTTACTTTAAGGGAGGAAAATAGATTACGAGTATTCAAGAATAAAGTTCTTGGGAAAATTCTTGGATCAAAGAGAGATGGACAGACAAGAGAATGGAGAAGACTACATAACAGTGAGCTACATAATCTTTATAGGATACCAGATATAATAGGAACATTATTTTATTTTTTTTATTTAGAGCCTCACCACCACCCCCCGGGTTACCTCGGGTATAATGCCCTTATCCTCGGGTCTGCTCTATGTCCCTATCTATAAAATCTTTATTGAGAAAATCATACACAATAAATATACATTTTTGTGTTTGTGAAAAGTGTAGATGCTACATTAAAATAAAAACAAGGTGTGATTTGTTTGTTTATGTATGTTAGTGTGTGTGTGTTTCTGAGATTGTGTTTGATATCACATACAATATAAATAAGTGTACATAATACATAGATATAATGGGAATAGTAGGAACAGTCAAGAATCTTATAGTATGATGGACACTATTGGCGAATTAAAGAGGGACATGCAAGCTCCTTGTAAGTAAACAGAGGAAAAGTGCCAAGTAGATAGACCAAGAATAAGATGGGCATTAACCATGATTTGAGAGAAGTAAATTATACAGAGTTTGATTGTAAAATATAAGCTGAGGATGGGAATATATGGAGAGCTTGAATCCGCGCCTACTAGTTCGGTAGTGGCAGTGAGTTAGTTACGTAGAATAAATAAAAATAGTGCATTTTCTTATAAGTTGAATGTGTTTTTCTATCGTACATGCCTCCTGCTAAGGTTATAAATTTCTATCTGTATGTGTTTTTTCTAACTGAAAATTAAAGTGTACACTAGAGTCAGAAAAAAAACCTTTTCTACAAAAACAATCCAAATGAATATAGGAGGAAAATTGGACCCACTAAAATGGTAGGGTTGGATTTTAAAGAGAAGGGGTTGTCCGATGTCTATTAATTAACCAGAAGTCTAATCAAGGGGGAGGTAGAGGGTGGTGGTTCTCCTTCTCATCGTGCATATGGAATCTATTCCCTTTCCAGAACATTCTAATGGCCGCAGAGGTGGACTATTGCATCCTCCCCCTTACTAGAATTCTCATTCCTCTAGACTAAAATTGTGCACCCTCTCCAATTCAACCTCCATCCCCCTTTGCACCCTTTCTATTATCCTGAGTTAGGAGAGATGGGGGTAGTTTTGACCGCTGTTGGAGAATTGATCGGCATTTTACCCCCTCTTGCCTCCTTCAACCCTCTCGTACGCCATTCAATAAACAAGCAAACCCCCTACTCCATTCAATCTGTGTGTTTAACCCCCTCCACTTCACTCCTTCATCAATCCGCCCTTAGGAATATTAAATGTCTTGTATAATATATGCCAAAATAAAATCTTACGGAGTGAGTTGGCTCATCCGGTATCGTTAGAGACTCGTATTCGAGAGATTTCGGGTTCAAATCCCGGTACCGACCAACAAAACGTTTTCTTTTCCTGATTATCCTCAGTCAAAATAAATTCTGGGCTGGAATTTCGTTACCAAAAATAATTTCTTTATAATCACCACTTTACAGTATAATTTCACAGAAAAAAAAATGACTGCACACTATATCTGACGCACGATTTCATTTAGTGTCAAAATTTAATTATAACATAGAAATAAAATAAAACGTAACCTGTATAAAGCAAAACATTCTCATTAAAATGCTTTGTTGTTATGGAAGCCGTAAGATGACACTGCGAGCGATGTCTCGCTGCCTCTTATGGTGTGATATGAAATGAAACCTATGGGATACATTGCCAGTTAAATGGTTAATATAGGTATTTTTTAATTATTTTTACATGCCCTCCCCTCTCATTCCCTTGTAAAGGCCTAATGTGAGTTTGAATGGCATCGGAACTTCACTAATTAGTTTAGCGACGCCGAAAATTGCAGATTTCATATCATACCATATGGTAGGCCCTATGATATGAAATCTGCAATTTTCGGCGTCGCTAAACTAATTAGTGAAGTTCCGATGCCATTCAAACTCACATTAGGCCTTTACAAGGGAATGAGAGGGGAGGGCATGTAAAAATAATTAAAAAATACCTATATTAACCATTTAACTGGCAATGTATCCCATAGGTTTCATTAATTGGTTGGGTAGCAGACCCTGCAGACGTTGTCTTGCCCGAACGTTCGATTCTCGTGTCATGCACGGACGATAAAATATAAGTTACTTTTTTACTATTAAATTCAATGGTTGATAAGTTTCAAGAAAGCTCCTCACTGCCATCTGTTGTAGCTCAAGAAGCGTGCATTATGACGCCACATTGTCGCGAGGAATATGTCAATAATGCTGATAACTATACATCTGGCATAAAAAATCCTATTACTCGATAGCAGTGCCATCTATCTGGTTCAATTGTGAGTCCAAACCATCCAAGGACCCACTCAAACATACACAGAAAATTTCATTAAAATCGGTGCAGTTGTTTAGACAGTTTTTAATTTCGAGTTTCAAGTAAACCTCCGCTTCTAATTGTCGGATTTTGCTCATTTTTTGACAATACCTAGCTCGGTTTATTTTAATAGAACATGCTGAGTTTCATTGTGTAACATAGAAAATTATGACCGCTAGAGAGATTTTTAGATTTTTACTTCAGTGAAATCTTACACCTAATGGTTTCAGACGATTCAATTGTGAATTTAAGCCATTCAGGGACCAACTCATACACACACAAAAAAATTAATCAAAATCGGTCCAGTCGTATAGGCATTTTTTTAAATTTTGGGTTTCGAGTAAACCCCATTTCTGACGGTCGGATTTCGATGATTTTTTTTGATAGTACAAAATACAAAACTATAATAAAGCTTTAAGAATTATCAACCAAGTTTTTAAACCATCAAAAGTGCAGAGACACACAAGAATGAAAATCTATAAAATTCTCGCTAGACCCATAATCTGTTATGGCAGTGAAGCTTGGACCATCATAACTCAGGATGATCGTCATATTACAGCCACGGAGATGAAATTTCTGCGACGAACTGCAGGTTATAGCCTTCTAGACCACCAAAGAAATTCAACAAGAGCCAGAGAGTTAAACATCGTACCTATATCTGAATACCTCCAAGAATATAGAAACAATTGGCTAGCCCAAATTCAGCACATGGATCGTCACAGAATACCAAAACAAATTCTTCACTACATTCCTCGAGGCAGAAGATCTGTGGGTCGACCTTTTCGGAGATGGCGGGAGACCGTAACGGGCCACTGGGCCTAAGACTTGAAAGGACGATGATGATGTCTAGGTTTATTTTAATAGGATATTCCGACTTTTATTGTGAAACATCGAAAATTGCGATCGCTAGATCGATTTTTAAATGTTCGTTTCGGGTGAACTTCTACACCTAATGATTTTTAGAAAACAATAGATAACGGCTGAACATTCGATGCATCTGAAACCCTGTATATACAAATTTTCACGAAGATCGGTTGAGCGGTTTTTAAGTCTATAAAATACAGGCATACATGCATTTATATATATATATATATATATATATATATATATATATATATATAAATTATTAATGAAACAGAAGAAAACGAACGAGTAATAATAACTTAAACGTCTGTCGAATTACACAATAAACCTAATAATAAGTCATGCGTGATTTTGTTTTTAGTGCGGTCCGCCACATTTAAATAACTGGCACGAGAAATTAGATAATGGCTAAAATGTAAGCAAGATGTATACATTTACATCTTTGCATGAAATTGCTATGGTACTCAGTATGGGACGCCTTGACTCAGCGGTGTGCTGTACAAAAAAAATTACCCAATTTAACCGTCATTAAATCCAGCCAGAGATTTGGCGACGTGCTCTCACCTGGAGTGGCGTGGCTTCCGACTCTCGGCTTGAAGGCAGTGTGGATTCTCATGCCCTACTTCAGGTCATCACATCCCAAATCTCTGTCCTATTTTCATCACCATCGGCACGCAAATACTGGCGCCGCTAAGTAGGCTCAGATTAAGCGAACTAAAACTCCGTAACGATAGCCACTATTTACTTAGCTGCCAAAGAGCCTAGTCGGTTCTAACATACGCAGCTCACTGGGCGAAGCTAGACTTCGCCTTATTCAGTCAGTCAGTGTTTTGCCAATTAAAGGGTTAAGTTGTATAGAATTTTCGGGGTCTCAGAGCTGAATAGTGACACTTCCTATGTCGTTATATTAAAGTTCCGTCTCCATGGGCATGGGGTGACATAAATGACCGAGATTGCCGTGGAATCAATTGTTTTCGGGATCGTTCAGCTGATTTATGATATAAAGATTGGCATGTCATAAATGTTAAAAATTAAAATTTAATTATCAAAATTTCAATTCTATACTAAACGGGTTGTATAAAAACACACATAGCACAAATGCCTGTGAAAGCTCTGTTCCACTGTATTCGGAAATGCAGAAACAATAAAACTGCAAGTAAAAATAATCATAAGTAATGCCATGAGTGATTTTCAAATTATCGATAAATTCACGACTCACGAAGTGAGGAGTGAATTTATCTAGAGAATTTGGAAATCAAGAGTGGCATTTGTTAGGACTATTTAACGAATAAAATTAAGCTGTTTACTCACAAATCACTATTTAACTATAGTTATTTTAAAATATTTATATATTTAATGTAAATGGCGATGTTTGAAAACAAATGAGAAACGATAGGTACGCTTCTACTGCTTCTTTTGTTTATCACTGCAACCAGATCATACTATTTATTGCCAAAGGAACGCAATATTGTAAGGAGGAGCTTTCTTTAATATGGTAATTATAACACTGATAAATATTTGGTGAAACACGACTCTGATTGGTTGTAAAACAGAAATCATTGAAACGTGATTGGTCATTGACTCCCATTTGGGGCATGAGTTAAATAGTCAAATAAATCTGTATGAAGAACGGAAGTGAAATATCTTACTAAAAATTGGTTTTGCAGATCTGTAATAAAATGGGAATGGTGATTAAGGTTGGTAGATATCAAAATGGATTTTCAATTATCTTCCTTTTCAAATTATTTTTAATGTTTAATAAACTCATCCTCTGTCGTAAAAGAAGTGGGGATCCGAGATAAATACGTCAGAAACACGTGGTCTAAGTAACTTCACTTAATGACACATCGGAAAACAATCACATTTTATTACTGACTGGCTAACACCCGGCCGGCGTGCGCTGCTACGCCTAAATAAATGAAAATTAATGTGCTACTATGTTTACTTAAATAAATGAAAGGAAAAATTTATATCGTAATTATTTTTAGATACCCTGTGCTGTTTACCTGGTGTTGTCCGGGAACCCACTAATGCCGATCTTCTTGGCATAAATGAGCTGAAAAACAAAAATTAATATACTTCTTATGATTAGTTGAATAAATTAAATTAAAAATAATTATAAATGTATATCGTAATTATTTTAAGATTCCCCGTGCTGATTACCCGGTGTTGCCCTGGAATCTACTTACCTCGATTTTCTTAGCATAAATGAGCTACAAGACAAAATTCGTTATTATGAGTTTTCCGTAAAAGAATACCCGCCATGTGCTGCTATGCTTGCACAGGAATCTACGTTCTTCTTGGCATCAGTGAAAGACAAAAATGGTTATTGCGAGTTATCCGTAAGAGATAAACATATGCTATCCGGGACTTTTTTTATAGAGCTTTTTGAGATATTCAATTCCGTGTACATTAATTTTGTGTATTTGTTATGGTTTAGGCAGCGAAAGCAATTTAAGCGTCTAAAGAGCTACTTTTTTCACGTTTTCCACTACAAATGACGATTTTTAAGGGTGTAGGAGTTCAGTATCGCAACTCTCTTATAGCCTATGTTCATCCCGGGAATCTCCTGAACTTTTTGCAAAAAGCCCCATCACAACGGATCAACGGTATGGCCGCGCATAAAGTACGAACTAACAAACATTCATTTATATATAGGCTATTAGATATGGACTCAATAATTTAGATTATCTTAACCAGTTGTTTCTATAACCAATTTGCTTCAGATTTGACATTAGTTTGGAGGACTCTAGTGGAAGGGATAGAAATCGAGAACATTTTTTAAACAAGGTACAATCAAAGACATTCTGTTGATTGCAGAAACGAAGTCTGAACCACGAATGTTTTGTTGTTTCCATTACCATAAAACATGAAAACCTGCTGTGATAATTACAAAAACAAACTATCAACCATTACCATAGTTTGATCATTGTCGTTGATTTTCAGTTTTTTCTAGTTGTTATGGAAACAATACAAATTGAGAAACTGTGACCATTGTTCAGACTTCTTAATTGCAATCGACTGAACAAAACTTTTTGAGAACGTAAATAGATATGCCAAACTTACTAGTAATTTGTATATTGCAACGTTGCTGTTTACATTTATGTTTTCTGGTAGCACTGAAATACTGTCCGATTTAATTTTTGGTCAGTATTTGTATTGAACTATTGTTGAAAAAAAGGGATAAGTGTGTATTAATCTTGTATAAACGTAAGTGGATAACTGCATTGACTGCAGTATTCGCTGTATGACAACGGAGTATGTCTTTTTCATTCCTAGCTTGTGTTGAATAAAATTATACACTAATAGATGATAAATAGACACACAATCTTACTTGTATACATGTCACCGTATTTTATTGTATTCCCAAGTCTAGGCCTGTAGTAATGTCGGATCCAATAATATTAATTTTGCCATGTTTGTTCATATGTTGGTGAATGTTGCGTATGATCTGTGAATATTGCACTACATGGTAATGCAATGTTCCATTTTCAACCATTTTATTAGATCACAGATTATTAGAAAGTTTACATAGGTCTATACATTTTCGTTTCTGTATTTTCCATGTTTGTTTTATATTTGTTTAGCTGTTTCTTTACTAATATACGCAGAAATAAATTAAGAATATCATAAAGACCCAAGATTTAGAATTCAAGCGATTACCCATCTAAGTACTAACCACGTCCAATGTTCTTTAATTTTCGCGATCAGACGAGAACCGTTGTTTTTATCGTGGTATTGTGACCATTGATGAATCATGAGACATAGTACGAAAGAAAATAGTTAATGCTGTATTTTGTTTTCAATAAATTTAGGCCTATAAAATAAGTTGGATATGATATAATTTAATAGACCTATACTTCTATTGATTGAGTTCATCTTTTTCTATTATTTTAAATTACGTTGATCGTATAAAATAGACACAGTAGGTATTAAAAAAGCACAACGAAGCAGATATTAATTACAAGAATTGTCCTTTTTTAACTATACAAGTGTTCCCTCACCGTAGCGAGCGTTTTAATGCATGGTGCATTGGTGGAGAGATTCGGGACTTGCGCTAGTTCGCGTCTCCATGGTGGAAGAAATTTTATCATGGAATTTCGGCTAGTGTGGGACCGGTGCTACCCAGCATCGTGAAGAATTTAGATATAATAAGTAGCAGCTCCAGGTTGAGAAAACCAGTTATAACGGCTGGGGGAACGGCTTTCCACGTGCCACACTGGCTTTGATAAAAAGAATTCTGGATGTGAGTCTAGCAGTCTGCTGGTAGGCCAAGAGCCTCTTAGGCCTTTTGAGCCATGGAGAATAATATGAGTTGGAACTCAACCAGGCAAAAAAAAAAAAAAAAAAAAACCGTTCCAAACGGTCATATTTCCAACTACTGATCATGCCTAATGGTATTTAATTTCGGTGATCGGACGAGAACCTTTGTGTATGTACGTATTGACAAAGAATGAGACATTGTATAAAATAAAATATTATACGATGTATTTGATTTGTTGTTTTCAATAAATTTATACCATCAGTTTGATATGACGTAATAGAATATAACTTCTTTCTTTTGGTAGTGTTATTTATTACTTTGTAATATTTCCAATTACGTTGGTCGTATAAAATAAAAAATAAGGCATTTAAAAAGCACAACGAAGCATATCTTTATTACAAGAATTAAATCATCGCTTAATAATACGAGTCCGTTGTTATACGAGAGAATGGCTTCCCTCAGACCGATATATCTTGAGATTGAGTGGAAAATGGGGGTAAAAGGGGGATGGGTTTGATATCGATTAAATATTACCACCCGGCCTACTTTAAAATGCGAAATGCAATTACTCCTGCTATAATTAATTTTAGCCCTAAAGTATGGAAGCATATCTGCCTTCCCATCCCCCGTAGATATGCCATATATTATATACAGCTTTTACATTAATAGCTAATAACCAATAACTAAGCAGAATAGAATACTCGCCCCTTCTCGTCTCTGTCGTACAAGTATGAAGGGGTGTGGGGGGTGAATGTTACCCTCTCGTTCCGTCGGTCTGGTATTTATTGATTGCTATGCTAGCCTAGACTCATACGCCGTGCAGTGTATTGATATGGTATACCCCCTCTTACTACATCTTACAACGATATTTTGTACTCAGAAGTGGCTATTTCATTTCCCTTCCCTCCTTCTTTTCAATCAACCTAAATTCTTTTCAATACCCCTTTTTACTTGTTTATTTAAATTAGTGTTTTAGACGTGTTCTAGCCAATAATGGACACCGCCGTCGTCGCTTCAATATCGATTGCAATTATTGTTTAATTCAAGTGTGTTATTTTTACAGAAATTTCCAGAGACATTTTCTTCTTCTTCTTCTTCTTCTTCTTCCTTCCAAGTATTAGGCCAAGACCTGTTACGATACTATAGACAATTTTCCCTCGAGCGTTTCATAGGACGGTCCAGAGGTAGACATTTTATTTTAGCTTATTTATACACAGTTCAATGTCAAGTTCATCGCATCTAGGGTCTGTACGTGTTGCAATTAATCTTAGTGTTTCTCTTGTGTATATGTAATGTATTTTTAAAAAAGACGAATATAATATGGATGATTTTGCTGACAAGATTGCGTCCAGGGATTATTTGGCTCTTAAAGTTTCCTGACATTTGTCTTTCAGTCGAGGAAAAATCTCAAGATCCTCTTCCGGGAATCGAAACCGGGTACGCTGTGCCTAAAGTAACGGCGTAAGCCCCTAGATCACAGTGGTGAACTAGACATCAATTTACTTTTTTATTTCTTGAATTTTTATTATATTCTCGTTTCTGAATATATTTGACTCCCATCCACTCTACTAATGCCCTTGAATTCGTCCTCCACAAAAATCACAGCCGTATTCGATGGTTGCAGTCAAGGGAACAATATTGTATTAGTACACTCTGCTTCAAAAATATGATCACGTTTTCTGTTGATGGAAGTAGTATTAACAATATAAACAGCAACTTTATGTTTCATCAATCAGGAGTTAAACCCCTGTCCTATTGGAATAAAAATAATGTAACAGTCAATTACTTCGAATTCAACGTAGTCAGGGATACATTTTATAATCGCTGAAGTATCTTGTGTAGTGTTCAGAAATTTCAATAATGAAATTCTCGCTGAAGTTTGACGTTCGTTACTCTTATTCCAAGCTTGAAACTCTTTACGCGTTTTAAATATTGGACATGGGGCCCACGAATTTACTTCATTCTCAAAACAAAATTTAAAAAAAATCGATCGACTCCCCCCAAAACATTACATTTTCATTCGCATCATCATAGACCACACCATCATCCACCGCTGTGGCCTGGAGGTAGCGTGCTGCCTTGTCACGCAGCGGGCCCGGGTTCGATCCCGATCGGGACAGGCTCCTGGGTGAGCTTTTTTCTGTATTTTTCTCACCTATAAGACAAATGTCAGGAAGCTTAGGGCCCAACGGTCCCCGAAAATCATCGGGCCATCACCATCATCCTTACCATTATCATCACTATCCTTCACCGGTGTGGAAAGCAACGGGAAGTTACCACACCTATAAGTCCCTAGTAAAGCTGCAAAGCATAGCATGAAAATGCTATGATTGTGGTGAAAGACCTGCCCTCGGGCAGAATTACTATGGACGCATGGATCATAGATTGCACTATATGGTAAGGTGGTACAATTTCGAACATGGTACAATTCCGAACAAGCTAAGCTTTGGCTATATTTTTTTGTGTTAAACTGTTTGCAACACTAAGTTGGATGTATGGCTAGGAAGAGTGAACATTTGTGAGTTTCTCTGTAATAAAGTGTTCTGAAAAGGGCTTCAGTTACCTGAATTAAACTTAATTTTATGTAAAGGTAAGTGTTTTATCTTCCAGGAATTCGGTGTTATGTAACATAATACGAAATAATTCGTTTGGCTACAACTTAATTTTCTAAACAATGAATATATTTTTTTTACCAGTTGTTGGTGTCATTCTTGAGGAACATTTATACTTAACTAAGCCTGACATCTGTGAGTCCCGAGCAGAACTACGTGCTCATTAAAAAATCATAGTAAAAGTATAATTTCGAACAGTAATTCGGTACTATTCCGAACACTTATTAATCAGGTAATTTAGTATCAATTTTCATTTTGCAGATGCAGCGCAAGTTAAAAGAAAGAAAGGTACACATAAAATGGAATCCATCTGTTCTTCAAACTGCAATGGAAAGTGTAATTTCGGGCGATGTATCTTTGAGAAGTGCATCTGAGCTATTTAAAATTCCACTCAGCACTTTGCATGATCGGGTGAGAAAAGAAAAGGATAGGCAACTTGGTCTTAATACGCCTCCTATTGTTAAAATTGGGCACTCGACTGTATTGTCCTTGGAAATAGAAAACTCTTTGGTTGATAGGCTGCTGGCTCTAGAAAGGAAAGGTCTAGGCTTAACTGCTCTTCAGGTGAGGCGTGCTGCATACGATATTGCTGAAAGTACTGGAATCGGACATCCTTGGAATCCAGAGAATAAAGTGGCTGGAATAGATTGGTTTCGGGTCTTTTTGAAGAGGCATAGAAATATAAGTTTGAGAAAACCGGAAGGGTTGTCTCGAGCCAGAGCTGCAGGTTTAAACGAGAAGGAAGTGAAAAATTACTTCAGCAATTTAAGAACAGTTATGTCAGATTTTGAATTGTTTGACAAACCTCAATATCTGTACAACGTTGATGCAAGTGGTATTCCTCTAAACAACAGGCCACTTAAAATTGTCAGTGAGAAAGGTAAACGAGAAGTTGTATGTCTGACAAATGTTGAAAGAGGAGAAAACGTGACAGTTGTCGCCTGTTTCTCTGCATCAGGATCATATATTCCACCTATGGTCATCTTTAAAGGGGCAAGGAAGAAGCAGGAATTTGCCGATGGATTGCTAGCATGCAGTGTTGTAGAAATGAGTGACTCGGGTTACATTAATGAAGAACTTTTCTTAAAATGGCTGGAACATTTCAATACATTTAAGATTCCAGGAAGAGTTTTACTCATAATGGACAACCATTGTAGCCAGATAAGTCTCCAAGCTTTGGAATTTTGCCAAAGAAATCAAATTGAGTTGCTAGAATTGCCGCCTCACAGCACCCATGTATTACAGCCGTTGGACAGAACCTTTTTTCAAGAGCCTGAAAAGCCCATTACCATCGCAAGGCAACAGAGTGGATGCAACGTAATCCCACTCAAACACTGTCCAAAGTTAGATTCAACCCCATATTCTGCGAGGCATTCAATACAGCAGCCACGGTAGCTTGTGCAGTAAAGGGATTTGCTTGCACAGGAATCATGCCGTTCTCCGAAGATATTGTGCCACTGGAAAAACTTTCTCCAGCAGTTCTTTTTGAAACAGCTTCTCCTGAAGACATCCCTTGCAACTTCGGACACAGCAGAAGCAACGAGGAAAAACATGACAACTCAAAGATTATTGAACCCCCAAATTTCGGAGCTATTGGCAGTGAGACTCCATCGACTGTACCAAATTCCACAAAATGTAAGACTTCACCAGAAATTGTTCACCAAATTCTTCCCACACCTGAAAAGCAGAAAAAGTTGTTACGCAAAAGAAAGTGTCTTAGTTCAGTTCACCTCACATCACCACAATACATTGCAGACCTCCGTACCATGAAGAAAATTGTTTAAAGACAGTTCAAATAAGAAAACCAGTGAATGCAAGAGTAAAAAAGAGAAAAGTATCTCTCTCATCACCATCAAAGGAAGATGAATGCGGTTTCTGTTTCAGGAACTATTACAGTGTAGAATCTGTTTTGAAAGGCGATTGGATCAGATGTCAAACTTGTAATCTTTGGTATCATGAAGAATGTGTGGTTGCTAAAGGGAAAAAACAATTTATTTGTGGCAAATGTAAGTGATCGAAATTGTACCATGCTCTGTTCATAATAGTACCTACTGTAGTACATTTTCGAACAATTTCATAAAACTAGAAAAACAATATTTTCTTAGCCACAGTTATCCGTTTATTGTTTAAATTCACGTGGTTACTAAAGAGGATATGTGGCCTTGTGTACATAATAAAATTGTAACATTTGGTGGAATATTCTATGCAGAAATATTAAAAATGTCTTAGGTGTTCGAAAATGTACCACTCTACCGTATCCCATTTTGAGCAGTGACCGCGACAAGAACTTCCTCATTCATCCCTATCTAACGCCTTTCTTCTCCATCCCCTTATATGAAGCTTTAAAGATCTTCTTATATTCCATCTAACCATTTGAATTTCGGTCTGCTAATTCTTCAACTTGCTTCAGCTTTTTAATAGAATTGTCTCTGCCATCCTTATAATATAGCCATCCCGACATAATCTAGATATCTTTACAAACTTACCAATTACACAATCTTTGAACAAGAAATACAATTCCACCACACATTTTCATTCGCTGGTTCAAATATCCTCCTAAGAACTTTTTCTAAAAAAAAACGAGTTTTTCATTATTTTTTGAGTGTCTAACACTTTTTTCAGTATGTAGGGAAGACCCTAACAGAGATATATTTTCATTATTGAAATATTATTTTGAAGCTTAATATTATGTGAGATTGCTAGACAGGTGTTGAATATAACAATTTAAAATAATGAAATTAAAATGTCTTACGGTTTTGAACCCGTGTACATTGGAACCAGAGGCAAACACAGTAACCACGAGGCCCGACTGGGCGTTTAAAATTCTTGTTGTACCAACTTTCTTTCTTTGCTGAAATTAATATGGTCTGGTTCCATTATTGTGAAGTAGTAATTTCAAAATAAACTTCCGAAAGAACAAGCTGTTGTAATTACTTCTTCAGAACTAAGATATCTCAACGATCTGTGCTCTACAAAAGCTTCTGGTCCATAGATGATTCAGAACCAACTACTTCCACATCATCCTTCAAATGCTCTTAAATAGGCATACTCATATAAAGATATCAATTCCTGTCTATGTTTTAACTTTTTTCTACCAAGCGGAGGAAATATATATATAATCGTAGCATTTCCAAAATTTGGAAAGAGTCAATCATATCTTGAAAATTTAAGGCCAACCACATTATTAATTCGAATGAGCAAAATTCTGAGAAAAAAACTCAAGTCAATTTTCAAATACTGTATGTAAATACGATTGTAACATACCTCATGTACCGTTTAGTTTTGGAGCTCACCTCAGCACTGCACATCAACTCTCTGCAGTTACATAACTACTAACTATTACACTGGTCGACAAAACTGAACTTTTTTTCTTTCACAAGAATAAAAATATGATATTTTAGAAGTATTTTTCATCCTGTATTTAAATATCATTTCGGTTTTTTCCTATCAGGCAAGAGTTTTCTGTGATATTCATTTACATTTTTTTATAATTTTTAATAAAATCCATCTAACTCATTCTGACTTACCTAGAAAGTAGTAGATAGTGATTTTCGGGCATACTTTGCATCTGGAACATCTCTCTTCTTGGTCCAACAGTAGTCAGCTAGCATACTAGAACTCCACTTGCCTTGATACCTCTTTTCCATTGTGGAAATTTGCTGATGAAACAGCTCACCGTGCTCATCAGAGACAACCCTTAAATACAGATTGAATAAAATCGTTACATATAAGGTAAAGGTTCCTATGACAGGTCAAAGAGAATGCCAAAATCAATTTTAAAAAAGTAGCTGTCACAAAAAAAAAAAAAAAAACTGTGCCTGATGGAAAAATTCTGACTCCATATCTGAATTCAGTATGAGAAAATGCACTAGATTTACTAATCAGATTTCTTGTGAAGAAAACCTTGTCGACCAGTGTTATCATACTGAATGTATTTTCCTAGACATAGAAAGGGTATTTGATGCTGTGTGGGTACAAGGATTGCTTATAAAACTAAAAATACTTTATCCTTGAGGCTTACTTTTGTATAATCAAGAATTTTCTATCCAAGAGAACTTTTAAAGTCAGAGTAAACAATTGCTATTTTTTGGAAACGTCTTTAGAAGCTGGAGTCCCTCAAGGAACTACACTATTTAGCATTTTCTAATCAGACTTTTCAAGGCATGAAAATTGTCAATATGCCCAATATGCAGGTGGCACAGTTATTTGTACATCGGGCATCGATTTTAGAAAAGGATATTGCAGACTTAAAAAAACACTTAAAACATAGATTTGGCTACACAATTGAAAAAAAAAAAAAAAAAAAAAAACAATGTATCTAAGATCAATGTAATGATTTTTACAAGAGAAGTCCCAAATAACCTTTTCATTTTAAGTCATTTAATGAGAAATTTCACGAAAAGTAGAAACCTCAAATCTGATAATTCAATAAACTCAGTTTTAGACCTCACATAAATAAAGCAGCAGCCAAAGGTTATACTTTATTTAAAAGGGTTTATCCTCATTTAAAATGAACGTAATTCAGTCAAAGTACGAAGTAATTCATATGCATAATGCTAATTTGAACTAGAATTTTGTATGCTAGTCCAGCTTGGTCATTCTGATTTTTTCAATAGTCAACCGTCTAAGTGGTGGGCAAAGGACAGTATTGCGTACAATCACCAAGTGCAGACTACAGAACATCAGATAAATTCCTAAATACAATCGCTGACATTTACCAATAGAAGAAATTATCTATAATCAGTATCTTAGATCCAAACAAACGTCCCAATCCATGCTTCAAGAAAATAGTGTTTTATGAAGTTAAAAAACAGTAGTTTCAGCCAAATCCAACCACATATTTTAACTATGTGAACCTAAATCTTTGACATAAAATGTCAGCGAATTATAACTCAGTTGAGGAGTCAAAATCAGTTACGCTTGATTTCCACTCTTGCTTAACTAGATACTGGATGTTGGTTGGGTTAGATGATAATTATTTTTCGGTAATTTATACTTTTGTGACCTGAATTTGGAGGAATTTGCTTTTACAGTTGAGGAAACCCTTGGAAAAAACTACTTTACAATTCAACTCTAGCGGGAATCGATCTAGACAGGTTCTTGAGAGACAACACTTTTACTCCATAAGCAAAGTGAAATACAGTAAAATCCCCACTCAAGGAAACGCCGCAAAAAAAAGTTAAATCTTATAATTCCCCTCCGCGCGCACAATCTATAAATGATGCTTCCCCTCCGTGCGCACAATCTATAAATGATGCTTCCCCTCCGTGCGCACAATCTATAAATGATGCTTCCCCTCCGTGCGCACAATCTATAAATGATGCTTCCCCTCCGTGCGCACAATCTATAAATGATGCTTCCCCTCCGTGCGCACAATCTATAAATGATGCTTCGTAATGTTTTTTTCTTCGTATAAACGCCAATCATCTTTTCAGAATGCATTACATCTACTTTCCAGGTAACTAATCACTGCGTGTAAGATAAAACTACTGTAGTCTGTATTTCTTGTAATAATTTTTTAAATTACACTTTACAACAAAGAAACATTAATACTTATCGGACCTCGCATCAAGTAGATTCGTAGATACGAAATGCAGCAGATACTCGTTGCACTGCATGCCTGGTTGTCGTCTGGTCTATATTATTCAGTTAAACACAAACTATGAATGAAATAACACAAAAATATTATTATTTTTTTAATACGAATGCCTTTGTCACACAACAAATATCAGTTTAATTCATACATTTACGTTTATACAACCTTGGTCGACGCTTGGCCAGTTTCTTTACTAGGACCTCAATGCAAATTCAGGCCAGCAACTAGATCTGAGAGTAATTAGTTCAGAGCTGTCAGAAAACGTAAATTAAACAACAATGATGCCGATGTGCACTCAGAGATATTAAAATTTATTGAGAATATAAACATAAACTAGTGATATGTACATCGGCGACATTCGCTTTTACTTCTATGCCTTCTAGGTAACTCTGAACCAACTAATCTCAGATCTACTTATTGGCCTGTTTTTACATTGAGCTTTTAATAAAAAATGAGACAACGCCAACCTCGATTCAATAAAATTAAATAGAAAAATAAATTACCTATTTGCTGTATGACAACAGCATTGGACGATTTCTTTTTATGTTTTTTTTTTTTTTTTTTCATTCATAGCGTGTGTTGAACTAAATAACATAGACTGGACAATAAGTGACACATAGTCTTGTCTGTATACAATTTTCTTCTTCATCCGTGTTTCTAAGTCCACAATGATGCCAGAACCAGTAACGTCATACTAAAAGGTTTAAATATTGAAATATAAACCCGAAATTTCAGTCGTCCTTAACTAAGTAAAATTTCAGTTAACACATTTCGTAGGCCTTTCGGAAAATGTTCCATCTTCAGCAATTGCTGTAATGTGTCTGAATGTATAAATCATCGGCTTCTATTTATATTCTGAAGAATTATAGCTATATATGTTCAACATATTTCTTTCTTTCATAATAGAGAATAGTTCAGGTGTTTTACCCAAAAACAAATGTTATTCATAATAATTACACTCCTTAAGGATAACTGGAGTATTACTGCATTTTGCCTGCTCTCTGACGATACCCGTTATTTTATTACTAAACTTTGCTTACTGTGCTGTTCTCACTATATGAGGGCAACTCGTGTGAAATAACACTTTGGTAGCTAAATATAAATCCCAATGCACGTGTGAATGTACGTATTATAATTTTAAAGTTGATAGCTGATTAACAGTGACCTCGCAGACTGGCACGTGATAGGTTCTTTTATTTCGTTTCTGTCTGCCAAAGAATTGCGTTCTATTTTTCCATGTATTCATTTACTTGTACAACAAAGAGTAACATATGATACTCTCTTGTTTATTATAATTTGATATTGTATTGTATTTACAGAGATTTAGGCGCTCTCCCCTACAGGGAAGAATTTGAACCATACTAATTTAGTTACACTTGTTTTCGTATAGATGTCATTTTGAGTGGAACGTGGTCAGCGTTCCGCCTCATACTGACATCTAGGAAACCAAGGTGGTACTAGGACGGGAAAATTCGGTAAATTTTGCTTAGAGGCCTTTTCATCAGGCTTAAGGATTTTTTACGAGCCTGAAAATCTTCAGACTCGGGATCCACAGCTTAAAGTCCCTCCCGGAGGACTTGCTCCATGGATTTTTCCGTCCTAAAAAATCCATCGACCCCGGCCGGGTTTGAACCGGCGACCCTCGGGACTAGAGATGAGAGTAAATTAATTTCCAATCTCATTCATGCTATTAATAAAGAATGTGAGGATACAGTAATTTTTTTTTAATTATACCAAAACGTGTTTATTGCCGTGTGCTCAAAAAAGTATGTGTGCGATTGCTCTCTTGACAGGTCGTGCCACTCTAAGGCCCGGGCGGCGTGTGGCAGGTGAGGGTTACACACGATGGAAAATCTATCTACAATGACGTAGCCCATTGTTGAGCGATAGCCTCTCCTTTGTAAGGAGTTACTAGACCAAGTTAATTTTTAGTTTCCTTATTTGTTCGTAGATGTCATGGATGGCATGTGGTCAACACACGAGACACGGGATGAGAAAGAATTCCCAAAATGTATTAATAATCATATAATTAGATTTTATTAGTTTGCCTTACACTGCTTCAAAAATTGAATTTCTCAATAATATTTTTTTAGAATTAATAAAAGAGATAAATATATGCTGTGACGTAGGCCTAAATAGTAACCATCATCCTATTACTTTTAAAAGACATTAAAATGTAAAATTATTATTATTATTATTATTATTATTATTATTATTATTATTATTATTATTATTATTATTATTATTATTATTATTATTATTATTATTATATACTATTGAGTAACATTAAAAAATTTGGACTGGAAGTAGACGTCAATAAAACTAAATATGTGGGCACACATTAAAATACATTATAATATGTGGTCACACATTAATATAATGGAAATTGAAAGTTAATTACAAATAGGAATGAGATGCACAAAAATATTAAATATGGGCTCAATTCCTGAAATGCCTCATGTTATTGTGCTTTACAGAAACTCTAGTCTCGATAAAAATTAAAACTGAAAATATATAAAACTGTTATTCTCTTAGATATATGGAGGTGAAAATAATACGAGTATCTGAGAATAAATTTCTTAAGAAAACATTTGGACCAAAGAGAGATGGACAGACAGGCGAATGGACAAGACTTGATAACAATAAGCTACATGATCTTTATAGAAAACCAGATATGATAAAAAGAGTTAAATCTTGTAGAATGCAGTGGGCAGGACATGTGGCACGAAAGGTGAATGAAAGAGGGGCATGGAAACTTGTTGTAGGAAAACCAGAGAGAAATTGCCCAATTTATAAACCAAGAATGAGGTGAGAGAATAACATTAATCATGATTTGAGGAAAGTAGATTATTCAGGGGGATGATTGGAAAACATTAGCTCAGGATAGGGGTGTATGGAGAGCTCATGTCATAGGGGTTGGATAGGGCCAGTGAGTTGGTTATTATTAATTATCCTGTTCCATCTTCACAGCTCTTTTAAAGGATTAATCATGTAGGATGTAAATTTATGAAATTCGAAAAATTTACCAGCTAATAGAAGAGATGCAGAGAACGAATTTGATATAGTGAACCAGATAAATTAGGCCCTGAGTTACCATTTGTTTAATGTGTGTACATTTGGTGCTCATAATCGAGTATTAAAATTAAATAGGGACGTACAAGAGCCAATAGTTTAGACCTTCATTAAAGATTTAATTAAACCCATTCATCGAGATCCAACTATGTAAAAGCAAAATTTTGAAATATTACAGCTTATGGTACTATATTAGTCCCGCGCCGTAGCCGAGCGGTGTTAGGCCTGATACCTCGGTGCAGTACTTGCGCTGATTCGAGTTCCCATGGGAGAATAAACTTTATCATGGAATTTCGGCCATTATCGGACCTTGTCCGCCAAGCATCATGAGGAGTTTGGGTAGCTCGAATCAGTAGCGGCGCCAGGTTGAGGAAACCAGCTATAACGGCTGAGTACCCGATATCCTGACCACATGTCACCTCAATACTTGCTAGATGATTTTCCACCTCTTTGTAACACGTGTGGATGTGAAGCCAGCAACCGGCTGTTAGGCCAAGGACCTTGTAGGTCTGTTGCGCCATGGAGAGTTTTTATGGTACTTTAATGTTCCATTTCCGGCCATTGTATAAGATCTAAAGTACTAAGGTGACACAGATTACGATTCGGACAGAATTTCCAAACGAATTTGTAAAACAGTTTCATTTCTTGTAACATTAAAATTTATTTTATTTCATATTTATAATTTACTTATCTTTCATACTTGCATACTACATAAATATGTAACTAACAAATGTGCTAATGAACTTTATATATATATATATATAGACACCGGTAAGTATGTTTGAGTTTTTAATGTATTTGGACTTAGGATATGTATTAAAACTTAAAGTAAAATAA
The DNA here is from genome assembly GCA_030220185.1 of Diploptera punctata. Classification (NCBI taxonomy): domain Eukaryota; kingdom Metazoa; phylum Arthropoda; class Insecta; order Blattodea; family Blaberidae; genus Diploptera; species Diploptera punctata. The sequence goes on from JASPKZ010008378.1 coordinate 3,895,133, forward strand.
TCAATTGTTAATACAATTTGTGGGAAATAAAGAATTACAATGCTTTGAACATATGAAGAGGATGAATGAAGATGGATTGCCAATTAGAAGTTTGGAGTGGATTTCAAATTGGAGGAAGAGAAGAGAGAAACCTAAGAAGACATAGATAAATAGATAGATAGATAGATAGATAGATAGAGGGAATTATGAATTTGATGAAGAGCTAGGTATATCCGGGGCACGCCGTAGCGTAGTGGTTAAGGCACTTCGCTACAAGTCGGAAGGTCGAGGGTTCAAGTCCCGGTGGGGTCAGGATTTTTAAACTGACCAAAACCTTCTGGCGGCACTATGGCCATGGGGTCGACTCAGCCTCTAACGGAAATGAGTACCAGACGCTTGTTCTGGGGTAAAGGCGGCCGTCACGCAGGGCTGACAACCCGGCTGACATCAAGTGCCGATTGTCTAGAAAAAGTGGGAGCCCTAACCTCCTACTACCCCAAGGGCCTCCCGAGGCCTGTTCTGGGATTACTTTACTTTACTTTACTTGCTAGGTATATCTGTGAACTAAGAAAAAACAAAAGAAACTCTCACCTATGCGATAATTAAGTTTTCTCCAAATGTAAAAACCGAGTAAATGAAATCTGGAAACAGCACCACATGAATGGTGTCAAGGGCAACAATGTGGAGTAGTTACGAACTGCCAACAGAGCCGAGAATCACAGACAAAGTAGCAAGATTAAAAAGTGGCAACATTCTATAAGCTCTTGCTCATTTGCATGTCAATAATGTGTACAACATTTATTTGCGAAAAAAAATATTATTAATCTTTAAAAAATACGATATTAAATGAAGAATGATCAGTCACTGTTACCATTTAGCAAGGGGAAATGCAAATTGTATAACTTTCAAAAATGATTTTTGTAACTTGAAATCATTTTAGTTGTCCACTAATGTGTTTTGGGGGTAACATCCATGCCTTGAACAAAGGAGGTCCTAATATTAAAAGAGGTCTATAACTGGCATTTCTTCGATACGTTTTTCCATCGACTGCGGATGGCATCTTCAATGGCGAGTGCTTCTAATCCACAGACGAAGTGAATGAAAGCAGTAGGTATTGTATTTCATACGTCATGAGAGTTCCTTTATTCTCAGGTGGTATGCCATTGTATCGCTTGCAATTCCCCGTGCTCCCCTTCGTACCGTGCTTTCATTATCTTCGTCTGTGGACTAGAAGCACTCGCCACTGGATTCACAGTCGAGTCTACGACCAGGGAACACCGCCTAGAAACACTCGCCATTGAAGATGCCCTCCGCAGTCGAGGGAGAAACGTCTGGAAGAAACGCCAGTTATAGACCACGGTCGCATAGCCCGGAATCTTTTAATATTGCGATTACCGGCCGTGAAAGCTTGCATTCCAGAGGAGGTCCTAGTTCGTTCCCCAGGACATTTCCTGGATGAGATTTCTTCGAGGTTTTTTTCGTAACTTGTAAGACAAATGTCGGCCCAAATAATCTCCGAACACCATCTGGTCATCATAATAACTATATCATATTCACCATGTAGGCTATGCATGAGTGAATGGCGATGTCATGTCTTAAATGTACAGAATATTTGAGAAATTGCCCCGGCATTGAGGTGAACACTCATTTGGGGAGGCATAATGCCCTTGTCTGGTCAAGTAGTATGTACACTATGTGATCCAGAATTTAAAATTCTCATCTGACAGGTACTAACCCTGTAGGTCCGGAAAGATACACGAGGCATGTAAAATTAGGCCTATCTATAAAGCAAGAATTAATTTAAGGAAAACGAAGGAAATATTGTTTTAGTATCTCTTATATTGAAATAAGTATATTATTATTATTATTATTATTATTATTATTATTATTATTATTAGTCTATATTATTATTATTATTATTATTATTATTATTATTTCCCTCAATGTAATTTCTTTGGAACACCTTCCCTTGTTTTGTTGTAATAATATTAAGTTTTCTTATAGTGATGAAACTCTGGAAATGCATGCTATAATGCATTACAGGGACTCTTGTCCAATTTCTCTAAAAAAAACGTTAAACTGAAAATGTATAAAATTGCTATTCTCCTAGTTACATTATATGGATACGAAACAAGGACTTTTACTTTAAGGGAAATGAAAATATTACGAGTATTTGAGAATTAAGTTCTCAGAAAACTCTTTGGACCAAAGGGAGATGAACAGATTGGCAAATGGAGAAGAATACATAACAGTGAGCTACATGATCTTTATAATGAACCAGATACAACAAAAACAGTTAAATCTCGTAGACAGGACATATGGCAAGAATGAGAAATGGAAGAGGGGCATGGAAGCTTCTTGTTGGAAAACCAGAGGGAGAATTGTTAATGTTATTAACAAGCTTCATTTTTGTTTGATCAATGATGAAGTCGGATAATAAAATTAACGGTGATTTGAGGGAAGTGGATTATACAGAGTCCCGCGCCGTAGCCGAGCGGTTAAGGTAGGAAGCCTTGGCGCAGAGCTACGGGACTTGCGCTGGTTCGAGTCTCCATGGGGGAAGAAATTTTCTCATGGTATTTCGGCCAGTATGGGACCGGTGCCCACCCAGCATCGTGAGGCAATTGGGTAGCTACAATAAGTAGCGGCTCCAGGTTGAGGAACCAGCTATAACGGCTGGGGGACTCGACATGCTAACCACATGTCACCCTTACACTGGCTGTTGATCATCTACCTCTGTGATTGACACATGTGGATGTGAAGGGCCAGCAGCCGGCTGGTAAAAAGGCAACCGCTGAAAAGTGGAAAGACCCTCAATCGGATCGGTTTATACAGGAGATGATTGGAAAACATTAGCTAAGGATAGGGATATATGGAGAGCTTATGTCCAAATGGCGATGAGCATACGGGTTCGATAGTGCCAGGGATTTAGTTATATGATGAAGAAACATTGCGTCCATTATGTAAATATTACAGTACATAGTATTGAAATGTTCCATTTAATAGCTATTTTGTTTAATAGTGAAGTATTTATCGAAATGACTGAGCCATAGTACGAAATAAAATGTATAACTATTCAGATTATTTTGTTAATATAATAAAAAGATGATTTTGTTTTGTTACAGGTAAGGAACAATTGCATATCGGAGCCCTTGAACCGGTCGTCATGGTAACGTAGACATTAGCAATCAGTTAAGAGAACAATAACTGGGGTGCATTTTAATGGAACAGTGGCACAATGCACATTATTACGGCCACATGGTAAACCGCAATAAAATGGGATGTCCTTAGTGACCCGTATTAAACGATCCGTGCCGATATTGAGGTGGCAGATTTCAATATGAAGTTCTCGTCGTGTGAGGTCTGTGCACCTCTTGTCATCAGTAGCGGACTGTAAGTTCAGTGACGGATTCCCACATTCAGTTTTCTGTGTTTCTTATTTTTAACTATATATAGGACTATATAAAGTCAATTTAATCTTCTTCTTCCAAGTATTAGGCGAAAGCCTGTTACGATTCTATAGAATATTTTCCCTCCAGCGTTTCATAGGACGGCCCAGAGATCTTCGTCCTCTTGGTATATAATTATAAACAGCTTTGGGGATCCGATTTGAACTCATTCTTTCAAGATGGTGTTTCCAATTTAGTTGGACTGTTTAATAATCCGAAATTGGCGTAGTCTTCAATTATTTTAAGATATCGGTGTTCGTTTTCCGATCCCAAAATTTAATCTTATATCGGTTAATAATCGACATCAAAGAAAGTGACAGCCTTTCACATTGAAATACTGCTAGATAAGTAGGCCTTATTATTTTAATTATTTACACTTCAACGTGTGAGTTCTTGTTTCATCTAAAATCTTTTGATTTATCCTGTAGACCAGAGGTACTCACTAGAAATTACAAGAGAGCCAAATATAAGAAGCCATATCTGTTCGAGAGCCGCACCAAATTTCACAGTTCTCAGTCTTGGTAACACGCAGCTTTTTTTTACATTAATGGACAAAACACAATTACTGATGACTGTCATTTAATTTTTGTTAATAATTAACTGTTTATTATTTTATTATTATTGTTATTATTATTATTATTATTATTATTATTATTATTATTATTATTATTATTATTTCGATACTGTACATAATTTTAAGGCAACTTACAGTTGTGTAGATTACTGCTGTGAAGTTGATGGTCGAACTCTGCTGCTCTCCTGCACAATTTTGTCAATACGACCTGGTTGATTTGCCACACATATCCGCAGCAGGTTTTCCAAGTTCACATTGGTGAGACGAGATCTATGTTTACCCTTGATGAACTTTATCTTACTGAAAGTCATTTTACAAACATACGTTGATCCAAAAAGACACAGCATTTTATATAAACACGACTCCAAGTTTTCGAACTGTTTTTCTGGAACTGTATTCCAAAACTCTAAAATTGAATTCGTTTTTCGTTTCTCTTGAAAAATACCTTCCAGTTCTGAATCCTGCTGGAGATCAATAAGTTCATTTTTTAGATTTCTAATCTCAGGACCAAAAATTGACAACCCAGTTAGATCTGTTGTCGTTATTGACCAGGGATTTTCAACTAATCGAAATGGGTTTCGAAACTTTCTGAAATCATTAAATCTCGCGCGTGAAATCATGGTGCAGTACAGTGAGCAATTCTATGAAGGGTTGCAAGTTTATTTCTTCCTCTCTCTGAATATTCTTCAATAAGATGATGGAAACATGGGAAACTAGTGAAATCATTATTACTAAGTTCTTCTGTAAACATTTTTAATTTTTCTTCTAAAGAAAAAAATTGCACTTGTGAGCTGAGTAATAAGTTTATTTGTACCTTGCATTTTAATTTGGACATCATTCAGTATTCCTGTTATGTCAGCCAGGAAGCCAACTTTTAACCACCATGAAGAAGAGTCTAGTTCAGGGTATTCATTATCTCGTTCACTTAAAAAGAGTTTTATTTCATGGCGAAGATTAAAGAATCTTTCCAAAACTCTTCCTTTACTCAGCCACCTGACCTCACTGTGATAAATATCAGCATCATACTGTGAATTAAGCTCTTTGAGAAATTGTATGAATTGCCTGTGATTTAGTTCACGTGATCTAATGAAATTAACAATGTTAATTACTTTCTTCATCACAGATCTGAAAGTTTCGTCAAATTTAGCAGCACGATTTTCTTTATGTAAAATGCAATGGTATGTTAATAAGTGGTCTCTATTTAAATGTTTTTTTTTAAACAGAGAAATGAATCCTGTATGACAACCTACAATTGAGGGACAACCGTCAGTGCACACTGATAAAAGTTTGTTTAGGTCTATTTTGTATTTGTCAAAAAAAGATTTAACTGCTTCAAAAAAATCTATTCCCCGTGTCTGACCTGTCATAGGTATTACAGTTAAAAATTCTTCCTTTACAATCCCTATCTTATTACGATATTTAACAAATAAAAGCAACTGAGAGGTGGAACTAATATCTGTGGACGAATCCAGAGCAAGGCTGAAATAGTCACATTCACGAATTTCATCGAGAGTACAAAGGAGCATGTCTACAGACATTTCGTTAGCTCTCCTAACACAAGTAGAATCGGAAAGTTGTAACTTTTGTATGTCACTTTTTATCTGTTTTGCATTTGGGAATTTAGAAAATAATGTGTCACAAACGACTAGAAAACACTCCTTAAAAATCTCTGCATCGGCAAACGGTTTCATTTTGCGTGCTAAAATTGCTGCTACTTCATATGATGCTTAGCCTACCAGCCGGCTGCTGGCCTCACATCCGCATGTGTCAATCACAGAGGTAGATGATCATCAACAGCGTAGGGGTGACATGTGGTCAGCATGACGAGTCCCCAGCCGTTATAGCTAAGGGCCTTCTAGGCTTGTCGCGCCAGGAGTTTTTTTTATATGATGCTTTTGTTATCAATTTATTTTCACTTACGGTATCCAACATCATTTTCCGTTCAGACACTATTGACATTTTTAATGTTTTTAGTTTTTCTGCTCTCAATTTAGAATCTTTAGGGTATTTGCACTCAAAATTTGAATGCGCCTTTTTATATTGCCTATTAAGATTAAATCGTTTATAACCTTGAACTACGTCCCGACGTAATAAACACATCGCACTGCCTTCCTTTTTAGCAGGTATGAAGAAAAATTCATGCTCCCAATTATCTTGAAAAACACTTCCTTCATCTTCGAGTTTTCTCTTTTTCCCTTTCGAAAAAAACACCAGCCATTATTAAACATTGAAATTCACTTCACTTCACTTCAACTGATTAGGTAACACACAGTATCCAGTCGCTTGTTCATGGAAACTAAATTGTATAATATTTTATTGTGAAAGGTTCGGACGACAATGTAGAAGTTTAAACGGTTTTAAAAACAAACGTACACATTCAAAACCAATAACACTAGCCAGGACATTGCATTTGCATTGTTGAACACGTGCGGTACTGTACTGCTCGGAATGACACAGGGATATCCAAAGTTTTCTAGAATTTCAATAAAGATAATATTATTTTATTATTAGAATTTAAAATTTAAATGTAATGTAATGAAGGTAAAAATTATTCCAAGAGCCTTAATAAATATCTTCAAGAGCAGCATGCGGCCCGCGTAATGAGCACCGCTGCTGTAGACTGTGTGTTTCCATTGTTGTGTTCGCCACGAAGTTTTCAGAAGTATAATTATTTAATTTTAATACAATGGAACCTCTGTAAATCGAAATTCAATGGAGATGCAAATAAATTCGTGTTACAGAGTTTTCGACTTACGAACAGTTTTGACTTGTGGAGAGTTTTTAAAGATGCGTTTTCGACTTATAGAGGTTTAAAATCTGTGGCACAAGACTTTGAGTTACAGAGGTGAAACGAACAAAAATCCGAGTTACAGAGGTAATGTTAATTAGATTAAATACTTAATATGAAAATAACATGTAATGGTTTATGTATGTACAATCATATGAAAATCAATTTGAATTTATATCAAATCAAAGTATGTACATAATAATCAAGTGAGTGATTTAAAAATATATTAAACAAAATTCTTGCAATAGGGGACCATTCGCATTAAAGTTTCTTAACCCTTAAATTGACGAAACAATAATTTCTCATGCCAGTTATTCAAATGTTTCGGACCGCAAAGAAAAAAAAATAATGTAAAACTGTAAGTTATATTATTAAGCAATTTGACACTAACTTAAGTAATTCATAATCATTCGTTTTTTATCATTTTATAAACAATGATACATAAATGAAATCGTATAACATACATTGTGAAGTTAAGGGTTAAACAATTCTTGTAAGTGAGGAAACTCTGTAATTCGTTGTTTTTTACTCGATGAATTTTGACAGCTTTCAATTTTTTTCTGTATTTCGGATTCTCTATCTATGTTCGGGTTTTTACAGCTGCTGCCGTTTTCCCGTGCCAAACCTCCAAAGCCTACGATCTTGGGCAACCTCAATGCTTAGTCCTCTCGCTTGCATTACTGTCTTCATGTTTTCCTTCCATGTTAAACTTAGGTCTCCCTCTTTTCTTCTTTTTGGTCGGTTGCCATTGATATAGTTGCTTCGGCCATGGCTCATCTTCTATCCTTAAAATATGTCCTAACCACTTTAATTACTTCTCAATTCTTTCAATTATGCTTTCTTCTGCTTCCATCCATTATTTTTCTAATTTCGTTATTTGTGACCTGTTATAATTTTGACTTTCTGGCACTTCTGCGTAAATAATCCATTTCTGGAGCTATTAATCTATTCTTATAGTACTTATTGATTGTCCATACCTCACTTCCGTACATTGCAACAGATTCCACCAATGTTTTATGAATATATTTTATGCGTCTTTCCAAATATGCTTATATCACCATATGGAATTTAACAATGATATTATTTTGGTACTCAATTCAATTTTATGCTTTATGTTCTCTTTGCCTGTACCTTCAATGTTATCCATAATTATTCCCAAATATTTAGTTTGTTTCACTTGCTTTATTTGAATCCCTTCTTCCAATATTAAATTATCTCTTTCTTTGCTATTTATTGCCAAATATTGTTTTTTTTTGTAAATTTACTGTGAGACCCCATAATTCATATGTATTTTTCAACCTTTTTATCATGAATTCCATATCAAATTTGTCTTGCGCTAAAACCAGTTGATCATCAGCAAATTGTAATGTCAGTAAAAATCTGTCGCCTATTTGCCCATACCTTTGCAGCTTTGTTTTCATTTCATTAATGTAAATTCTACATTAATATTAAATAAAATTGGCGATAGACTGCACCCTTGTTTCAATCCCTTTGCGGTTTCTATAGGATTATATATTATATTTGCAATTTTAACATAAGCCGAGTTATCTATATAAATTTGTTTAATAATTTCTATTAGGTTTCTATCAATATTGTATTTCTCTAATACTTCCCATAATTTGTTTCTCGGAATTGAGTCATAAACTTTCTCTAAATCTATCATTGTCAAATGGGTTTCTTCTCCAACTGTTGAATTACAAATATGTTGTCAGAACATGACCTTCCCGGTCTGAATCCATTTTGATCTCCTATGTTGTCTCTAATATATTTTTGTAACTTTGTTTTTAATAACTTCGTAGATATTCTACATATAATATGTTATTCATACTTAGTCCTGTATTTCGGATTCATTTGTTTATTATCGTTGACAGAGTACTCGTCGGAAAGCCAAATTGTTCAGACGTTTTTCTTCTTATTACATTTATTTACAGCTTCTATCGCTTCTATCTTTTCAAAAAGACATCAAAGTTTTTAATTTTCGTTTAACGGCTCTCATTCGACTTAACGAGGTTCCATTGTCTTAATATGAAATTATGATTACGATGAAATGAATCCTGGTAACGACGTTCCAAACTAGCGTATGCGATATAAGAGTTTAGGCCAGTTTTAAAAATCCTGACTCTACTGGGACTCGAACCCACGGCTTGTAGCGTATTGTCATTATGTATTTTATGTAGCATTGGGAAATTTACATTACCGCTTTAGAAAAAATAGTTAAGTTACGAAACAAGTTTCATTGCGTCCCTTATAAATATCCCTTAAAACGAAAAAGTTCCATATTTTGGACAATACTGCTGTAGACGGCGAAAGAGCCGAACTTAAAACAACGACCAACGGAAAACTCGAAGTAGGATATTGTTGAAGCGACTATTAATAACAAGAAATAAAAAATATATCGTTTTAACCTCTGGCGATTATGACAGACTGGTGAAAAGTGTAGCAAAGATGAAATAGATAGATTTTTTCTAGAGGATAAAATTAATACATTGAAGGAAGGAGCCATCTAACGGTTAAAATTGCAAAAGCACCTTGTGGCCGAGTGAACTTCAAAGAGGATCTGACCATTGTTAAATATTCACTAAACAAATGCTTACAACAATGTAATCTCCCATAATCCTATATGTACTGTGAAAAAACACGGCTACCGCACAACTGACCTCCATCAAGTATTTATCCTATAAGTTCCCCATCATAAACATTTTACGCCATAATCACCTGCCTTACATCAATTATTACTGCCCTCTGCAGTTTTAGCACCTTGTAGTCCTTCATAACTGACAGTAAAGCACATTTTGTAGACAATGTATTCACATGGAGAAAGCAAGTCATAATATTGAGCAATTACTTTCTCGTATGACGAATTATATAATATTTTATTTTGAGACTTTGAACTTGTTAGGCGACATCCCGCCTGAGATCTTCAGTAGCTATTTTTTATATATATTTTCAGGCCCAACATTTTATTTCTTTAAAACATCTTCATTTTACATACATATTTGTTCCTAACTAACTCACCAGCGCTTTCGAACCTGCAACTTCATGTCCGCACGGAAATAAGCTGTCCACACATCCCTATATTGAGCTATTGTTTTCCAATCTTCCACTGTACAATCTACTTCCCCCAAATCATGGTTAATGTATTCTCCCACGTCATTCTTGGTCTACCAATGGGCGTTCTTCCTCTGGTTTTCGTACAAGGAATTCCGTGCCTCTCTTTTATTCCCCATTCGTGCCATACGTCCTGCTCATGGCAATCTACGAGACGTAACTGTTCTTATTATTTCTGATTTCCTATAAAATATCATGTAGCTCACTGTTACGTAGGCCTCAGACTTTTCCATTCGCCTGTCTGTTCATTTGTTCCTTCCGAATATATTAGATGTTTCTAAATTTTTTTAAATGTTGTGACTACAAAAGTAATCTACCCACGAATGCAAATCGAACATTCATAGTGATATTGCAGAAATGCGTATTTTTAAAAATTGAAACATTAAATTCGTGCACAGTGTGTAATCTACTATAAATCATCTTCCATTTAGAATTCACTGTCCTTGAAATGGTTTGGGTGCTTTTAACATAGCAGAATTCTGTATCGAAATTCAAATCTGGTTGTGAAAGGAAAAAAAAATGCTCAGAGGTCTCTAACTTCATTCTTCACGTTCTTTCACGAGTTTGCGATAGGGGACCAACGATGGTCTTAATTCTCATCTCAAGAAGCATTTTTATGCCCATCAAATCCAGTGAACCTGCGACCTAGATCCAGAAGCGAGCATGGTAACAGTCCTCCAAGACCGTACAAATAGCCATAGGGCTATGTCTATTTCCTTTATTCGTCTTTTTCCCCCTTTGCTAATCTAAATCTTCACCGCTTGGTATAGTAGGTCTAAGTTATAACTTTTTTGCCTCGACGCAATGGGCCGATCACCGGTCGTTTAAATTTTCTTGAGTCAAGTTTTTTTTTTATTGGGAGGTTTCTCGTCTATACCAGGAAATTAGATTCTGAAACACCGTAATCACCCATAAATCGGTTTTTGTTTAGTAGTTTACGAATTTATTAATCTTATAAAGTTGTTGTCTGGAAGGTTGTACCGGTGTTGATCTGATAATTCATCCGGGAAAACAACCGCTATCTTTATGTGGTCGAAAAAATAAGTATTGATCCAGAGTTAAAAGTCCTCTTCCGAAAATGAGTATGGACATGTAAAATATAATATTTAACTTTAGGAAGTGATATTTTGAGGTTATTTTAATTATATTATTTTTAGTCTGATCATCTTACCTCAATATTAATGTTCAAGAACAAATCAAATATTGAGGTAAGATGATCAGACTAAAAATAATATAATGTAAAATATAGCCTATAAGGAAACTTTAAACAGCTGCGCGGAGAGAAAGAAGCTATGTTTCATTAATAGTGACTTTTTGTCAATCCTAATCTTTTGTACCAGATATCTAAATTTCCTTTTTCCTTGTGTTTTATGATCATCTTAATCACTTGTGATTTTGCTACCAGACAAGTTGATCGTGGTGAACTGTTAACTGCTAACATGTACTTCAAGTTTCGCGGGTTCAAACAGATCGGGGTCGATGGATTTTTTAGGACGTAAAAATCCTGGATGTGGATTCCATCCGAAGGGAATTACAGCCATGAATCTCGTGTCGTGCATTTACGGCACGTAAAAAGGTCTTAAGCCTGAAAAAAAAGAGAACTCCTGGCAATTTTTTCAGCTCTTTCACGCCCTGATTTGAATTGGGTCGCAATGGTCTTAGCTGTTGAAGAGTGTCATCGAATAAAAAATAGACACGTAGGCGAAATTCACAGTTCAAATCCACATTCATATTTCAAATGTTGCAAAATGTAGAGCCTATTGTAAATATTAGAATGTTAAATTATAGCTGTCAGACATTTGGGTCGAAGTTCACAGTTAAAATCCATGCTCTGTTTCAAATGCTGTAGAAGTATTGTAAATGTCAGGTAGTCGCAAGTGGAGTTATTCTAATTTTACTTAATGATCTGTTGATGATCTGCGGACCACGTGTTATGAACCTGACATTGCTTATTTTTCCCACGTGTAGGCGATGCAATGTTTGTGTTACTTATGACTAGTCATCATTTTAAATGAAGACTGACGGCCACTCTGATTGGTTAATCGTTTAGCCTTCTCGTATGTCAACATTGTAGCCACTGGCTATTTCTTGTCTTGCAAGTTTCTTTATTATCCTGATGAGAACTTAACCCCTCACCTTTGCCAATATCATTACCCATTCTTTATTTTATAATTCAGATATGTACATTATTGTAACAATTCTGATTTGTTTCAATTCCATTTTTCTATGGTAATGGGATGATTAGGACAGCATCCATGGCTAATCCTATATAGGCCTATACGCGGAGGACAGGATTAATTAGGTTTAATACCGGTTTTTCTGTGATTTTGTTATTGTCTCACCGTAGCGTATAGTGGTTGAGGCACAGCGCTACAAGCCGGAAGGTCAAGGGTGCGAGTGCCAGTGGGGGTAAGGATTTTTAAACTGACCCAAACCTTCTGGCGGCACTATGGCCCTGGGGTCGACTCAGCCTCTAACGGAAATGAGTAACATACGCTTGTCTGGGGGTAAAGACGGCCGTCACGCAGAGCTGACAACCCGGCTGACATCAAGTGCTGATTGTCCAGAAAAGTGGGAGACCTAACCTCCTAATACCCCAAGGGCCTCCTGAGGCCTGTAGTGGGGCACCTTTCCCTTTTATTATTATTTTTTTTTATTGGAAAACGCCAGTTGGTAGACCAAGAATGAGGTGGGAGAATAGCATTAACAATGATTTGAAGGAAGTAGATTATATAGAGGATGATTGGAAAACATTAGTTCAGGATAGAGATATATGGAAAGCTTATGTCCGCGCTACTGTTGACCTACGGATTCGATAGTGCTAGTGAGTAAGATAGTTATTATTAGTAGTGTTAATATTAATGTTGTTGACCATTAAATTGGATATCGGAGATATGAACTGGATTGACTTGGCTGAGAGTAGGGACCAGTGGAAGGCCTATTTGAATGCTACAATGAACCTTCGAATTCCATAAGCCATAGAATTAGTTTATTATCATTTTTTTTAAATTATGGTTATTTTTAGAAATATAACTACATAAATACAGGAATTTAGCATTACTTGAATTTAGTGGGCCTACAGTTTACATCGCCATTTTTCATAAAACAAACTTAAAATGAAGGATGCCAAAAAAAAAAAGGTTTGTTTAATATGTTTAAGGGGTGACAGAGAAGGTAATATTAATGTATTTTTTACGCAACAAAACTGTGTCAAAGTCACCATTTTTTTTTGCTAGTTATTGGTTGTTCGTTTTACTTGGTTGGTTTAGTTATTATTCTTATTTAACGAAGCGTTTTGTAAGTAGCTCAAGTCTTGAGCGTGTCGCAATATTTAAAACAAATAGTTGCTAAAGGAAAGAGGAAGTTTACTCAGAGGCCTCTTAATTCAGTTCTTTTATGTACCATAAATCTATAATACGGGATACACACCCTTCCAAAAGAAGCCATGGGTAGGATTTTTTAACCTTTACAAAATCCATCCACCCTGATCATGTTTGAATTCGTGCATCTAGGTACCAAAGGCGAGCATGGTAACCTGCAGTCTCCCTGGACCGAAGTCTTCCATATCGTTCATGCTAGAGAACGTAAAAAGTATTGTTTTTGTGACACTCTGTTACATCCACCATTTTACTTATAAGCGATCTTGTTCGGCTTTCATGTGGTACAAAAGTTACTTTAGAACGTTTCAGATACTCGTATGATAAAGGAGTAAAACGAGCATAAATTTACCGTTCATTCATTCATAGTGTTCTGCCCCAAGAGCAGGTCTTTCACTGCAAGCTCAGCATTCTCCACTATTTTCTTAACTCAGCCTTCCTTTTTTTGTATCCGCATACAATCCATTTATTTTAATATTGTCTATCATCTGAAGTATTTTTCTGCCTCTAACTTTCTTTCCGTTGACCATTCCTTCTAGGGCATCCGTCAGCAGGCAGTTTCTTCTAAGCCAGTGGCCAATCCTTCTCTGTCAGTTCTTGCATTGTTCTTCCTTCGCCCACTCTGTCTAGCACATCTTTATTTTTTATTTTGTCTGTACATTTTATACGTTCCATCTTTCTCCATATCCATATCTCAAAAGCTTCCAGTCGCTTTTCCTCATTCTGTCGTAATGTGCAAGTCTCTGCACCATACAATGCTACACTCCACACAAAGCACTTCACTAGCCTCTTCTGTAATTCTTTTGCCAAAGGTCCGCAGAAAATGCAAATTTACCGTATTGAACAGAAACTTGCCACACACCATTTCATCGCTTCGTGTTGGTTAGTGTTAACCTTTAAGTTGCCAATGTATCTTATACATTATATCCATAAGATACATTAATTTAATTTATTTAATATTTTAATAAAACAATAGACCTATAAAACGAACTAGTTGAAATTACTTAAAATTGTGTCGAGTTTCACAATATAGGCCCACAGTAAAAACTTATTTTTATGATTTTGTTTTTATTGCAGTCCAACACATTTAAATGACCGGCATGAAAAATTATTGTTCTGCCCATTTAAGGGTTAATATTGTCGTTTGGGTTCCCGTTGTTGGAATGCATCCTTGATAGAGAAGTTTTTTTTTAACTGTCTTCGATTTAACTGAAAACACAGTTCTATGTCTTGGAGTAAGGTAATTCTGATCTTTATTTTCAAGTTAACGGTGATTTCCGGAAATAATATATTTCCTCATAATGCCCCTACAAAATACCATTAACTTCAAATGGTCAAATTGCTGCTAATAATTATCTTGCTCCAGTGTACAAAATACGTATTATTCACTGGTAAGTACCCTAATGGTGTATAAATAAAGCGATCTGCCATTTAAGGCCTCCTAGGGAAAAATATTAGAGTTTTGTGTCATAACAATATGTGTTTATGTTTACATTCTCATCAGAGATGAAGTTCCTCAAATACGTTGCAGGATATAGGCCTAATTACTCTAAGAGACCAATTTTTAGTGAAACAATTAGGCAAGAACTCAAAATGTTTAATCTAGATGAAAAAATACAAAACTATAAACAAAAATGGCATGAACATATTTTAAGATTGGACTCTTCTAGGCTAACAAAACAAGCACTGCTGTACCAACCTCAAGGCTATAGAGATGTGGGACGTCCTACAAGACGATGGGAAGATGAATTCTGAGAGCGAAACAGACCGACGGCCTATCATGAAGACGATGAAGGTGATGATGATGATATTTACAATCTGTATCATCCCTGAAAAGTTGAAAATTAAAAGTTTTGGTGCCCTGTATAATTTCTTCAATCTTTTAAAGCAGGAATTCGTTTGCAGTATGTATTGATTTTTAGTAAACAGCAGTATTTTTTTACAAAAAAAGTTGTAGGGCCTAATGAATATTTACATACAGCAGATAATTTTTTTACAGAAATTTGATAAGTTAAAACATTCATTTAAGAATGTTTTAAATGTATGAAATAGTCCTATAGAGCCGAACTAGTGCCCATGTGAAATAGATCTAATATATTGTAAGTAAATGCAATAAGGAGAGGATGCCAAGGCTCCTGATATCCGTCAAATTAAGCAAAGTGTGTTTGTGTCTGTAGAACATTTGAGACTCGGCCAAAACTTGGATTCGTTAAATGAATTGGTGGACATTCAAAAATAAAATGGCAAAATTTTGATTACCTTAATGTAGAATATTCTATTGTGCACAAACAATTCTACTGTGCCTTTTCTACTGAGCAATTTAACTATATGCAATATGGATTCAACTCTTGTAACAAAGCTGGATTGAAATACTGTAGTGCATTCAACCTTACTTCAAATCCCATATTTTGAAAATTGGAAACAAATGTGAACTGCAAAATATGACGATTTATTAACTGTTATCAAATTTCACATCATGATAATGTGAGCTGACGTCAAAATGTGTTATTACTAAAAACAAGAGCTTGAAGTTATATTTAATAGAACTGTTACTATCACCGCTTTGTGTCTCTCTCATATAGTGGGCGTGGTTTCGATCTCCAGTCACGTAGAATTTCCCAGTTGAGGTTTTTCTCAATTTCATTTATTTTAATTTATTATATATTTTACTGATTAGCTAAGTAAGTCAGTGACACTATCGAAGACAGAGGTGCATACTAGTCCCTACTTTTATTATTATTATTATTATTATTATTATTATTATTATTATTATTATTATTATTATTATTATTATTATTATAAATCTGTCTCCAGAATAAAATTTTAGAGAGATCTAATCAATTTAAATATCTTGGATATTATCTCTCTATCTGGGATGAAAAGGATATCCCTGAAACAGTTACTAGTTATAATAAAAGTTTAGGAATTATTAATCAAGTTATGAAACCATCCCTTGTACAAAAAAACACCAGATTACGTGTATATAACACTTTGGCTAGACCAGTGTTGACCTATGGTAGTGAAGCATGGACACTAAGAAAACAACATGAAAGCAGAATAACGGCTTGTGAAATGAGATTCATGCGCAGAACAGCGGGTTACACCAGATGGGATCGGAAAAGGAACACCGATATCTTAAAAGAATTGAAGACTACGCCAATTTTGGAATATATTAAACAGTACCAACTAAATTGGAAACACCATCTTGAAAGAATGAGTTCAAATCGGATCCCCAAAGCTGTTTATAATTATATACCAAGAGGACGAAGATCACTGGGCCGTCCTATGAAACGCTGGAGGGAAAATTTTCTATAGGATCGTAACAGGCCTTGGCCTAATACTTGGAAGGAAGAAGATTATTATTATTATTATTATTATTATTATTATTATTATTATTATTATTATTATTATTATTATTATATCCGCGTGGAGAAAAGTTCTTTACACTTGCCTGTCTTAAGCTAATATTTTCCACAAACATTTGCCTCAAAACATGATTAATAATTTTCTCTCACTTCATTCTTCGATTACAGTGACCACTTTATATTTTTTTTCTTTCAAGAATTCCCATGCCCCTCTTTCATTTCCCATTCGTGTCACATGTCCTGCCCAACACAATCTACGTGACTTAATGCATTATATATTTTGCATAGCATAAACATTTATATTTCCCTGAAGGGTAGGAACAAGGTTCAGGAAATTCAACAAAACAATAAATGTAGGAATTGATAAATTCTCTAACATTGAAGGAGTTGGTTCAGATGGTAGTATTTGAGACTCGTATTCGGGAGGTATTGAGTTCAAATTCTGGAATCATCTAATCCGACAGAGGATTTTTCTTGGTTTTCCTCAGTTATTAAGGCAAACGCTGGCTTTGAATTTCATTACTACTATCTATTTTATCCTAAATCTTTTCATATTTAATTTAAATTTAACTTTCAATGAATTTACATAAGAAGCATAAATACAGAACAACTTACCTACAAAGCAATAGACATAACCTACTTAATCTACTGACACATTATAGGTACGATATGACCAAAGCGTATCAAAGTAAAACTGAAAAAAAGAAATGGTCTAGTGACAGCAATTTTTTTTTCGGAAAACAAAACTTGGTACAGCATACTTTTATTATCAAAATATACATATTCCGTAAACCATAAAATCGATTTGAGATATTCGCTTTGTTTACGCGCTTCCAGCGTGACGGACTTTTCTGTTGCTTTTTGGCGGATTTCTAATGTTTTTATCAGGAATACTATACTATTTAATAATAATAATAATAATAATAATAATAGCTTTATTTTACCTGGCAGAGTTAAGGCCTTGTCTAGGAAAATTAATGTTTGTATTTGAGACCTATTAGGTTTTACAGCTATTACAATCTACCCATTCAAATCTGTCTCGTTCTTCCACTCTTTCTTCTTCCGGGAATGTTTGTGTAGGCTATCGTTTCCCAATCTGTGGTTCGCGAACTCCCAGGGGGTTCGCAAAACGTTTCAAGAGGTTCGCAAAATGTTTCAAGGGGTTCGCCAAAACTTTTCCGTAATGGCGGATTTCGAGGTTAGGCCTATTATTGTTTCCCGTATTTCTGCGTCATTGTCATAATAATAATTATTATTAACAGTATTATTATTTTAAAATTAAATTGACCCTTGTTACGTTTGTATACCCTTATTTGTGAGAAAAGTCGTTTTCTTCATATGTCTATTTAAAAAATAAAACAAAAATGGGAAGCAGGCGCAACCTTCTCACTCAATTCCAAGAAGAAGTGAGTAATTACAATGACTATTTAACTCATGCCCCAAATGGGAGTCAATGACCAATCACGTATCAATGATTTCTGTTTTACAGCCAATCAAAGTCGTGTTTCACCAAATATTTATCAATGTTAAATTTACCATATTAAAGAAAGCTCCTCCTTTTTAATATTCTGAACAGGTCTGACCATTATTTTGCAGTGACTGATCCAATAAGAAATACGGCTACCAGATTGTATATATAGTGCATGGATGTCAACACATAGCGCTTGCAGGAGTTAATATAAAATATTTGTAGCAATTGATTATACCACCAAAAAAAGAAACCACTGTTTGCACTTTCTTAAATTTATTTTTTCCCAGGTAATAATGCAGAAAAATATAATTCTCATATTTACATCATACGACATCAGAAATGAATTAATATACAGTTTGATGTTTCATTTTTTCTCAACTAGAGAGCATTCTTACAATATAGCGTCCCTTTGGCAATAAATAGTATGATCTAGTTGCAGTGATAAACAAAAGAAGCAGGTGAAGCGTAACAATCATTTCTCATTTGTTTTGAAACATTGCCGTTTACATTAAATATATATAAATATTTTAAAATATCTATAGTTAAATAATGATTTGTGAGTAAACAGCTTAATTTTATTCGTTAAATAGTCCTAATATATGCCACTCTTGATTTCCAAATTCTCTAGATAAATTCACTCCTCACTTCGTGAGTCGTGAATTTATCGATAATTTGGAAATCACTCGTGGCATTACTTATGGAAACTTGTATTTATTATAGCAACCTACACGTTGTCTATCTTTTTAAGCCGTAACTAGAGTAACTTTAGGTTTTAACCGATAAGGGTTAAGTTAATTTAAGGTTATTAAATATTTTGCTTGGCATTAAATGTTATGCATGTCTATTGTATGTTTATTTATAAGTCAGTGTTCACCCAACTCAGATCGTTGTGGAAGGGGTCGCGAGTCGAAAAAGGTTGGGAACCGTGGTGTAGGCCATTATGCCCAATTATTATTAAATGGCCAAAATAAGAGGTGGAACCACGTGAAATAGAGATTGATTCAATGATTGAGGATTGAGATTGAAGAATTAATTAAAGTGACACTTCGAATATGAATTATATGCAGGCTTATTTTTGTCATTGAATAGGTGTATTGTACATGTAAAACTACCATAAATTGGGCATGTTAAAACCGGTACAAGATTCCATACTTGGGCAGAACCTAAAACTTCTTAATTACATCGTTTTTACCGTGTCAAGAAAAATAAAAATAGGACGACAAGGAATTAATGTCATCAAATAAAAACTTACAAGTTTTAATTAAATTGATGTATGAATGTCTTCAGTTATGAAAACACTCGCTAAGAGATTTCAGATACGGAGAGGGGGGGAGGGATCAAGGTCTCACATTTCCCGGTCGTTTTCATCTTGATTTAATAAAGTCCTTGTTAAATGTCTGCAATAAAAATTTAAGCCATCGTATGTTATTTCATTACATACTTATCAGAATAAATTTGCAGAATTTTATATGAGAAGCTTAGAACAACAAGGGCTTAAAACTCACAACTGCAGGGGTACGCAAACTTTTAGCAAATTTTGAAGGAATGAAGAAATTGACGTTCTTCTTATTTAAAAAAAATATATGAAAAAAAGTACACATCTTGATTGATCCACTTAGTAAACACCGAAAATGTGAGGTAAAAATAAACTGATACTACTAAAAAGATATTTTAAGAAAAAAGTTTCATTCAACTATTATATATTTAAACCTTAAATTGCGGAAACAATGACTTCTCGTGTCAGTTATTTAAATGTTTCTGACCGCAATGAAAACAAAATTATGTAAAAACGTTAGGTTGTTATTATACATTATTGTGTAATTTGACACAAATTTAAGTAATTTCTAACCATTTGTTTTTCTATTGTTTTATAAATAATATTGAATATATTAAATAAATGTATCTTATAATTCTACAATTACCAATTTAAGGGTTAATAACACTGGTCAACATGATTTTTGTCTCATGAGTACCAATAGTTGTACTTAATGCAGTTTTTTTTATCATGTTTTCAAATATGTATTCGGAATTTCTCTATCGCCCACAGTTTTTTATTTCATTTTCAATTAATAGATTTAAATAATTATTTTTTAATAAACGTTTTTTCATCCATTTGTCCATTGTAAAATAAAACGGGGAACACTTTCATCAGGAGATTTCAGCTATGGAAAAGAGATATCAAGGCAAATGGAATCCTAATATGCTGGCCGATTATTGTTGGACCATCAAGAGAGATGCTCCACAGGTGAAATATAGCAGAAAATCGTCATTTTTTACTTTCTATGTGAGTCCGAATGTTCGAACATTGTGTAGTTATGAATGTAGAAAATATTAAAGTGTGAAATTATAAATGCCTGTCTCTCGGAAACCTTGCGTGATGGAGGAAAACCGATATCATATTTGAATTCAGGAGAAAAAATACTATCAGAAGCACATATTTTTCTTTCTGAGACAAAGAAAAAAAAGTTCCTTTTTATTGCTTAGTGTAATCGAGTAACAGGCTTCAGGAGTCCCTTGGGTAATAGAAGGTTAAGGTTCCCACCATTTTAGACTATCGGCACGAGATGTGAGCCCTGCGTGACGGTCGCCTTTATCCCCAGAACAAGCGTCTGGTATTCATTTCAGTTAGAGGATGAGTCGACCCCAGGGGCACGGTGTTGTCAAAAGGTTCAGGTCACTTTAAATATTCTGACTCCCTCGTGACTCGAAGACCTGACCTTATGCGGTTTATAATGTATTGTCTTAACCAACTATCCTATTGCGTGCCTCACACCCCAAAAATAATCGCGACAAAAAGTATATATATATATATATATATATATATATATATATATGTGTGTGTGTGTGTGTGTTCAGACTTTGATAAGGAGGTAAAGACGGCCATCACGTAGAGCTAACAACCCGGCTGACATCAATTAAAAGAATGGGAGCCTTAAATTCCTAAGTGAGTTCACTTTGACTTTGAACGCTCCAGTAGGAATATATATTTTTTCGGACCCAAACTTGACATAGGCCCTATAGGCCTAACAATCAATTAGGCAATATAAGGTCGAGTTCTTTAACCAGCAAAATCTGACCATTAGGAGTAGGGGTCCTACTAAAGCGAAAATTTAAGAATCAAACTAACGGTCGCAATTTTCGATTTTTCGCAACGACTCTAGGTAGGTTATATGCCACTGAAATAAAACTAAGAAGGTATTGTCCAAAAATCAGCGAAATCCGATTAGGATTGGAGGTTTATCTGAGAGCCTTAATTTAAGAATTGTTGTAGCGGTCGCCAAGTTAGATATATAGAAATGCAACTGGTAATTGCCAAAATAAAGGTATATTCTGTAAACAAGCAAAATTGGACCGTAAGTTCGACTTGTTGAGGAATTCGCTTAGTTTACGCAGTTCCTACGCGACGGTTTTTTTTTGCGGCAAATTGCTTCGCTGTGTTGAATAAAGCGCCTAATATTAAATATATCCAGACTGCTTTACATGGATTTCGAACTTTATTTCTAAAAGAGTGGAAACATGTGCAAACGTAAGCAAGTAGACTAGCAAATTTCGCAGAGAAATGTAACAATGTCACTATATTGGCAAACATTAATTTTTGATTGGTTTTCATTGTTGCAGTCCTTGAAGCATAAATGATATTAAAAAAATATTACGTCGGGTGCGATGGGCTAATGGTTATGTTCCTTGCCTCCAATTCTGAGAGACGCGGGTTCGAACCCGGCCGCCGTCGATAGATTTTTTAGGATGGATAAATCAGTCATCCGGGAGGGGAATTTAAGCCATGTGTCCCGAACATCAAGATTTTCAGCCTCGTAAAATAAACGGCAAGCCTGAATAAAAAGGCCTGTGTGCAAAATTTACCAAATGTTCCCTTCCTGGTACTATCTTGGTTTCCTAGATGTCACTATGAGGCGGAACGCTGACCCCGGACCACTTAATGACATCTATCGGAAAACAAGTGTAACTAAATTACTATGGTTGAATTTCTCTCCTGTAGGGGAAGAAAGCCTAAGCCTTGCTGAGAGATACAAATGCTTACTACTACAAAGATATTACAAAAACGTTTAGGCTCACGCCTACTTTAAGAAAGCAGAAAATATTCTGCCTCCGGGTATTTGAGAATAAAGGACTTAAGAAAAATGTTAGATAAAATATACGAACAGGCAAGGAGAATGGAGTAAACTTCATAACAATGAGCTACATGATCTTTATTTTGTTTAGAGGAATTAAACCCACTGGGTACAACTAGGACATGCCACACACCCAGTCCCAAGGTTGACATTTTAAATTTGGAAACTAGATGCAATAAGAACAGAAAGTCTCGTACAGTGCGATAAGCAGGTCATGTGGCAAGAATGGGGAATGAAAGAAAGGCATAAAAACTTTGTACTTTCCCACAGTTTTTCAGAACACTAGTCTGCCGCAGCACACTTGTTGAGAACTCCTGATATATTGGGTGTCTGGATGTCTTATTTTTCAGGCTTGAAGTTCTTTTACGTTTCATAAAATTAGGTCACGGGCCCACGACTTTAGTTTCCTTCCGAAGGAATCCGTGCTCAGGGTTTTAGTCTCTGGATTGGGATTGAACCTGCGAACCTTGGGACCAGAAGAGAGTATGTTAACCACTTGTCTACCGTGACTGGCAATTTGTCTGATTATTGAAGAATTGGAAAACAAATTTGAGATCGGTATCAAACACTATGTGTAAGTTAATCTACCAATTGTTAATATTGTTTACATTTGATACTCATAATCTATTAAATAGGGTGGAATGGCTTCAAACTTTAATTAGGTTTTGAATGAAACCCAACTCTTGATGTAATGAAAGCTATTATAAAAAATTAGCTTTTTAATAATTTATCATTATTTGTCGGCAATTTTAAAGATTCTGTGAAAGCTACATTTTGAAATTAATATTGATCCGAGGCTTGATCCTTGGGACTGCGAGCAATGTATAAGATACACCTTGAAGTGGGTTGCTAGCCCGTTTTCATGGCGGGTTTATTATTCGGGGTTTCCTCCCTAGGCCGATTGCCTTCACCCAGCTCCAGAGCTCAGCCTACCCCGTTTTATTTCGGAACTGTCTCTCATAGATAGGTTGTCTCGCAGGACTAACGAACCGCATCCGCCCGTTCGTCAATCTACAAGGCAGTAGATGTATACTCGTAGTTGCCTCTTCCGCCCAGGTACATCGTACCGAAGGACTCCTCCTCTGCTGTATCTGCCGTTGAGTTTTGCACATCCAATACGTCTTCCTCCGGGTAGTGATTTTGGAAATTAACAAGATGAAAATCCTACAAATTATGAATAATAATAATAATAATAATAATAATAATAATAATAATAATAATAATAATAATAATAAATAATAATAATAATAATAATGATAATAATAATGATAATAATAATGATAATAATAATAATAATAATAATAATAATAATAATAATAATAATAATAATAATGATAATAATAATGATAATAATAATAATAATGATAATAATAATAATATTTAGTATTGAATTATTAGAATCAAGTCTGAACAACAACTGCTAAGCCCGGCATTTTTTATCCAAGTTCCTAAGTTCCCTATCTACAGTTAATCTATAGGCCTAACCAGATAAATTTCTTCTTCCTTCTTTATTTCAGTGTAACCTCTCGCCTTTAGGTACTTTTTACATGCCATATGCCAACCGAACCTCTCAGTGGCACGACCTCTCGGAAGAGGGATTTTAAACTGTGGGTCACACACATACTTATTTGACCCACAATGACATGGAGGACCTCCCCAATCAGCTTAATGTCAGGGTTTCCCCCGAGACATCAAAACATTGAGACAAAACATTCCATTCACGTAATTATGTACTCTACATTGATACTAAACATGGCGAATATGATAATGGTGACCAGATGATGTTCGGGGATAGTTTGTGCCTTAAAGTTTCCTAACATTTGCCTTACAGGTGAGGAATAACCCCGAAAACATGACTAAGAAATTGGTCCCCGATCGAATCCGGACCGCTGCCTGCGAGGTAGAGTCGCTACTCCAAGATCACAGCAGTGGTTGATAAATTTCATGTGTTTAATTCATTTACATTCTGTATTCAGGAGGTGATTTCACTTGGCTTTAATCTTTGCAGTTCGCACAGCCTTTGCTATTTAGCGGTATTCGCCTATTAACTTTAGTTCACATTCATACTTGAAATACGATAAAGTGTAAATAATTAATAATGCATGATAATAGGAGTACTCTCATAAATTTTGCCGCACTGGCTACAGGAAAGAGAAAGTACAAACCAGTTCACTGCTGTGTCTTTCAAAATGTGTATTCTGTACTAGAAATGCACTGGTGACGAAAAGTGTATTCTACCTCACTGATCAGACTTCATACCGTTTATGTATGCAACTAAAGGATCCAAAACTGTACATAAAGAGAGGAGTGCTCAAATTGAGTACCTAACTAAACAAGTATAGAAAGCCCGAGTAGGTGGAATTAGGTAAAAGAAGACCCAGAAGAAAAACACTGAGAACATGGGATGACTGAATACAGGAACTTCTAAAGCTAATAGTAATATGGGAAAAGGATAAAAATATATCGTTAAATAGAAAGGAATTGAAGGACTTTCTCTAAAACCTCGATGTCTACTAAGGTAAAAAGAGGACTGAACTAAGAAATAAATTATTAAATAAATAATTTGTATCATGAACTCATGCCAATTCTGAAGACCAAGGATGACTGAAGTGGTTAATAATAATAATAATAACAATAATAATAATAATAATATTTACCATATGAAAACACAGTAATCAGGAATACAGACTTATCGATTAACATTCCATTACAAATGAATAA
The DNA here is from genome assembly GCA_030220185.1 of Diploptera punctata. NCBI lineage: Eukaryota > Metazoa > Arthropoda > Insecta > Blattodea > Blaberidae > Diploptera > Diploptera punctata. Next base: position 3,920,095 of record JASPKZ010008378.1, read on the forward strand.
TTACCAGAATGTATTCAACAATTTATTATTTTTTGTCAGATATTATAGGTTAAAATGAAGAAATAAATTTATCTTAAGTTTTTTTATTATAAAAGGTATTTGTTTTTATTACACGCTTTATATTAGCTTGACCCGTATCTATCTATGTAACGGAATCTTTCAACGCGATTTTCGCCCACTTAAAATCATTGGATCGACTTGAAACTTTGTATACTTGTAAAAGACCCGTCACGATACAATAATTTCATTTTGTTTCTAAAATCCTGGACAGAATCATCAGAAAAAAAATTGTCTTTGCATCTTACTTACTTACTTACTCACTGGCACTATCGAACCCGTAGGTTCATGGCCGCGCGGACATAAGGTCTCCATACATCCCTATCCTGAGCTAATACTTTCCAATCATTCCCTGTATAATCTACTTCCCTCAAATCATAGTTAATGTTGTTCTCCCACCTCATTCTTGGTCTACCAACTGGGCGATTGAACACGATTTTCACCCACTTAGAAACATTGGATCGACTTGAAATGTTGCATACTTGTAAAGGACCCGTGACAATACAATAATTTCATATTTATTTTCTAAAATCCTGGCCAGAATCATCAGGAAAAAAATGAAAACTGGTATAATAGGTTCGACTTTTTAGTCAATCGTTGTAAGAGCTCAATTTGTAGAGCGGTGAACTCTAGTGGTATATAATTTCAGTAATCCATAGGTCGCTGGTTCAAATCCGGTTGGGAGGATTTTTTAGAAGAGTATTACCTTTAGCTCATACTACAATAGTATCGAATTTAAATATATTTACATTTTGATCTTATTCTGTAAAATATTAAAACTAAAAAATAAAAAATAGTTTTAAAAAACTAAAACAACACGCTTTATTAGAAAACCGAACTAAAAAATTAAAAATAATTTTAATTTCCAACACTCTTGGGATAAAATTAAAGTGGTCAACAAAAACATCATCTCCAACACATATAGAATAAAACTAGAATATTCAACAAAAAGAAAATAATTTTATCACGAGCATGGGGTGCTCTATATCAATTAATATATTTGATAATAAACAGATATTGGTAAAAGTAAAGTCTCTAAGAAGAAAATGTAAAAATCATAAAAATCACCCCACGCTTTTGATGGTAAAATTATTTTCTTTTTGTTGATAACTCTAGTTTTATTCCATCTGTGATGGAGACGATTCTTTTGTTGACCACTTTAATTTTATCCCAAGCGTGTTGGAAATTAAAATTATTTTTAATTTTTTAGTTCGGTTTTCTAATAAAGCGTGTTGTTTTAGTTTTTTAAACTATTGTTTATTTTTCGATACAAGACCAGCTTAACTCAGTAAATTTAAAGAGACGAATTTAAGTAAATATCAATGTTACTCAAAGGGAATAGATAACATTGTAAATGCGTTATTATTGTTTTATGGGAAAATACTGAAGGGAAATTTGTTATACTTGACATCCGCTATGTACTTGTTTGAAAAGTAGGGAAATACCAACATCGTTATAAAGTAATGCACGAATAAATATTTGTGCATTACATATGACTTAAAAAACAAAGCAATTTTTATTTTATACAGAATATTCCATAAGTAATGCTTCGAGTGATTTCCAAATTATCGATACATTCAGGAACTGACGAGTGAATTTTTCTAGACTATTTAACTCATGCCCCAAATGGGAGTCAATGGCCAATCACTTTTCAATGATTTTTTATTTACAACCTATCACAGTCGTGTTTCGCCTAGAATTTACCAACTAAAGTTTATCATAATAAAGAAAGCACCTCCTTTTAACATTCTGAATAGGTCATAACATTGTTTTGCAGTGACTGACTGTCTAAGAAATGCGGCTACTAGATTGTATATATAGTGCATGAATGTCAACACGTAGCGCATGCTGGAGTTAATATAAAAACATTTGTAGCAATTTATTATACCACCAAAAAAATAAACCACTGTTTGCACTTCCTTAAATGTATTTTTCCCAGGTAATAACATTCCAGAAAAATATAATTGTCATAGGACATTAAAAATGAGTTAATATACAGTTTGATGTGTTTCATTTTTTCTCCACTAGAGTGCATTCTTACAATATTGCGTTCCTTTGGCAATAAATAATATGATATGGTTGCAGTGATGAATAAAAGAAGCAGATGAAGCGTGCCAATCGCTTCTCATTTATTTTCAAACATCGCCGTTTACATTAAACATATAAATATTTTAAAATAACTATATTTAAATAATGATTTGTGAGTAAACAGCTTAATTTTATTCGTTAAATAGTCCTAACAAATGCCACTCTTGATTTCCAAATTCTCTCCTCATTTCGTGAGTCGTGAATTTATCGATAATTTGGAAATCACTCGTGGCATTACTTATGATTATTTGGAATTCAGGCGTGGCATTTGTTTGGACTATTTAACGAATAAAATTAACCTGTTTACTCACAAATCATGATTTAAATATACTTATTTTAAAATATTTATATCTTTAATGTAAACGGCGATGTTTGAAAACAAATGAGAAATGATTATTATGTTTAATTGGTTCATCACTGCAACCAGACATATTATTTATTGCCAAAGGAACGCAATATTGTTAAGTTGCGCCCTAGTGGAGGAAAAATTAAACACATCAAACTGTTTATAACGAGCATTATAGGTTATTAATTAATTTCTGATGTCCTATGATGTAAATACAGTATGTGAATTATATTTTTCTGGAACGTAAATACCTGGGAAATAATACGTTTCAGAAAGTGAAAACAGTGGTATAATCAATTGCTACAAATGTTTTTCTATTATATCCCGCAAACAGTATCTGTTTACATTAGTGCACTATTACAATCTGGCAGCCACTTGCGTTCTAGGATTCTTACATCTTAATATAAAAATTCTTATATTCAACGTATTTCTTAGAGAGTCAGTCACTGCAAAATAATGGTCTGACCTATTCAGAATGTTAAAAAGAAAGTTAAAGCTTGATTTTAATGTGATAAAATTAAATTGATAAAATCGAGGTGAAAAACGACTGTGATTGTTTATAAATAAAAATTCATTGAAATGTGATTGGTGGAGCATGAGTTAAATAGTCATTGTAAAACAATGCTTAATTTAATTTTATTCTGAATAGCCTAATTTATATTTTGCCGAGGTTTTGATGTTATCCCTAACCCTTATCAAAAATCATAAACATTAGAATGTTGTAAATTATACAGATTTAAAATGTATTCGCCACATTAATAAGGCTTATCGTAAGATAAGATAAGAGGTTAAGCCTACTCTTATAGTAACAAGGATACTCTCAAAAATTATATATATTGAGACAAATCTTAAAATATCTTCTTCCAAGCTTCATAAATCTATCTACCCAAGCCGCCCCTAATGAAGAGATCATTGAACAAAGGATCATGCCGGCAAACCCTCATTAATGCGAGCCACTGAACTTTTGCGAAGTTGTCAACGTTTCTGTTTTAAGTATATTTCCTCGAATTCTTCTCTGGGAATATACTGGGAAAGACAGCAACTGTCATCATTTTTTTCGCCACGTACTTAGGACGGTGTGAGTTGAGTTTAGCTTGTGTAAAGAAAGAAACTATTTAAAGACTTGTCTTTCACTATACTCGGGAATATACAGTAGATTGATGAATACACAGGGCTATTCAGAAAGAAGGAATAGACTCGAAACATTTATTTCTTCCAAACTACAAAAAATGGAAACAATTTTCACTGTTTAATGCATTCAATATGAGTAGGCCTACCATATATGGTAGACAAACATCAAAACGGTGGCTCATTTCTTGGTACGCACGATTCAGCTGGTCTCTGGTTATCGAATTTACAGCTTCAACAATTCCATGTCGCATATTTTCAAGAGTATCAGGCATAGGGGGGATAAAAACACGGTATTTTACGTAACTCCACAGACAAAAATCACACGGGGTTAGGTCTGGTGACCTGGGAGGCCACCTGCGATGAAATTGGTCTTCTGCTCCTCCTCTTCCAATCCAACGTCCTTGAATGATGTAATTCAGGTAACGTCGGACGTGGTTAGAGAAATGCGGCCGTGGTCGGAACTTCAAACGTTTCTCTTTCCAGGAATGTAGGAATTGTGTTTCTACTTTTTGTAGTTTGTAAGATATATATGTTTGAAGTCTGTTCCATCTTCCTGAATAGCCCTGCATTATAATTTTTAGAATAATATCACTCTAAGGATCCTAGGGGAAAAGGTTTTAGAAGGTACAGGGGTATGTTGATGATTAATATTTCGATGGTTCTTAGAGTATTGGGTATCATATATGTAAACTGTATTCAATTGATTGAGGATAGGGACAAAAGGAGAGTGTGGAATTGAACATATGGGGTACATAATCCATATTGTGTCAGTAAGTTAAGTAAGTTTAATCTCAGAAATAGGTTTTTATACATTTTGAAATCCATGTCTTATTTTGGTAACTTGAATAAGATAGTATGAGGAAGTATGTAGAGATATTTTGTTTTTAAAAATGACACGTTGCTTATGGAATTTAGAAATATATGTGGCTCACAATAAAAATGTCAAAGTTTTCTTTTTTTAAACTCGTGTAAGTATTTGTGCAATGTGGTGACACAGTCAGGCGCATAAACCTGACCTCGGTGTGTCTTTTAATTGGCTGACCTTCGCACTCAGCCTACTTGCACTTACTTCATTGCTTTCTCAGTGGCGTAGGCCTACTTTGTACACCTACAATAAAAAAATAGCATTTAATGTGATAGTTACTGCTTTTGAACGGTGACGGCTAACAAACGATCATAGTTAATGTTTTATATCAATAAGTAAAACGAAAATCTTAGCTTTTAAAGGATCAGATATCATAGGGGCTGAAATAATTCTGAAGGGGAAACTCGTTGAACAAGTGAACCATTTTAAATACCTGGGTTATGAAATCTTCTATTTTAAAAATGAGGATATTTTTAACAAACTTAATAAATTTTAATTATATATGTGGCTCAATTAAAAACAATATTTAAAAATACAAGAAAGGAAACAAAACAAAAAAAATTATAAAGCAGTGGCAGTCACCTTACTGTTGTATGGTAGTGAATTTTGGGTTTTAACTAAACGAGAAGAGAAGATTATCGAATCAGCTGAAATAAGATTTCTGAGAAGTGTAGCTGGCTGCAAACTTCTAGATAAAAGAAGAAGTGAAGATATTAGAAATGAGCTAAATAGTTTTAAACTTTTAGATCAAATAAGAAAACTCTAGAAAAACTGAAAAAAAAAAAGTTCAAAGAATGAAAGATGAACGCATACAAAAAATTATACTTAGTTACAAACCAAAATAAGACAGGAATGTTGGTAGACCGGAAAATAGATGGATTCAACTTTTCGAATGAGAATCTATGAGACCGAAACAACTCAGATGGGCTTAATTCGTGATTTTTAATGATGATAGTCCATTTTTCAATAAAATAATTTAATTGTAAGTATAATTTTTATGCCGTACATTGCTGTGGTCTCGAGATAGCGTGCTGCCTTGTCACGCAGCGGGCCCGGGTTCGATCCCCGGCCGGGACAGTTTTTCTGGGTGAGGTTTTTATCGAGGTTTTTCCTCGCCTGTAAGACAAAGGGCAGGGCAACTTTAAGGCCCAAACAGTCCCCGAAATCATACGGCCATTGCAATCATCATCATTCATATTCATCTTAGATTAAGCTTGGGATTAGGGGCTCTCCTGGGGCACCACTGTCATCATCATCCATCGTCATCCGGACAACGTAACCCCGCCTTCCAGGCGCCCCAACCTCAGAAGTGGGTTACAATTACGCCATTGCCAGGAGAGAACAGAATTGTCTAAGGACAAAAACGGGGGGCAATGAAAAAAAGTAATTTTCCTACAGATCGATTATATAGAATTAGATGCTTTCACTTTATCTGTAGATAATATTTTTTTGCAATTGTTTAATCACCAATTTTTACCACTCTTATAATATTGGATTAAAGATTTACAATCTTAAAAGTTGAATACTGAAAAATTAGCATAATGTGACCTTGATCGTCATTCTTCATTTGTCTACCGCTGTGATCTCTAGGTTGCATTGCTGCCATGTAAGCAGCGACCCCTGTTCAATCCCGCTCGGAACACGTTTCCTGGGTAATGATTTTCCGGTTTTTCTTCACTTGTGAGACAAATGTCAGGAAACTTTAGGACCCAAACGGTCCCCGAACATCATTTGGCCATCATAATCATCATGTTTAGTGTGAATCTGTAAATGAATGATGTGATTCATCTTAAATATTCATGATGTTTCGGAGGAAACCGTAGGTTGTGCTGATCATTCATTAAGGGACGGCATCCATGTCCTTGTGTGGTCAGAAAAGTATGTGTGAGTTCCAAAGTTTGAAAAATTCCTCTCCTGTCCGGTAATGCTACTATAAGATCGGGGTACGTGGGGCACTAAACTTACCGATAAGGTGAAAGGTTGAAGAAGACGATGTTATCATATTTAAGGAATTAGTGGTTACCATAAACAAGTAGTATACACCCTGGTAATCAACCCGGGGTGTATGATGGGAGGCACGCGGGGAAGTAATATTCCACAGTAATTTATTAAGTTTAACATAAATGTTGTATTTTCCGGACATATGAATTTAAACAACTCTAGATATACAGAGCCCACTGACAAACAAAATTAGCGTATATATGTTGAAGCTTCTCAAAATGAAGTTTGAAAATTATTCTGTTTTATAGAAACAATAAAGATTCAATAACATGTTTTAGACTTTTTATTTAGGCTATCAAAATTCCGGCATTTCTCCTGTTTACATGTGTTATTTGTTTTGTTAGTTAATAGTAAATAATATTATATGCTATAATTTTTCTACCCTCCAAAAATTGTTCTTATATTTGTTATTGTGATAATTTGTATGCATTTATTTTTTTTAACTTGTTTTCTTGCCTCCTATATCCTTTTAATTAAAGGACCTATCACACGAAGTGGACTCTTCGCAAAAGAATAATCCGTTTAAGCATTTCATGGCCCCCCTCGAAGAATGGAATCACAACGAGGGAGAGAGAAAAAAAAAAGAGACAGTCGCCTTTCTAATCTTAACAAGTGCCTGTCTAAAGTGACTTTCAATTTAGATTTTTTTTTTTTTTGCGTTGCCATAGTAATCGAATTGCATCATACAATATGTCAGACCTATGATTGACCTATTGGTGAGGGAACATTTGGAAAAAGAGATTAAAAAAATGAAGACTTAAATTTTTAAAGTGGTTAGGTCTTAGTGTATGAGTTGCTAATGGAAGCGTGCTTTGGCACATAATAAAACGATTTGTTCTTAATGTACATATACTTTATATGAAGTAGTTATGCCTTTTAACATCATAAAAATTTACCATCTTGATTACTTCTCTGAAGGGAATGACAGGAAGTGTCCCCCATTCTTATTTATGTTTTTTCTAGTTCAAGTAAGATACTTGATTGTGCGATGGAGATTTTTTTACCAATTTAAACTATAATCATCATCATAATCCGTCACGAATTAGGCATTTGTAGAATGTTTCGGCCCTATCTAGTAGTCTTTCAAGAAGTCTTCCTGGCCGACGATGTCCTTTGGGTTATAGGCCTATTGCATCATTATTTTTGGTATTCTTGAACTATCCATTATTTTTACGTGGTCTAGCCAGTTTAATTTATATCTGTCGATTTTTCCCTACTGATTCTACTTCTAATTGTTCTAAAATTTCTTCATTCGATTTTCAGTCCAAAAGGGTGTATCGTGCTGTAAAAATTCCATTTCCATTGCTTTTGTATTATTCCTAAGTTTTAGGTAAATTTGGTGATTTTCTTGTTCACATCTTTTTCATTTTGATAAGATCTTTTACAACCCAAATAGCTGAAATGTTGTACTTGTTCTAGGCATTGGTTATTGTGTATTCTCTTACTTCTGATGGGATCTTCTCCTATGAATGTCATTACTTTTGACTTTTGTAATGAAATTTCCATCCCAAAATATTTTAATATTTTATGTAGTGTATATAGTCCTCTTTGTAAGTTATTCTTGAATTGGAAATAGTATGTAATTATAAATTATGCTACATGAAAATTCTAATCATTTCTTATTTTATTGTGCTTTTTATTCATATTAGACTTCAGCTTTGTAGTTGCAAAATAACAGAAAAAGATCAGTTTCCAATACGTATCTTTGAAAATATTTAATAATTTTCCAAGGTCAATTAAAATGTAAGAATATAGCTACTTCAAGTCACTAGTAAGACAGAAGTTGCTTGATAACTGTGTAAACATTAATAGTAGTTGTTCTAATGTTGTTAATATTATTTAATATTGGTTAACATTTTAACGTTGCTATAGACAACATGTTTCACTAGTCCTACGTCACAGCAATGATGTATCTCTTTGTGTCCTTAAGAAACATTTAAAACAAATATATAGGCCAAAAAATCGCGTATCTCATACATTTTCTTAAATCCATTGTTCATCTTTTTTCTTAAACAAATCAAGAAAAGTTCAGGAATCTCGTTCGTTTTCCTTAATTTATATGCTACTTTTTATTTAGACAACTGATGGATGATAATGACAGTAATAATAATAATAATAATAATAATAATAATAATAATAATAATAATAATAAATTTATTTGACCTGAAGAAGTTAATATAAAATATTCTCTAGGTCACTGGTCCACTAGGACAAATATAAATATTTACATTATATATATATTAAAAACACTTATAAAAGAGTTGAACCTGAATGTTGTGAATATTATAACATATTTATTTTTAACAAAGGTTGGAGAAAATGTGAGGAAATTACAAGTAGAATAAACAAGCAGACATATAACAAGATATTTAAACTCTACCTTTATGATGAAAGGAATACGGAAAAGTACAAGGATGTAGTCTATGTAAGTACTGTCCAAACTTTTATAGTATATGGATTTAAGTATGTAGTGTAAAACAAAGATTAACGAAAGAAACTTCTGACAGCCGAAATGGATTTCTAAGATGATGTTTTATAAAAAAAATAATATTAGAAAAAATAACAAACATATAAATGAGAGGAAATCTGATACATCATTGATGGAACACAGAAGAGACGATAATTAAAGTGGTGTAGATATACAGTTAGGATGGACAACACAAAATGTCCAAATAAAATCTTACAATGGATACTGCAGGAAGAAAGATATTGGGACACAGCTGGAATAATTATATAGCCTAATGTAAGTCATGAAAGAAATGGAAGAAAAGGACTGCTTAGATAGAGTAAAATGGAAATTGTGAACAGAGAAACAATGCCAATTGTAACAATGTGTATAATAATAATAATAATAATAATAATAATAATAATAATAATAATAATAATGAAAATAACAATGATAATGATAATAATAATAATAATAATAATGATAATAATAATGATGAGGATAATAATAATGATAATAATAATAATAATAATAATAATAATAATAATAATAATAATAATAATAATAATAATAATAATAATGGAAAATTAAATACGGAAATAAGTATTGAACGTGATTAGTAATATAGTCGGGAGAGGGATTTTAACTTATGGATAATATACACACATTTCTGACCACACAAGGATATGGAGGGCCTCCCCGAATGATAATGTGTAATATAATTAGTCTTAATTTTGAACAGTTTTTGAGTTATTTATATAACAGGGCACGGAATTCGAAAAAAAATGGAAGAGTGCGGAATTAATATTCTTTATTTTCATAACATTCTCTTATTTGTTAATTTATTTAGTTCTGTAGTGGCTAATAAGTAGAGCGTATGGCCGTGAATTTCCCCTGCGTGTTAATTACTTACCAGACATTCATGAAGCGAGCAGATTATAATAGCGGGATTCCCCTCAGTATAAAATATTCACATTTATGAGCTGTATAACGCTGCTCTAAACTGTTTAACTGAAAACTACATTTATTTACAACACTGTGCCAACAAGTCTCCTGGGTTCCTTCTCACTGCAGCCGTCATACTCTCAAAAACATTTGCTGTTACTCCCTTTATAGGGGATACCATTGAGCCTCCAATTCATTTTTAAACTTGATAGTTATATATGTAACATATCTGCTGGTGCTATATCTACATTTTGTTTCTTTCCGAATTATGTATCTTTAATACTGTATTTAGTTTATACAGTCTTCTAAAAATGAGAAAATGGAAAGTTGCAGTCCGCGCACTCCTCAACCTGTGTTCGAATCAGTGTCAGATCGAGTGATGAGATGCGATGAAGCCTCTTACATTGGATGTCAGTGATTAACGAGAATCCCGGCCGACTTTCTCTGACGCACGATGACAGGAGCTGATAAAATGAAGCGACATGGATGAGATGAGTATGGAAAAATGGTAGAATGAAATTTGTGTCGGAGGAAAACGGGAGAAATCTCGAGAAAAACCTGCTAAGACTAGGTTTCATCCATCGCGAAACCCACATGGAGTGACCGAGAAGCGAACTCGAGACCCCAGTGGAGAGAGGCGAGCTTCTAACCGTTTTCAGCGCCGAGCCGCCTGTAAATTAAAAATTCAGTTGGTCATGTGCCTTGAGAGCTGAGGAAAACTAGGAAACACAGTCGGGTTGTTGGACTCTTTATTTGGACACATGATCCTGCGAATACAATCTTAATACGCTATTATTTAAACCATTTTATAATATTCTTCTTATTTAGACCTTATAACAACAAAACTTGCATCCGAAGACAACGAAAAAAAAAAAAAAGCAATTCGTACGTGAAGGTACCTACAACGCGTCTTGTTTATTTTGCAAGAGGGGTTTTTTTTAATGAGCACAGTAGGTTTACCAGAGGCACGTAATGGGAGAAATGTAAATTGACACACGGAATAATCACCGAAAATTTGTTGTGCGTAGATATAATTACTAGAGGTGAAACGGTTAGATGTTTGGCCGCATAGCCGGATGTCCGATCGAACATTGTCGAATGTCCGAGCGAACATTGCCGATTGGCGTATCATAACGAGCGAACTCGCGTAGGTGGCGCACGAACTATCGGCGGACTCGGCTGAATTCGGGTCTTTTAGTTCATGAGCGAAGTTAGCAAGTATTTCATTGACTTGTTGAATTGATTGCAAACACGATCATTTGAGCTGATTAAAAACGTGCTATTGTACTTTGAGGTTATTATAAAAGTATTTTATAAGCAATTCTAAAAAAAATTTAGCAGACAAGAAATGACATCGGTAAACAAAATATCGCCTTTATGTGAATATTTTGATATAAAGATGGACGATCCAAAGTTTGCTGTTTGTTTGTTATGTAGGGTAATGTTAAAATGTCTCGAGGCGATGAAGAAAGAAAGAAAGAACGAACGAAAAAACAGATATGTGTGTACCAAACAAAACTAACTTTTCTTTTGTTTTTAATTACTTCATGGAATGGATCGATCTATTTATCAATTGGATGTTATGGTTAAGGTAAGTGGGTGTAAGTACACTCCTATGTCGAATTCGTCGAAAACATCTTGGCAGGTAGCTACATTATATGAAACAAATATGATTCAAGAATATTTTCTTTGCGTTATTGATGTAAATGTTATGTGATTTTATATAAAACATAGTTTTTAATAAACTTCTGACTCGCCTAGCAGGGAAATTAGTATTCATTCCCCATAATTTGTCCTTAGTGCAGTACGAGTACTGTTTTTGTTGTTGTAAAATGAAAATATGCTGATTTCGTATTTTTTTAAATCCGACATCCGGTCGGATAGGGCGGATACCGGATAGTTACCGGATATCCGTTTCGTCCCTAATAATTATTGTAAGAGGACTGAATGAGAACGCAGGGTGGCATTTCATTGTTTTCGTGGTGCTCTCTGCGGACGGTACCAATTTGTACTCGGGGTTTGTGCAAACCGCACGTCATATAATCTATATGTAAAGAGTAGCTACTTGTAAATCATAAACATGACCTCAATTTGACTCTTTTCCGTTATCCACTAATCATTAACCAAGATTTTTTTTTTTGTCCGATGCCACCAGGTTGTCTTTTATGACATTTATGTCATTCTCCCCTGGCATTGGCGGAATTGTAATACATTTCGTAGGTTGGGGCACCTGGAAGGCAGAGTTACGTTTCCCCGATGCTATGATGGGTGATAAATTATAATGAAGCGCCAGGAAAGTCTTTAACCTAAATTTAACCTACATTCCAGACCATGTGCAACTACAGGAATAATTCCTTTCGAGGAAAATGTCTATGGTCTGACCAGGAATCAAACCCGGGACCTCATGAACTGTAGTTAGAAATGCTGACCACTAGCCCATGAGACTGGTCACTAAAAATATAATATAAAATCTGAGTTTTAAGAAATTGATGAACATCTAGTTTTTCATTTTTAAAAGCATTCACTGTAAATCAAAGTACTACTCAAAAAAGTATTGACTTTCACCGACATATAAATAAACAATGGTAAGCTAAATTACTAATTTTGCAAATAAAAGGGCTCTAATATAGTAATTTTATGAACATAAATAATAAGTTCGTATCTTGAGTACTTAGTTTTATTTTGAGACTAAATAAAAGTTGTGTTTTAAAAAAGACCGTTCTTACTGTTATGTTAGGCGTACAGTTTGTATTTAATTTTGTCAATTGACGGTTATAGAATCAATCTTAATTTATTACATTATTATTACTTAAAATGCAAATACCTGTCTAGAAATTTGGAACTATAATTTTATGTAGTTGTTGATTTTTATCAGCACATTTGTTTGTTGATATATTGCTTTTATATCTAATTTATTTGGATGTGGCCCTAATAACTTGAATAATAGGCCATATTAGAGCGAGTACAAGTATCCAGTCGGGGCACGCCGTAGCGTAGTGGTTAAGGCACCGCGCTACAAGCCGGAAGGTCGAGGGTTCAAATCCCGCTGGGGTCAGGATTTTTAAACTGACCCAAACCTTCTGGCGGCACTGTGGCCCTGGGGTCGACTCAGCCTCTGACGGAAATGAGTACCAGACGCTTGTTCTGGGGTAAAGGCGGCCGTCACGCAGGGCTGACAACCCGGCTGACAAAAAGTGCCGATTGTCTAGAAAAAGTGGGAGCCATAACCTCCTACCCCAAGGGCCTCCTGAGGCCTGTTGTGGGATTACTTTACTTACAAGTATCCAGTCGCTGAGAAATGTATACGCGATAATATTGCTTCTCCGTCATGAGTTGTAGATGACGTAATACAGGCACCTGAAAATGTAAACAAAAGTGATTTCATTTTCGCCGGAGGTTTCAAAACAGAGTCACTGAATCCCCCACTACTCTCACGATCACTCATCCTCAACTCCGTGCACATGCGCAGTCGTACTCTTATATCAAAGCAACTCTGCAAGAGTTATCATGTGAACTGTCACGTGAGGAGTTATGTTAAAAGGAGTGGAAGTTCGGGAGCGGAGAATATCTGACCCTCACATGTCTTTGAAACATCTGGCGAAAATGAAATCACTATAACACAAGTGCCAATTATTTGCATAAATTTGAAAAAAATCGATAATACTTTAGTGATTAACTTTTTTACTAACCTCATATATTGATCAAAATGATTTATGTATGTGCCTGGTGAAAGTCTTCCCTCAACTACATTTGTTCCAAACCTTACACAGATTCCGGGTTTAACCTATGGAAATTCAAATTATATTTTTATCCACAGGTTTACATATTTGCTTAATGTATTGTTTAATGAAGTTTCTAAAATTCTGTAGAGCTATGTAATACTTTATTAGTAGTAGTAGGACTTTATTAGACAAAAAGTAAGATATTTACAATATTATTTACAAATATGGGTCGCACGGGCAGTAAGCCGTACGTGCTGTTGACAGTCCGTTACAATAAAGTAATAATTGGTACTAGTGTAAAGAAAAATAAACAAAAACAGCAATAACATTACAATTACATAAAGAAAACACAAAAATATTACCATTAAATAATAACACAATAGCATTATACACTAAAAACATCAACATTACAATTACATAAAGAAAACACAATAATATTACAATTAAGTAATAACACAATAGCAATAACATTACAATTACATAAAGAAAACACAATAATAATATTACAATTAAATAATAACACAATAGCATTATACACTAAAAACATTAACCTTACAATTACATAAAGAAAACACAATAATATTACAATTAAGTAATAACACAATAGCATTATACACTAAAAAAACATTAACATTACATTACATAAAGAAAACACATTAATATTACAATTAAATAATAACACAACAGCATTATACACTAATTAATTTATATATAATTGTTAATAATTAATGGTATTACATTTTGATAACATATATTTATTCATGAATGAGTGTTGTCCTTATTTTTCGCGTTTTGTCCAGAAATTTACCGAGGTTTATCCAATTTTCTGGATTTACCAATAACTCGTAGCATGCCAATCTTTCCCGATTTGAATTTAGAAATTTTTCCGGTAATAACTGACGTCTCCAATATTCTAAATCATTACATTTTCCTAATATATGTATCTCATCTTCAAAGTTCCCGCACATTGGACATATTCGCATATCGTGATCGTCGCTAATTTTTAGAAATTTCCATGCCCCTAGCCTAAACCAAGCAAGCCCTGATCTCTCCTTAAATCCTAGGTTGAGTATATACGATTCTTTTCCCCAGACGTGTTTTAGGTCTCTTTGTAAACACAGTGAGCGTTTTCCTGTACATTCGGCGAAGGTATCTTGTTGGTTTACATCTAAATACCTCCTCCTTATTTTTCTCCACACGTTCTTGCGATTTTCAGTCCCTTTTTCCCATATCCAATATACGTACTAGCATGTACAGTTATGTTATGCATATCTTCATAGAACTCCGATTGAAGTGGTGAATTGTTCGTGTATTTATTTCTCATTCTTCATTTTAATTATGCTAGTGCTGTTTCAACAATTTTTTATTCACCCTATAATCTCTTATTTGTATTAAACATAAGTTACATTTTTTTTATATTTTGGGCATTCAATGTGAAATTATCTCTGCTAAATTCTTCCAATAATTAATCTATCTTCACTTGAGAGTTTGAAGACATGATTTATCTTGTATATAAGCACGAAGATAAAAAAATAATTTTTTCAGCACAGTACACCTACCATGCTGGACCAGTGCGTCAATGCATCTACATAACATGATTTTTTCTTCCTCACCGGACATATTAATATCTCTTTTTTCGTATTTAGTTTAACCTCTCCCTTAGTAAGCAATATTATGTATTCCACGGCTCCCTTGGTCTTAAGGAGAAACAACCTATCGAGAGATGGTTTTCAGTTCTGCATCACACACACAAACACACATTTATATATTCTTTGATCGCACAAGAACATGGAGGGTCTTTCCGGATGAGTGATCTATAGGCCTGTATTAATATACACATATAAAAATATAATTAAATTTGATAGAATATGAATATTTTACGTTCCAAGAATTGCAGTTTTCTTGGGTTTTCCGCGTCATGGATGCAAGTTTGGCCTCTGGCCACTTATTCCGACGTACAGCGAAAACTCTATGTGTTTCATTATATAAGACCTAAACCCGTGCGTGACTTTCGCTGACGATGTTGTACTTTTAGCAGAATCTGAAAATGAGCTCCAAATGTTAGCATATAAATTTAAATTAATAGCCAATATAGCTGCAGAGACTGCAGCGTGTTCATAATGATTGCGTTCGATTCATTTTCAATATCCGCCGTTATGACCATATTTCCGAACACTTTAATAACCTCTCTTGGTTCCGTCATACTGACAGACGTAAATTGCACTCTCTTTCACTACTTTTCAAGCTTCTGAATTCCTACATTCCTACTTACCTGGCGTCCAGATTTGAGAAGTTATCCTCCTACCACAATATTGACACTAGGTCACAAGATAGCAGTCTGCTAACAATTCCTCTTCATAGCACTTCCTCCTATTCTACTTCCTTCACAGTAGCCTCTGCCTGCTCCTGGAATCTCCTTCCTCAAGATATCAGGGGTTGCCGCACACTTGGCACCTTTAAGTCACGCTTATACAGTTACCTGTTGTCTAATAATTAATTTTTCTCTATTTATTTAATTTTATACTATGTCATTAATCTTTTCCTCGTTTTTTTATATATCTTGTACATATTATATATTTAATTCGTTAAATTTAGAGTAAATCAAAATACATTATAAATATTAATTGTATTGTATTCATAACTTGTAATCGTTATATATATATATATATATATATATATATATATATATATGTTGTAATTTAGATTTAAGACTTTTCTTTTGTATTTTTTAAAACCTGGTTGAGTGGTAGACAAGGCCTTAAGGCCTTAACTCTGCCAGGTAAAATAAAGCTATTATTATTATTATTATTATTATTATTATTATTATTATTATTATTATTATTATTATTGTAAAATATCAATAAATAAGTTGAAAGTAATGACATTTGTTGGTAAATATGGAATTAGATCAAAAATTATACTGGATAACAAAATAATAGAACAAGTATCACATTTCCAATATTTAGGATGTGATATAACTTATAGAGAAAATAAAGATATAGAAAATAAAGTATATAAATTTCAGGCTATTTGTGGAACCATAAAAATAACCTTAGGTCGGAAAACAAGGAAAGATACGAAACTTAAATTATATAAAACAATGGCTGTTCCTTTGTTGTTGTATGGAAGTGAAAATTGGATAATGAAATCAAGGGATAAAAGCAGGATACAGACTGCGGAAATGCTGTTTTTACGTAATTTGAAAGGATGCACAAGAGCGGATAGAATAAGGAATGAAACTATACGAGAAGAATTAAATATATATAAAATTGAAGATAAAATCAGCGAAAATAATAAGAAATGGACAGAACACTTAATGAGAATGAACAACGAAAGAATACCAAAAAGAACCTTCCTGTATAATCCCAGAGGAACAAGAGATGTTGGCCGACCACGTAGAAGATGGACTCCACTTTTAACTTCACCGGAACAGGCTGCATAGCCTAAACCTTGTAGTAGAAGAAGAAGAGAACCTGTGACTCGAATTTATCATTACTTGATAATGGCATGTGGGATCATATCGAAATGTCGGAATCAGTGGCCAGAGGCCGAACTTGATTTCATGGCGCGGAAAACCCAAGAAAACTTTCTTAATTGCATATATATATATATATATATATATATATTTATTTATTTATTTATTTATTTACATATATGTCGAGTATATATTCATTTTTCATTTCACCTATTTATAGATGCTTTATTATTTCGTGTCTATTCATTTATGATAATTTATTTTGAAATTAGTTATAGTAATGAAATTCCAATTCAGCATTTACCTTTACAACTGAGGAAAATCAAGATAAAAGCTCACAGATTTGTCGGTACTGGGGGTTAAACCCAGGATCATGCTAGTATTGTCACAAAATTTCGCTAGAGCTTTTTATTTTTTTGTTTATTTTTAACATTTTCTACTGTTGTTAAAGGTTTACAGGGGTATAAAATGAAGTTGTCACAGTTACCATATTAGTTTCTACAGCTGGACCAAAAATCGAGATTTAATATAAATGGGTATTGGGTTCACGTAGCAATTCATAAATCTAGTACATAGTTAATTATTTTAAGATTAGTGTTGGTTGTAAATTAGATCCATAACTGTACTAGCATAACCTGATATTTCAAATTAAGGGCAATTCATTTATCATATCATGGCCTCCTCCTACCGACCCACGACCTTGAATCTTTTCGCTTCTTCCTAGACAGGTTAGTTTGGTACTTCTGTCCGGTTTTGAATAAGTGTTTCTTAACCAGTTTGACAACAGACACAATGTAAAGTAATTAACAGTAATTAATGTACCAGAAACAATAATTTATTTATATTTATGTTTACACTCATTTTTCTGGTTGAACAACTGCTATCTGGAAACATATCTTGTTACTGTGATATGAAACTCTCTTATACAAATGACCCATCAAATGTCAGTTATGCAAAGGTGTTTATTTTCTCTATTCTATAATTATTTTTCCACTCTCTTCTTTAATTTTTTTCTATCCTTCCTCCTTTTGTAGGACTTGCATCCCCTAACCGGCCGCGGTGGACTAGTGGTTATGCTCCTTGCCTCTGGTCCCGAGGGTCGCGGGTTCAAACCCGGCCGGGGTCGATGGATTTTTTAGGACGGAAGAATCCAAGGAGCAAGTCCTTCGAGAGGGACTTTAAGCCGTGGGTCCCGAGTCTGAAGATTTTCAAGCTCGTAAAAAAATTCTTAAGCCTGAATGAAAAGGCCTCTAAGCAAAATTTACCGAATTTTCCCGTCCTAGTACTACCTTGGTTTCCTAGATGTCAGTATTGAGGCGGAACGCTGACCATGGACCACTCAAAATGACATCTATACGAAAACAAGTGTAACTAAATTAATATGGTTTAAATTCTTCCCTGTAGGCGGAGAGCGCCTAAATCTCTGTAAAGGGAAAACATGGGCTTACAAAGAAAAATCCCCTAATGTCTTTAGTATGTAGATAAGCTTCAACTACACATTGGACAGTACACATTGACAAGTCTACCTGGTTCTAGGTTAGGAGGATGTCAGGACCATTAAAGAGTACAAAGTAACAGGTATTTAACTAACTAACTATACCCCAGCCACTGATTCTCCGGCCTTGACGTTTTCAGGACAGTGTTGCCGATATGGATATTCGGTGGGAGGGACCGCTTTATGTGTGCGGTTAGCAGACATACAGCTGACAACATCTCAGCAATTTAAAACCTTACTAGCGTGCTATAGCAGCGTCAAGAACTGTGATTGGTTGTGGCTGACGTGCATTCCTACGTCAACCATTTCCTTATTGACAGTAGAAGGCGAGTTTGTCCCTTTACCCCTCGTACAACCTAAACTTCAGAGCCGGAGATACAGTGGCTGTAGTGTAAACTTACTGATACTATCGAACCCGTAGGTTTATGGCCGAGCGGACACCAGTTTCTCCAACCATCTCTATCCTGAGCTAATGTTATCCAATTTCCCCTTTATAATCTACTTCATTCGAATCATGGTTAATTTCACTGGCACTATAGAACGCGGAATTCAATGACCGCGCTGGCATAAGCTCTCCATACATCCCAAACCTGAGCTATTATTTCTTAATCATTCCCGTATAAATCACCTGTTACAAATCATGGTACCTTCATCATGTTTGTGTCGGAGAAGTTTAGCATGATTAAATGAGTTATGTCGGCGGTGGCATTGTTCACAGGGAGGGTCACCCATGCTGAATAGGTCAAAGGCGATACCGGTGGACTAGAAAAAATACGATATCTTATTTAAAAGCAGACCTACACCGTCAAGAAATGTGGATAAGAATTCAACTAGAGTACAAATTTTCCGACATAAAAATAGTCCCTCATTTGGATCTCTGAGCAGGGACTACTTCAAGGGATTCATGTCGAAGGCTTGAACACAGGGACATGTTCGTAGAAACATGGAATGTTAAGTTATAGGTATTATCTATAATCCATCCATAGTAATTCTGCCCGAGGGCAGGTCTTTCACTGCAATCATAGCATTTTCATGCTATGCTTTGCAGCTTTACTAGGGAGTTGTAGGTGTGGTAGCTTCCCGTTGCTTTCCACACCGGCGAAGGATGATGGTGATGATGAGATGATAATGATAAGGAGGATGATGATGATAATGGCCATATGATTTCGGGGACCGTTTGGGCCTTAAAGTTTTCCTGACATTTGTCTTACAGGTGAGGAAGAACCCCGATAAAAACCTCACCCAGAAAAACTGCCCCGACCGGGAATCGAACCCGGGCCCGCTGCGTGACAAGGCAGCACGCTACCTCGAGACCACAGCGGTGGACTGTCTATAATAGTTCGGTTTTAAATTATTTTGTTGTAATGAAATATCAACTCAACTCACTGGCATTATCGAACCCGTAGGTTCATGGCCGCGTGGACATAAGCTCTCCATATATCCCTATCCTGAGCCAATGTTTTCCAATCATCCCCTGTATAATCTATTTCCCTCAAATCATAGTTAATGTTATTCTTCCACCTCATTCTTGGTCTACCAACTGGGCGTTTTCCCTCTGGTTTTCCTACAAGAATCTTCCATGCACGTGGTTTCATTCCCCATTCGTGCCACATGTCCTGTCCATCGCAGTCTACGAGACTTAACTGTTCTCATCATATCTGGCTTCCTATAAAGACAATGTAATAATGAAATATCAAATGTTACTTATTGCATGACTGTAATGAACTGGCCTTCTTCACAACCCAACATAGCGCTGCGAAAATGTCATGAACATTCAAGTTCGTAAATGAAATCTTCAAGACACTAAAATAAACATTATAAGTGAAAACTATCTGAACCACAGTGTATTTAACATTTTCCAATACTGTTATTTTAACACAGTTCCAATAATGGATCATATTATAATATGATGGTGGTGTAAAATTCTCAAATATAAATACTTCTAAACGAACCCGACCGCTGGCTATGATAGTGACACCTACCTGACAGCGGACGAAACGAGAATTATAGATTTGTATATGTGGAAAGAATTGTTAGTGTTTGTGCCAAGTCTCGAATGGTGTAGTGAGCTGCACACTAGTCTGGAGAACTAGAGGTCCACGGTTCGATTCCTGGTTCAGACATTAATATTTGTTTTCACAATATCATTATAATATTATAATATGATCCATTGTTGGAACTGTGTTAAAATAACAGTATTGGAAAATGTTAAATAGCATCGTTTACTGCTTATAAAAGTGGTGGTGTAAAATTCTCAAATACAGATACTTCTAAACGAAGCCGGCCGTTGGCGATGGTAGTGACACCTACCTGACAGCGGAAGAAACGAGAATTTTAGATTTCTATATGTGGAAATAATTGTTAATGTTTGTGCCAAGTCTCGAATGGTGTAGTGGGCTGCACACTTGTCTGGAGAACTAGAGGTTCACGGTTCGATTCCTGGTTCAGACATTAATTTTTCTTTTCACAATATCATTATAAAACCACAGTGTAGACACTATCTCAAACACGCTACCAATGAAGGACCAATTTTCATATTTTAACACATACCATTTCTTTGACTACATACCCTTCTATAAACCTACAGAGTAAAACGCAGGTTCTTAGGAATTTTTACAAGTAAAAAAGTCATGTTTCGATTTACTCCTACTTACGTATTTATACTGAAGAGGCGTGATTTTTTTCTGTTTTCCATTAACTTATATTCTATTATCGCCTCAATAAGATGTTTGTCCGTGTATATAAAAGCGGGTGCCGCACGACAATGCTTGACAATAATTAACATGCGGAATTATTATAGTGGCGGTTGTCGGCATGTTTGTATTTAATTGTATATAACAGGTGTCCATCGCTGTGGTCTCGAGGTAGCATGCTGCCTTGTCACGCAACGGGCCCGGGTTCGATTCTCGGTGGGGACAGGTTCGGTGGGTGAGATTTTTTCGGGTTTTTTGCTCACCTGTAAGACAAATGTCAGGAAGCTTATCATCCGGCCATCATCATCATGCTTATCGTTATCACAATCATCCTTCTAACTAACTAACTCACTGGGACTATCGAACCCGAAGGTTCATGGCCACGCGGACATAAGCTCTCCATACATCCCTATCCTGAGCTAATGCTTTCCAATCATTCCCTGTATAATCTACTTCCCTCAAATCATAGTTAATGTTGTTCTCCCACCTCATTCTTGGTCTACCAATTGGACGTTTTCCCTCTGGCTTTCCTACAAGAAGCTTCCATGCACGTCTTTCATTCCCCATACGCGCAACATGTCCTGCCCATCGCAGTCTACGAGACTTAACTGTTCTTATTATATCTGGCTTCATATAAAGACCATGTTGTTCATTGTTAAGTAGTCTCCTCCATTCACCTGTCTGTTCATCTCTCTTTGGTCCAAAAATTTTCCTAAGAACTTTATTCTCAAATACTCGTAATCCCCTTTCCTCCCTTAAAGTAAGAGTCCATGTTTCGCATCCATATAATATAACTGGTAGAATAATAGTTTTATATATTTTCAGCTTAACGTTTTTTGAAAGGAGTTGGGACATCAAAAGTCTCTGCAATGCATAATAGCATGCATTTCCAGAATTGAGCCTATGTTTAATTTCTTTTTGCATCTCATTCCTATTTGTGATTATTGTTCCTAGGTATTTGAATTCAGCCACTTCCTCAAAATTTCCCTCATTTGTCATTAGCTGTCCATTTCCATTATATACTGAATTTCTACGTGTGACCATATATTTAGTTTTACTGATATTTATTTCCAGTCCTAATTTCTTAGTGTTACTCAATAGTGTGTGCGTGTTGACAATCATCCTTCACGGTGTGGAAAGCAACGGAAAGCTACCACACCTATCATTCCCAAATAAAGCTGCAAAGCATAGAATGAAAATGCTATGATTGCAGTAAAAGACCTGCCCGCGTGCAGAATTACTATGGATGGATTTACTACTACAGTGATTAAGTTCTGAGACTTTACGCCTGAAGAGTAGGCACCCACAAGAATCTGAATGTCTCAAAAGATGCCAATAACTAGGCGTACACTTAAACAGAACCACATCCTGCCTCAAAATACTCGCATTTGGCCGTTATGCACGTTTGCCAAAGGTGGTATTGCTGCTGGAAGCACCGCTGAAATATGTTGGCAGGAAGGTCCCGTATGGCTTCTCTTGTGGCAATCATGACCTCTTCGGAAGAATGAAATCTACGCCCACGTAAGATTGCTTTCATGCGAGGAAAGTGAAAAAATCGCATGGTGCGGGATCGGGTGAGTACGGAGGGTCTGGCAAAACTGTCACCTGTTGCCTTGCAAGTTCCTCTTGGACAAGGACAGAACGATGCGCGGGGACGTTGTCGTGTAACAACAGCCAGTTCTTTGTACGCCAAATCTCGGATCGCTTACGGCGAATTGAATCGCGTAAACGGCTAAGAATCTCTTTGTAGTGGGTTTTGTTTACAGTTGCACCTTCTGGGATGAATTCCATGTGAATAGTTTCATTTGAATCAAAAAACAGTTTAAGCATCGCTTGCCTCTTGACTTATCTTGTCGCGTTTTTATCTGTCATGGGGATAATGGCGTTTTACAGATGGCGGATTTCGTTTCAGTTGCGGATAGTAAAGGAAACATATTTCGTCTTCAGTTTTTATCCGGTTGAGAAACGTCGGTTCATCGTCAGCGTTACTGGTGAAGTCACCACAAATCGCCATATGATCATCACGTTGGTCTTGCGACGGGATTCCTGGCACACTGTGCTGGATAACACGAGGCATTTTCAGGGTCTTCCAAACTATATCTCCCTTGCAAATACGCCGGTGCCCCTAAACACAACACTGCGGCTCAATGCGTACTCACCGTAAACTTGTTGCATCATTTAAAACATTTCGGCCTAATTTCTGACAGAATTTGATGTTTGCCCATTGCTCAAACTGTGACATCTCGAGTTCCGACGTGCGCATTCAAATCACCGTCACGACAAAGAGCGTAGTTCTGCTTGCAGTGCATGCACTAAACTCTCTCTTGCTGGGACGAGAGACTAACTGATAAGGTACCATACCACGGCGCCACCTATGCGCTATAGTGCAATACAGCGCCACTATGTGCTCAGTTTCAAAACTTAATGACTGTACCACGTATAACAGCTGTGGGGAAACAACGCGAGCTGCTGTCCAACCATCATATGAGGCGATTATACCATTGATGTTAATTGAAATATATACATACAGCCGGACATATACACATACAACTAATATCTAAAACTTCTAACAATTACGTAAAGTGAAGTTGTAAAGAGAGGAAGAATTCGACACATTGTTGAAAAGTGAATGTTCACTTATCCCATTACAGGTCTTCGGAGGTCTTCGGGTAGTATGAGATTAAGAATCTCTGTTTTATAGATAATTAATCGGTACGAGATGTCAGCTCTGCGTGACGGCTGCCTGTACCCCCAGAACAAACGTCTGGTACTCATTACTTAGAGGCTCAGTCGACCCCAGTACTGTAATGTCGCCAGGAGGTTTAAGCTACACAAAAAAATTCAATCCCACCGGGACTCGTACCCCTAACCTTCGGGGATAAATTGTTCTGCTTTTGAAAATCTAGCAAGGAGAAATTATATAACAATATTCAACCTTCGTGGATATCGACGTTCACTAAGAAATGTTGATTATTGTTTGTTATAACATTCAACTAAATTACAAGTTCAGGTACCTGTGAGAGAGATGTACAGATTAAAATTGCAATGGCAAAAAATGCAACTAAGACATTACATGGAATAATTTGGAACAGAAATATTGGAAAGGAAAATAAAATGAAAATTTATAAGAACATAATACAGAATATTTTGTTATATGGAAGTGAAACTTGGTCTTTGACGGAATTACAGAAGAATAAAATTAGAACAGTTGAATTTGATTATTTTAGAAGAAGCCTCCAAAAAACAAGACAGGATAAAATAAGAAATGAATTTCTTTGGAGAGAAATGAATGTCACCACATCTGTTGTTAAGAGGATTGAAAATGAAACGCTTAAATGGTATGGTCATGTACAAAGAATGGAAAATGAAAGATGGCCAAAAAATATATACCAGTGGTCACCCCCCTGGAAGAAATAAACGTGGCAGACCAAGATAGAAATGGAAAACCTACATCAGAATTATAATGGATGATAGGAATTTGGAAGAGGGAGATTGGAATGATAGAGATAAATAAAAACTGAAGACGGCAAACCTATAAGTGGGGGAAAGCCGAAGAAGAAGAGAGATAACATTCAACTTTCACTGACTTTCAACGTACACTATAACATATTATATTACTGCGAGGACATCCCTATATTTTATCTCACGTGAGAAATAAAATAGATAGATAGATCATCGGTTGATTGTCTTTGACATCGTCCGATTCCTAATAGCCAATTTTGTCGGTCCATCCAATCTCCTGGTTGTAGATGTTTCTCCTTCATGTATAAACATATGAGGTTTTAGGTCTTCCTCTGCCTCGTCTTCCCTCAGGTTTCCATTCCAAAACAGATTTTGGTAGTCGGTCCTCTTCCATTCGCTGGACATGTCCGTACCATCTTAATTGCTGAGTTTTAATATAATCTAAAATAGTGTCTTCAATCTTCATTTTCTCTCTTATAACAGAGTTCCTATTTTTTTTCCTTTCTTGAAATTCTTGCTGCCCTTCGTATAAAATCCATTTCCGTTGCCAAAAGATACTAATTTGTTTTTGTTGTTAATGTTCTGCTCCATAAGTAATGACGCTTTTAACGATTGTATGATGCATATTCATTTTATTTTTATTACTTATATTTTTATCCCACAATATTCCATTGAGGCGAGCAATTGCAAATGTTCCTTTATTATTTCTATTTCTTATTTCCTCTTCATAATTCCCATTTTTATTTATTTTAATTCCTAAATATGTGATCTCACTACAATATTTTATTGTTTCTCCAGTCTCCAAAATTAAATTTTGTTCTGGTCCACCAATTGATAAATATTTTATTTTTCTCATGTTCAAATTTAATCGCCATTTTTCATGTTCTTTTATTAATGTTTTACTCATATATTCTAAATCTTCATAATCTTGTGCAATTAACAATTAACAATTAAAACAATTAAAACGAGTAGATCCTACCTGACATATTCTGGGAGTTAGAGAGTTCCGACATACAGGGCTGAAAACCCGGCTGATATCTCATTTCGATTGTCTAGAAAGGTGGAAACCTAATCTCCTACCACCCCACGGACCTGCTAAGGCATATAGCGGTATAACTTTACCGTTGCGGTAAATATAGGAAGCCAGATGTAATAAGAACATTTAAATTCCGTAGACTGCGATGGTGGCACAAATGGGGAATGGAAGAGGAATATGGAAACTCCTTGAAGGAAGGAGGGTAAGGGCCAATAGATAGCTAAAAATGAGGTGGGAAAATAATATTTAGCATGATCTGAGAGAGGCAAATTACAAAGAGAATGTTTGGAAAATATTTAGCTTAGGATAGGATTATGGAAAGCTTATGTCCATGTATCTACGGGTTCAATAATGCCAGTGAGTTAGTTACAGTACGTGAGATTTAAGTACGTGATTGACATTTCTAACTCTTACTGACTGTCTCTTGTTTTCAGTGTCTAAAAGTGATAGACAACAACCTTGACGAAGAGCTTTATTTATCGTAAAACCATGTGATAATTTACTGCCAATTTAAATTTTAGATATGCAATTGTCATATAAATTTTGTATAGCTTTAATTAGTATATTCTTAAATCCCATACGTCTTAAAGCAATCCATAGTTACTCTATAGGGACATTGTCGTATAAAATAAATATTCAAAAAAAAACTAAGCCTATTTTACAAACGAAAGAGTATTTATAAACTGCATATAATTCATTATGAAGGCATTTGTACCGTTAAAGTTAATTTTGAATGACTATTTAACTCATGTCCCAAAAGGGAGTCAATGACCAATCACAATTCAATGGTTTTTACCAATTACAGTTGTTTTTCACCTTGATTTTATCGATTTAATTTTATCACTTTAAAATCAAGCTCCTCCTTTTTAACATTCTGAATAGATCATAGCATTATTTTGCGACGACTGCATGTGGCTACCAGATTGTATATATAGTGCACGAATGTAAGCACATAGTGCTTGCGGGAGATAATATAAAAACATTTGTAGCAAATGATTATACCACAAAAAAATAAACCACTGTTTGCACTTTCTTAAACGAATTATTTCCCATGAAATAACGTTGCAGAAACATATGATTGACATATTTACATCATAGGACATCAGAAATTAATTAATACCTATAACGTTGGTTATAAATTTCTCCACTAGGGTGCATTCTTACAATATTGCGATCCTTTGACGATAAATAATATGGTTTGGTTGCAGTGATGAACAAATGAAGCAGATTAAGCGTACCTATCGTTTCTCATTTGTTTTCAAACATCGCCGTTTACATTAAATATATAACTATTTTAAAATAACTATAGTTAAATAATGATTTGTGAGTAAACAGCTTAATTTTATTCGTTAAATAGTCCTAAGAAATGCCACTCTTGAATTCCAAATTTTCTAGATAAATTCTCACCTCACTTCGTGAGTCGTGAATTTATCGATAATTTGGAAATCACACGTGGCATTATTTATGATCAATTTTGCGTTTATCAATGTCACATACAGAGATGTAGAGGCTACGTACCACTGCATTAAAAGGTCGCGAAGAGCTACCGAAGATACAGTGCAGTATGTATCAATACTTAGGTTAATGAAACCAGATGTTTGACAGTATAAATGCAAAAGTAAGGGCTTTGTACTTGAAGGGAGTATTGCTCTTTGTTAAAATTTAATTACGTACTGTTATTTCTATTAGCGATATTAGAAATAACTATCTATAGTGCGTGAGAACTAAGTATCTGATTGACAATTAATACATATTTGGCTGCTGAATAATAATGTATTTGTTTTCTGATCCCAGGTACTTACGACTCAATTTTGACATCATCCCTGTATCATATCTCGTAGTGATAAATACTTTTAGACACTGAAAACAAGAGACAGTCAGTAAGAGTTAGAAATGTCAATCACGTACTTAAATCTCACGTACTGTAACTAACTCACTGGCATTATTGAACCCGTAGATACATGGACATAAGCTTTCCATAATCCTATCCTAAGCTAAATATTTTCCAAACATTCTCTTTGTAATTTGCCTCTCTCAGATCATGCTAAATATTATTTTCCCACCTCATTTTTAGCCTATCTATTGGCCCTTACCCTCCTTCCTTCAAGGAGTTTCCATATTCCTCTTCCATTCCCCATTTGTGCCACCATCGCAGTCTACGGAATTTAAATGTTCTTATTACATCTGGCTTCCTATATTTACCGCAACGGTAAAGTTATACCGCTATATGCCTTAGCAGGTCCGTGGGGTGGTAGGAGATTAGGTTTCCACCTTTCTAGACAATCGAAATGAGATATCAGCCGGGTTTTCAGCCCTGTATGTCGGAACTCTCTAACTCCCAGATATGTCAGGTAGGATCTACTCGTTTCAGTTAGAGGCTAAGTCAAGTCCAGGACCTTTGATGTCGCAAGTTTAAAAGGTGTAGATCAGTTTAAAATCCTGACCCGCATCGACGCACCTAAATTAAAGAAAGGAATTAAAAGTATTCAAACGAAGAAAATATGAATACTGATATTTGTCGTTTAGATAATCGATGTTCCATTAAAATACAACGTAAGACGAGAAGCACTGTTGAAACTATATAGAGTAGTTGCACTGCCACTATGTGAAAGTTGTACACTTACCTCTGATCAAATAAGACAAATCGAAGTTTCAGAAATTAAATTTCTTCGCTTTATAAGTGGAAATACGATATTGGATTACAAAAGTAATGTCAGAAAGGAATTGTCCATAGAACCAATCACAACATTAATATAAATATACAGAATAATTTGGAGAGACCATGTCCTACGAATGCCAAGCACCAGGATGACAAGAAACTTTTATACTATAATCCGAGGGGAACAAGAAATATAGGTCGATCTTTAAGGTGATGGATGGCATGAGCAATTTTGAGTCGGAACTGGCAACAGGTTTAATCCTAGAAGACGATGATGATAATCTATGTTCCAATGTATTGGTGGAAAACTGTATGATGCTGGACTTGAGGAAGTAAAGCTTGACAAGTAGGACACTTTTTTTTCTGAGAAGTGAACAAGTGGTTGTGTGACAGGAATATTTTTAATGAGTGGTCCAGTGTGTGTGGATGGGTCGAGTATGCAAATATTTTAATTAATAAATATGATTTTGCTGATTAATTA
Organism: Diploptera punctata; assembly: GCA_030220185.1. NCBI lineage: Eukaryota > Metazoa > Arthropoda > Insecta > Blattodea > Blaberidae > Diploptera > Diploptera punctata. The sequence continues at coordinate 3,948,997 of JASPKZ010008378.1, forward strand.
GGGTATAGGTGTGAGAGGTGTGTAGCTGACAACACCCAGTTTTATGACCGCGGCGCGCTCTTCCCAGCACACGATTACTCATGTCCTTACACATGTCTTCATTACACTCTCCCTTGTACAGTGCCCATACCTTTATTACTAATATGTCCAATTATATTATTTTATTTTATGACTCCTAAAACTAAATATATGTTCACACATAGAAATACATTATTTAATGGAAATGGACAGCAAATGACAAATGAGGGAAATTTTGAAGAAGTGGCTGAACTCAAGTACCTAGGAACAATAATCACAAACAGGAATGAGATACACAAAGAAATTAAACATAGGCTCAATCCTGGAAATGCATGCTATTATGCATTACAGGGATTCGTGTCTTCCCACCTCTTTTCAAAAAGGGTTAAACTAAAAATATAGGCTATAAAAATGTTATTATTAATGTTATATGGGTGCAAAACATGGACTCTTACTTTAAGGGAGGAAAGGAGATTACGAGTATTTGAGAATAAAGTTCTTAGAAAAATTTTGGACCAAAGAGAGATGAGCACACAGGTGAATGGAGAAGACTACATAACAGTGAGTTACATGGTCTTTATAGGAAGCCAGATATAATATGAACAGTTACGTCGCGTACACTGCAATGGGCAGGACATGTGACACGAATGGGGCATGAAAGAGCTACGTGAAATCTTGTTGTAGCAAAACCAGGGGAAAAACGCCCAGTTGGTAGATCAAGAATGAGGTGGGAGAATAACATTAATCACGATTTGAGGCAAGTGTATTATACAGGGATGGTTAGAAAACATTAGCTCAGGATAGGAATGTGTGGAGAGCTCATTTCTGCGCGGCCATGAACCTATGGCTTCGATAGTACCAGTGAGTTAGTTAATGATGCTCTTTAACAGCTAACGTTATTAGTATCTGGCGAGAAAGGGCCGACAAATTATGATCTGATGACTTTTTTCTCAGGCTTTGGGTTATTTTACGAGCAGTAAATCTACGACACGGGACCCACGAGTTTGGTTCTCGTTTGAAGGAATCCACGCTCAGAATTGTTATGCCCTGAAAGGCCATTGAAACCGGCTTGGTTTAAACTCCAGAACTTCAGAACCAGAGACCAATCCACCAGGACCAATCTTGTCCAATTCTATGCCATCCACATGTGTTAATTATAGAGATAGACAACCATTTAGACAGTATATGGTTGATATGTGGTCAACATGTCGGGTCTCCCAACCGTTATACCTGGTTTTCTCAATCTAAAGCCGCTACGTATTGCAGCTACTCAATTCCTCACAATGCTGGGTGGGCAAAATTCCACGAAGAAATGGATTGAAGCTGTGATTTTCAACAGTAAGTACTTCGAAGCTGTGAAGTCAGTGATGGAGAACTTTTTCTTCTAATCCTGGATTCTGTGAGTGAATGCTTGTCAGCGTTCAACCGTTCTAAAGTGCTCAGTTGAGTTTCATACATTGGAAGTTACTTCAGCTGGCTTCCCGACAGTATCAGGAAACTGGTATGCCCCTCCAAGAAGCTGTGGGAATAATGGAAGATGCAGTTCAGAAGGTCAGTGATACCAGGTGAAGTAAGTGGTGAAGTTTTCACTAAACTGTAATCTGTGCTGAATAAGAACCCTGAATACACAAGTCTTGTTATTTTGATTGGCTTATTTAATTGTGAAATTCCCTGAGAATATTATTCCTAGCACAATCTCTCTGTATAAATATGCACCGTTAACTTCTTGCGAAGTTGAATGATCTTTCTCTATTTATAAAAAAAAAACATTGTCAAACAGAACCCAATGCATTACAACAAAACATTTGGGAAAGTATATTATGATTGTCAACTATAGATTGCGTTTTTACAATGGCCCAATTGATGGAATTCCTCAACACCTTATAAGAGCCATTCAGAGTTTATATATAGAAACAAATTTTAAAATAGATTGCGGAGGTAAAATTAGTAAACAAAACATAGAAATAAACCAGGGAGTAAGACAAGGGTGTCCATTGTCACCAGTATTATTTAATTTATACTTGGACCATGTCAAAAATGAATGGCAAGAACAAATTAATATAAATAGTGTATTGACAACTCTGCTTTTTGCAGACGATCAAGTAATAATGACAGCATCAGAAAATGCTTTACAACAATTCCTTTATACTTTAAATAATATCTCTCTAAAATACAATTTAAGAATATCTACATCTAAAACAAAAATATTAGCTCTGAAAGGAAAATGTGCAATAAGAACAAAAATAATGATAAACAATGTAATTATAGACCAAGTTCAGAATTTTAATTATTTGGGATGTCATTTAGGCAATGACAGAAATTTAGATAAACACACTAAAATACAACGATTCAATTATCTATGTGGCACAATTAAACGCACTTTATTGAATAAGACTAGAAAATAAACTATTTTGAAGTTTTACAAAGTATTGGCAGTTCCATCTCTTATCTATGGATGTGAAACCTGGACATTAACAAAGGCAGATAGTAAACAAATAGAGGCTGCTGAAATGAAGATGTTGAGAGCAATAGCAGGATACCAAAGGACCGATAAAAAGAAAAGCGAAGATATAAGAACAGAACTTAATATATTTAATCTCTGTGAAAGAATAAAATATTATCAAAATGCTTATCTTCAGCACGTATTACGAATGAATGAACAGCGCATACCAAGAAGAATGTATAATTATAAACCAAAAGGGAGAAGAATGTTGGGAAGACCATTGAAGAGATGGAAGGACTAATTCGACCTATAATGAGATCGGAACAGGCCATTGGGCTTAATCCTTGTTGATGATGATGATTAATTGTGCAAACCATTCTAATGTGACTTAAACGCTTGAATGGAAGACACTTGTACTTCAGTACTTTGTAGAAGAAGTGAAATGATTAAGAATTAACATAAAGATTTGACTGGTCTACCTGTGAACTTTAAGTTTGTAACAAAGAAAATACATTTTGGATTTTACATATAATTGCTTCGTTACATATTGATGCACATATTTCACCACTTTTGGTTGCATTTTATGTTATGAGTCCACCGCTGTGGTCTCGAGGTAGCGTGCTGCCTTGTCACGCAGCGGGCCCGGGTTCGATCCCCTGTTGGGGCAGTTTTTCTGGGTGAGGTTTTTATCGGGGGTTTTCCTCACCCCGAAATCATATGACCATCATCATCTTTATCATTATCATCATCCTTCACCGGTGTGGAAAGCAACGGGAAGCTACCACACCTACAATTCCCTAGTAAAGCTGCAAGCATAGCATGAAAATTCTATGATTGTAGTGAAGGACCTGCCTTCGGGCAGAATTACTATGGATGGATTTATGTTATACCTCTCAATTTGATTTTACATGCAACCCGGGGCCTACTAATCACATACTACAACAATAAGTTGACCGTTTGTTGCTCTAACCAGATATCTTTGCTACTAAACCTGGATATTACAGTACAATATTATTCTAATGGATTATTAATTGAAGTTTTTATCTTAAACGCTGGCGGTCACCGTTTAAAATTGTTTGATGTTGGAAAATTAGGAAAAATATTCCTAGCTGTATTTTGTTTTTCAAGAGTGCAAATAGTTTTTTTTTTCCTCGATAAAATTGAACTTTTAAAATGTGTAAGTCATTATTTTTTCTATATATCTGAATCACTGAGTAAGGATTTGAAAGTGGTAAAGGAATTCGCATAGGTGGCAACCCTGTGGAGATGCAATCATGCAAATTCCGAGCTTATATTTATAACAGGGGTATACAATTCAGACTTTCCTTGTTGGTTAATCAAGAGATAGCATTTTTTATCTCTTAAGTAATAGATTCGTACTTGATATGGGAAATAGGAAAATCCGGTTAAGATTACTGAAAATAAATTTGAGGGAATACGTCATGCTAACCAGGAATCTCCATGTACTTAGATCCGATGGCCAGTGTTCCTTCAGTTGATCACGATTCTTAGAAGTTGTCTTACCAGGAATTTATTTATTATTGGTTTACTACCTCTGGCATAGGGAGGAAGTGAATTATATTTTCTAACAAATTATGAATTATCATCATCATTATTAATCTCATTAAGCAACTCTATGGCTTAAGGAACCCTTAGATTCAATACGACATTCATTAAGGTCCTCCACTGGTTCCTATCCATAGCCAACTGAATACAGTCCGTTTATCTTAATATGCAGTTCCCTAAGATCCAACCGAATATTTTCCTCCCACATATACCTTGACCTTCCTAATGGAATTTTCGTCAAGTTCGCTATTATTATTATTATTATTATTATTATTATTATTATTATTATTGTTATTTAGGCACTCGTACTAAAAAAAGATAATAGAGATCAAGAAGGAAGGATTGTCTTCTGTAACCACATGGTTTAAATGAACAATGAGTGATTATATAACACGATTATACATTATTTGAAAAAAAAATAGAGTTTGAGTCGTAGCGGTAGAAATTGACATCCAGAAAATATTTATATCTTAGGAAGACATTCAACAGTGCGAGCCACTTAGGAAAATGGTTACGATTACGATTTTCAAGAAATTCCAGGAAAAATACAAAATGAAAACACGCAGCAAGCGGATAGAAAATAGGAATCATATAGGATACGAATGAGAGAATACTGATAATAATTAAAGTAAAGCAGCCTTCAGGATCATCAATAATCGGAGTCAGTGATATAATAATAATAATAATAATAATAATAATAATTATTATTATTATTATTATTATTATTATTATTATTATTATTATTATTATTATTCACTTCCTGGTTTAGGCAAGAGTTGCCTGTTCCGTCTTCACTAATAGATCTAAGACCATCTCTTCCGAGGACGTCCGACATCTCTTCTTCCTCTTGGAAAATAATGGAAGATTTTATTTGGTAATCTTCTTTCTTCCATTCTTTCTACATGTTCTTTCCACTGTATCTTGTTGTTAAATATCTTTTCTTTTATGGAGTAGATCTGCAGTTCTTCACGGATATCCTCGTTTCTTATCTGGTTCATTCTAGTGCAGCCTTTTACTCTTCTTAAAAATTTCATCTCGGCTGTTTGGATTTTACTTTCTTGTTTGGTAGTGGTAATCCAAGATTCACTCCCATACAAAAGGACAGGGACAGCCATTGTTTTATAAAATTTTAATTTTGTTTGTTTATGGGCTTTATTATTCAATGTTCTATTTATTGTACCACAAATAGCTTGAAACTGATGTGTTTTGTGTTCAATATCTTTATCATACCCATAACTGACGTCACATCCTAAATATTTAAAGTGGGATACTTGTTCAATAATTTTGTCTCTAATTACTATTTTTGCACGCAGAGTATTTCTTCCACAAAATGCCATTACTTTTGTTTTACTTATTGGAATTTTAAAATTATAATCACTACATATTGCATTTAGTTTGTAAGCAATCAATTGTAACAGATCTTCATCATGGTGTAGTAAGACCAAATAATCGGCGAAAAGTAAGTTATTAATACTTGAGTTATTGTTCAATCTAAGGTCATTGTCCATTATAATTTTCCATTGTTTCATAATGTCGTCGATATATATATATATATATATATATATATATTAAAAAGAGTGGGTGATAGACTACACCCTTGTCTAACGGATTATTATTATTATTATTATTATTATTATTATTATTATTATTATTATTATTATTATTATTATTGGCATTATTATTGTGCTGAAATGTGTAAATATTAAATCACTCATGTAAATGTAAATGGATTTTTGAGGAGGTCAGCGAGTTATTAAAATTTGGAAGAAATTATAAAAAAATAATTCGGAAAAAGATATTGTTAAGAATAGGGTATTGGTTTATGTCAAACATATGGAAATGAATCGATTTGGGGTCTTAAGAGAATGCAAGAAGAAAGGTTTGCTAGAAGAGTGATGTCCGCCTGGGAGAAGAAAAAGGAAGACTTCGAAATTCGAGGATTCAAGGCATAAGAACTGAAATTTCTGAAAGGGGATTAGAAGATATGACGTGGATGGATAGGGATGAATGAGAAGAAAAATAAAAGTTTAGGCAGAGGAAAAATTGCAAACATTGGAAATCGGATTTAAAAATTATTATTATTATTTATTATTATTATTATTATTATTATTATTATTATTATTATTAACGGTATGCAAATTGAATAAAGTCTATAACAAATGAGATGTTTCAAATAATTTTAAAAATGCAGAGTACTTGTCAGTTAACTGTGATATTAAGGATGTGTTAAAGTGAAGAAATTAAGTTAATGCCACAACACCAGGTGAAGTAATAATGAAACTGAGATAGAAACTAATTTTAGACTACAGTAGGTAAAAAAAATTATAATTGGTCGGGATAAAAATACAATATAATCGTATCTAAAGATCTAAAGTCATTAAAAAGATTGATAGAAGTACGGTAGAAACCATTGCCTACTTTGGAAGTTAAGCATGGTGCATTAAGGAATCAATTAAGAAGAAAATCTTGGTGCTGTACTATTTAAGGATTATCAAAAATGGACTAAATTCCATCTCAAGGAATAAGAAATAGGATGAATGCAGAGAAAACAATCATCGAGCGAATTGAACAAAGATCCTGTTGATGGATGATAGATAGCCAAAGCAGATCCTTAATTGGTAACATGCTGAGAGAGCAAAGAGAGGAAGACCAATGTCTAAGTAGAAAGAAAATATGTCGGATGGAATGAAAACCATAGGACTGAATTTGGAACATACACTGAATAGAAATGAATAGAGTCAAGGAATAGGAAAGCGGCCACAGCCGTATTTATTATTATTTTTTTTTATTGCGGATGAGCCCATATAGGACTACGCAAAGTACTTAGAGGCGTTTCCTTTGAGCCCAAATTTATTTCATTCTTTTGCTATGAGCTTGTTTTCTCTCATCTGTCCAAGTTGTTCCAGTTTTTTTCTTAGGTTTGTCCTCTTGGTCAACTTGCCACTTATTCACCTTAATTCTAAATATATCATAGTATCCACTGGAGCTTTACTTCTGTTTTTTGTAGAATTCCATTATCTGTTTTGTAAGCCTATTTGAGTTCATTCGTTTAATATGGCCATAAAATTTTAACCTTCGTTTTCTAATATCACTATGAATGTCTGAATATATTTTTATTTCCTTTTTACTTCTGAGTCTAAAGGCTTCACCTATGACTTGTGGACCTAAAACTTTTCTTATAATTTTGCATTCTTTTTTCACTATATTTTCGATATCTTTTTTTCTGTTCAAAATTATTATTATTATTATTATTATTATTATTATTATTATTATTATTATATCATTAGTCTGACAATTAGTTAGACGATAAACAAGTAAAAAGAGTCATCTTTTAATTACAAGTAAATGCAAAATCAATTATAGAAATGAAAGGGAAATAATTATTGTAGTATAATATAAAATATATAATGTAAAGTTAAGTTGGTTTCAAATGTATGTGACAACGCTATTAATAGTAGTTTTAAAAAATAAAACTATAAAAGAAACAAGAATGAAGTTTTATAAAATCATGGCTACAACTGTCCTCTTATAGGACCTATGGAGGTGAAGTGAGGGTTCCTACAAACAAAACGAAATTCGGATACAAAGAGCAGGAATTAAGTTTTAAGAACAAAAAAGGTAAAGGTAAAGTGATCCCCACTATAGGCCTTAGAAGGCCCTTGGGTTAGTAGAAGGTTAAGGTTTCCACCTTTTTAGAACATTTGTGTCAGCAGGATTGTGAGCCCTACGTGATGGCCGCCTTCACCTCCGGAACAAGCGTCCTGTACTCATTTCTATTAGAGGCTGAGTCGATCCAATATCATGGCGCTGCCAGAATATTTTAGGACAGTTTAAATATCCTGGCGCCACCGGTTCTCGAACCCTAGACATCCCGTCTTGTAGCCTATTGGTTTTATTAACTATGCTACGGCGCGGCGTACCAATTTCACTAAATTAAATTACGTACGACATGAAAATATACGTTCAGAATTAAATATATAATCCGTAAGTAAAAAAAAATATATATATATATATATATAGGTATCTTTACCTTGTCGTGGTGGAGTGGCTTGTGTGCTTAAATGATCCTGAGAGCTATGCCGGCGGTAGCATTGCTGCCGATAGGGTTACCCATGCCGGACTGGTCGAAGGTGATAAGCCAGACGAAATAAGTACCTTGGTCGAAAGAGTGACGATCTTTCACCGTAAAAATACAACCGTCAAGAAATGCGGACATGGGTTCTACTGGGGTAAAATTTTCCGGAGGTCAAATAGTCCCCCATTCGGTTCTCCGGGCGGGGACTACTTCAGGGAACCCATGCCAAAGGCTCAAACACAGGGACATGTTCCTAGGAACATGGAATAAACTATGATTTGAGGGAAGTAGATTATACAGGGAATGATTGGAAAGCATTAGCTCAGGATAGGGATGTATGGAGAGCTTATGTGCGTGCGGCCATGAACCTACGGGTTCGATAGTGCCAGTGAGTAAGTAAGTAAGTATATATAGTATGAAACGGAACACGCATGTTGAAAGAATGTACGCCTACACACTTTCGATATTAAATTACAACTGTGCAGAGACTTGGCCATTACGACAGAATGAGAAAAAGCGACTAGAAGCTTTTGAGACATGGATATGGAGAAGGATGGAGCGAATAAAATGGACAGACAAAAGTAATAAATAAGGATGTGCCAGCAGAGTGGGTGAGGGAAGGACAATGCTGGAATTCATAAAGAAGAGAAACACAAATTGGATTGGCCACTGACTAAGAAGTAACTGCTTGCTGACGGATGCCCTAGAAGGAATGGTCAACGGAAAGAAGGTTAGAGGGAGAAAAAGAAGTCAGATGATAGACAATATTAAAATAAATGGTTTGTAAGCGGATACAAAATGGAAGGCTGAGTTAAGGAAAGAGTGGAGAATGCTGAGTTTGCAGTGAAACACCTGGTATTGGGCAGAACACTATGTATGTATTTATGTATTTATGTATGTATGTATGTATGTATGTATGTATGTATGTATGTATGTATGTATGTATGTATGTATGTATGTATGTATGTATGTATGTATGTATGTATGTATGTATGTATGTATGTATGTATGTATGTATGTATGTATGTATGTATTTAAGCCAATACGCCGATAATATGTAGGAAGTCCCTTCCAAAGATGCAAATATGCTGTGAAGACGGAACTAGTGGTGCCTAAACCGTGAAGTGAAGATTATTATTATTATTATTATTATTTATCGGGGCACGCCGTAGCGTAGTGGTTAAGGCACTGCGCTACAAGCCGGAAGGTCGAGGGTTCGAGTCCCGGTGGGGTCAGGATTTTTAAACTGACCCAAACCTTCTGGCGGCACTATGGCCCTGGGGTCGACTCAGCCTCTAACTGAAATGAGTACCAGACGTTTGTTCTGGGGTAAAGGCGGCCGTCACGCAGGGCTGACAACCCGGCTGACATCAAGTGCCGATTGTCAAGAAAAAGTGGGAGCCTTAACCTCCTACTACCCCAAGGGCCTCCTGATGCCTGTAGTGGGATCACTTTACTTTAGGGGGCACGCCGTAGCGTAGTGGTTAAGGCACTGAGCTACAAGCCGGAGGGTCGAGGGTTCAACTCCCGTTCGGGTCAGGATTTTTAAACTGACCCAAACTCTCTGGCGGCACTATGGCCCTGGGTTCGACTCAGCCTCTAACGGAAATGAGTACCAGACGCTTGTTCTGGGGTAAAGGCGGCCGTCACGCAGGGCTGACAACCCGGCTGACATAAAAAGTGCCGATTGTCTAGAAAAAGTGGGAGCCTTAACCTCCTACTACCCCAAGGACCTCCGGGTCTGTTGTGGGATCACTTTACTTTACTTTACTTATTATTTATTATCATCATCATCATTATTATTATTATCATAATCCAAATGGCCCCCGAACATCATATGGTCACCATGATCATCATCATATTCGCCATGTTTAATATGAATGTGTGTGTAAATTGTGTTTCGTCTTAATGTTGTGTTGTCTCGGAGGAGGCCCTGACATTGAGCTAATTACTCATTCGGGGAGACTCTTCATATCAATGAGTGGTGAAAAAACATGTGTTCCCGACAGGTCGTGCCACTGTAAGGCCCGGGTGGCGTGTCACTTGCAAAAGTAGTCTACCTATAAGGTGAGAGGTTAAACTGAGTTAATGGAATAATTATTTTATTAATTCAATTGTTGGATATGGAATATTAAATTATTGCTGAGAGAGAATCAATAAAAAATTGGAATAGTGTAAATATCTGGGCACTATGATTACAAAGTAGGGAATTAGATCTTCAGATATTTCCAATTACAGATTAAACAGACAAAAAGATTTTAGGGTATCTGAATTCAATGTGATTGGATACGAACATTTTCAGGACTACAAAATTACGTAGGGGAAAAACATTAGTCGAAATAAATTCATGATACGACTGTCAAATGTGGATTTTGATCTAAAAATATATATTAGGCTAAAAAGAAACTTTAGGCAGTTGAAATTAATTATTAAGAAGAAGAGGAGGGGTATCAAGATAGTAAGAATTAAGAATGAAGTATTTAGGAGGCGGTTGGGAACAAAGTAAATGTGATAGAATTATATAAGAAGACGGGAAGGGGTATCAAGATAGCAAGGAATTAAGAATGAAGAATTTAGGAGGCGAATGGGAACAAAGGAAAATGTGATAGAATTATTTAAGAAGAAGGAAGGGGTATCAAGATAGCAAGGAATTAAGAATGAAGAATTTAGGAGGCGGATGGGAGAAAAGGAAAATGTGATCTAATTATATAAGAAGAAGGGAAGGGGTATCAAGAATGCAAGGAATTAAGAATGAAGAATTTAGGAGACGGATGGGAGCAAAGCAAAAGGCGATATAATTATTTAAGAAGAAGGGAAGAGGTATCAAGAATCCAAGGAATTAGGAATGAAGAATTTAGGAGGCGGATGGGAGCAAAGGAAAATGTTATGCAATTGAGAAGAGGGTGTTAAAATAGTTAGGCGGCCTGATGAGAATGCAAAAACAATGATACCCTGAAAAGATCTTACGATGGGCACCATCCAGAAGGGGTTTTCGGGGATGACCAAGAAGATCATGGTACCAGGGAACTTCAAGAATAAGATACCTTTGATGGAGAAGGATGGAGAGTGAGAACAGGCGACTTTCAGCTGCAAAATATCTGAATATTAGTAAATTCATTACAGTGAGATTAGGGTTTTGGTCTGGTTGACTGAGACAATCTTGTAAAGATGTGAACCATGGTTGTGAAGGTTAAGGATACTTTACGGTATTTAATATGGGAAAGATTTGAGCGAATCACAAGAATGCGATGCCGAATGTAAAAAGCGAATAAGTGCCAGCAGTGAAGAAATTCCTGTCGGCATGCAGGAGTTGGCAACACCGCAAGTGGTCAAGCAGGTACAAAATAAAGCATAGCAACTAAAAGGTCGCTCTTTTTCTTCTCTACTGCCTGTTCCAAAAATATCGATTCATATAATTACACTTAATACTGAATTTATTTTTATACACAATTTCTAAGACCAGCGTTTAAGGACCGGCCTCATGATCTTGTGATCAGAGTACTGACTCAGTCTATGAGGTCCCGAATTCTATTCCCGGTCAGATCAATGGACCTTTCCCCTTTTTTAATAATAAAGTGGAATTATTGCTGTATAGGAGGAACTTTAGGTTTAAGAACAATTTTGATGCTTCATTATAATATATCACCTATTATATCATCGGCATAACGTAACTCTGCCTTATAGGCGCCCCAACCTCAGAGATGAGTTACAATTAAGTCAATGTCAGGAGAAAATCCAGGAATGTGTAAGACAACCTGATGGCATTAAAAAAATGTCTTAAATATTCAACTTCCCGTAGCCGAGTGGTTATGGCAAGATGCCTTGGCGTTGGCGCAGAGCTACTGGACTTACTCTGGTTCGAGTCACTACAAGGAAATATTGTAAATTTTCTCATGGAATTTCGGCCATTATGGGACTGGTGCCCACCTAACATCGTGATGCACTTGGGTAGCTATATTAAGTAGTGACTCCCGGTTGAGAAAATCAGCTATGACGGCTGGGAGACCCAACGTGTTGACCACATGTCATCCCCACACTGGTTGGATGATCATCTATATCTGTGAATAACACAAGCGGGTGTGAGGCCAGCAACCGGCTGTCGCACCATACTGTAAAAATATATTCAACTTCATGTCTAGAATTTGACAAATCTCTGCCTGGTGTCCTGGTTTATATTCTTGGCTTAGTTACAACGGAAAAAAATCCTGGGTTCAATTCTCGGGATCGGGAATGTTGATTTATCTTTAGGGTGAATTTCCCACTTCCCAGCAATATTTCTCTCCACTATGTGTATTGTGAGACTACCATTTTTTAAATATTTTTTTTACAGATTGTAATGAAATATAGGAACAAAGAAACAACTATTATTGGAGTTCTTTCTCTGTTCCTATATTCCACTTCCTTCTGCATAAGCAGTCCTTTTCTTCCAACTGTTTTAGGTCATCCCAATCACTTTCTCTCTGGTGACATCTATTGTAAAGTCATCTTTAGCCATCTATCCTAATTATGTGTCCATAGCAATTTAACTGTCGCTTTTGTTTTTCATCATTGAAGTCTCTGTGTCTTCCGATAGTCATGTTTTTAAACTCTCAATTTAATTTAATCTGTTTACCTGTTTATTGTCTGTATTAGTATGTATTATGAAAGTTGATTACCATTTTTATATATAAATAGTTACAGGAGTCTCTGAGGCAGCATTTTAGTCTTGGCATTTTACGGAGCAATACTTCATGCTGACGACATATCACCCCTACACTGGGCGGATAATCGTCCACCTCGTGATTAGCACATGTGGATGTGAGGCCAGCAGTAGATAGGTAGGCCAAGGTATTTTAGGCTTGTCGCGCCATGGAGTTTAAATACTCAAATAAAATTGATTCCCAACAAATGAAAATTTCCATATTTAGTAAAAATAGGATTGACATCCGATTCACCTTGTGCTGTGGACCTTCGAGGACATTTAATGAGAGTATCCCCCGCCTCTCTCTCTCTCTCTCCCTCTCTCTCTCTCTCTCTCTCTCTTTACCTTAATTTAACCTCTCCTTTTTCAGTAATTTTACTTGCCCCACATGGAATAGGAATCATTTTACCTTTAAACTCCATGGTGCGACAACCTTGGCCTAGCAGCCGATTGCTAACCTCACATCTTCTTCTTCGGCTTTCCCCCACTTATAGGTTTGCCGTCTTCAGTTTCCATTTATCTCTATCATTCCAATCTCCCTCTTCCAAATTCCTATCATCCATTATAGTTCTGACGTAGGTTTTCCATTTCCATCTTCATCTGCCACGTTTATTTCTTCCAGGGGGTGACCATTGGTATATATTTTTTTGGCCATCTTTCATTTTCCATTCTTTGTACATGGCCATACCATTTAAGCGTTTGATTTTCAATCCTCTTAACAACAGATGTGGTGACATAATTTCTTTCCAAAGGAATTAATTTCTTATTTTATCCTGTCTTGTTTTTTTTTGAGGCTTTTTCTAAAATAATAAAATTCAACTGTTCTAATGTTATTCTTTTGTAATTCCGTCAAAGACCAAGTTCCACTTCCATATGGCAAAATATTCTGTATTATGCTCTTATACATTTTCATTTTAGTTTCATTTGTAATATTTTTATTAACAAATTATTTCATGTAATGTCTTAGTTGCAATTTTAGTCTGTACATCTCTCTCACAGATACCTAAACTTGTAATTATTGACCCAAGATATTTAAAAAATTGACACTTTTTTATTTTCCCTGTTTCAAGTATGAGATCGTCCACATACTTTCCCAAACACATATATTCTGTTTTCTGTAAATTTATATTCAGTCCCCATTTTTTATATTCTTCCATTAGTTTATTTATCATATATCTCATATTATCTTCAGCCCCTACAAACATTATTTGATCATCTGCAAACAACACTTGCATTAATCACAGAGATAGACGATCATTCTGCCAGTATTGGGGATGACATATGGTTAGCATGTCGGGTCCCCAGCCATTGTAGCTGGTTTTCTCAATCTGGAGCCGCTACTTATTGTTGCTACCTAAATTCCTCACGTTGCTGGGTAGGGCACCAGTTCCATACTGACAAAAATTCCATTAGAAAATTTCTTCCCCCTTGGGGATCAAATAAATGCAAGTCCCGTATCTCTGCGCAAAGGCATCTTACCTTAACCACTCGGCTATGGCGCCATTTTACTTTTGATTTTCTATAATTAGATTTATATTTGGGTTTAACAAAATAATGTAATGAGAGAATAACGAGAAGGCAGAATATTTATCATTGAGCGTGGGGAAAAAGGTTCTGTCTCCCCACTTTTTCATGATTGATTTTATTATCCGTAATTACTTCTATTCGTCCAGTTACCTTGTTTTGTTTTTAAATAACCACTCTGTACTTGACATAGGCCTATTTAGTTACAACCTGCATCAAAATTGTATGTATGTATATATATATGCTTAACATGTATTATGTGTTTGACGTACAGACTCAGGTGGTAGTATTTCTGCTTCCCGACTTGCGGTTCCGGGTTCGATAGCTAGCGGAGTTGAAAATGTTTAATTGTAAAACTAATTTAAATTTAATTGTAACATTTTAAATCTCGGGGCCGGTAGGGGTTGTGGTGGTGTATAATTTGTAATTGTAATTGCAATATTGTACACCAGATTCCTGCATAAATTGCAAATCCCTCTGCAGGGTATATAGGGTGATTCAGAATAAGTATTACAGACTTCTAGGGGTTGTAGAGGGGACTTAGTAGATAAAGTTTTGATAAGGAACCCATGCCCGGAAACTTACAATTTCGATGTAAAATAAGTTTGAAGATCGAGACACAGTGGGCTTATAACGTGTGTCTTGTGGTTCAGAATAAATATTACAGACCTCTAAGAGTTGCACTACAAGGGTGGTTCCACATGGAGACCCTGTTCGTTGCGCAAAGTGTACCTGCGACGCATGTTTTCATATACACGCCCCACAAGACCTATTATGTGCTCAATAAAATTTCTGTTGCCGCCAGAATTCGTGCAAGAAAATCTTCCTCCAACTCGACAGGCTTAGTACAACCCGTAGAGGTCTGTAATACTTATTCTGAAACACAAAGACACACGATATCAGCCCATTATGTTTCGATCTTCAGACTAATTTGACATCGAATTGGTACGTTTACGGACATGGGTGAATTATCAAAACTTTATCTACTAAGTCCCCTCTACAACCCGCAGAAATCTGTAATACTTATTCTGAATCACTCTGTGTGTTGAGAAGGCATGTGGTACTGTTGGTAGGCATACTGATTCGTCCTTCGGATGGGAATTTTCATTTTTCCGGTTCCCTAGGTGCTTTTCGATATGAGTAGGCTAAGTTCCAGCTTATCGCTTCTCTTCTTCATCATCCCTCATACATTTACACTTTACACTACTCAAACACATAAATATACACTCATCCTATACTTTACTCTGCAGGACTGCACAAAACAAGAATACATTATCTACGTAAAGTGGTCTGCTGAAGTGGTGCTATCTAACATGGAAACCGAATCTAGAAAAGTGCAGTGGGTGGCTTTAGAACACTTTTATTACGTAGGCGGCTTCGTGACACAAGTCACTCGTACTACATTTCTGGGTTAACAGGGGCTTCATCACCTCTCTCACCTGGCATTACTCAGGACACGAGTGGAGGGATTTTATTTTACTTCTTTATATTCCTTACGTATGACTCTTTTTTCTTTTTCTTTTTTTAGATTGGTTAGACTAACTTCTTTTACATTTTTAAATTTTATTTATTTATTTCAGAATTGTTTCTCTTATATAAACAGGTATCCTCAACCAAAATATACAATTTTTTTCTTCCACACTTCCCGGTCTTGCGTATCTGTATCTGCTTCTGTCATATTTCTCTTCTTCATGTTGTCTTGAAGGCTATATATTTTGGTTTTTTAGCATTAAGTTTTTTTTTTACAATGTATGAGGAGCAGGCTCGTAGCATCAACCCCGAACCTGGAGGACCAGATACTTTTTCTGGAGTCCACTATAGATCAGTTGCTTTCACTGCAGGTAAGACTCTGATCCAGACTTCATTGCCTCATCCGCCGTCTGCGCCAAGCCGTAGGTCTACTTTGCTGAATCCGCCGTTGGGGTCTTCACCGTAACCCTGGCTAGGGACCTTTACAAGGTACTATCAGTCGGGCCAGCTGAATCTAGGTGTTTTAACGAGGTGTTACTCATCCCCCTCCACCTTTCTTATCGGGACTTGGGAGTTACATTTTTTATATTTCACTATTTATAACCACACTTTATTTGCAGTGATCATATCGCGATTTCAGTAATAATAATAATAATAATAATAATAATAATAATAATAATAATAATATGTGCCCTTTGTCTGCAGTTCCGAAGGACATGGGTTCAAACCCGGTCGTGCCCGACAGATTTTTAGGTTGAAAAATTCAAGGGACAAGTCCTCCGGGAGAGACTTCAAGCTGTGAGTCTCAAATCTGAAGATTTTCAGGTTCTCAAAAGAACCGCAAGCCTGAATAAAGAGGCCTTTCTGTAAAATTTACCGATCGTTATACATCCAAGTAATACCTTAGTTGCTCACTAGGTGTGACTCACTGAGGCGTTATGCCGACCCCATACCATTCGTTGACATCTATGGATAAATAAACGTAACTAAATTAGATTGGTTAAAACATTCCCACTAGGGAGCACCTTATATATATATATATATATATATATGGCATAATAAGAAAAATAAATGCCCGGAACTCTGAGTCTGTACCTCAGCGTGTTATCCATTACAGATAACATTAATGGATAACACGCTGAGGTACAGACTCAGAGTTCCGGGTTCGAATCCCGTCCAGGCATTTATTTTTCTTATCATGTCATATTAAGCTTGCATTGTTAAATGTTAAAGATTTAATTATAATATATATATATATATATATATAGCCTATATATATTACGTATATGATGTAGGTGGGACGTCGTTGCCTCAGATGCAGAGGTAGGATCTATCCCTGTCGGAACAAGTTTCCTGGGTGAGATTTTTTCGGAGTTTTTCCTCTGCCTGTAAAACAAATGTCAGGAAACTATAAGTCCAAAATAGTCCCACGAACATCATCGGGCCGTCATAATCATCCATATCATATTCGCCTTGTTTAGTATAAATGTATGAGTGAATGGTGTGCCTTGTCTTGGAGATGACATTTGTTTTGGGCTGATCGCTCATTCGGGAAGTGGGCTTCCGTATCCTAACGGGGTCAGAAAAGTATGTAATGTACGTGATTCAGAATTTAAAATGTTCTCCCTAATAAAAAAGTAAAGTGTTCCCACTACAGGCCTCGGGAGGCCCTTCGGGTAGTAGGATGTTAAGGCTCCCACTTTTTCTAGACAATCGGCACTTGATGTCAGCCGGGTTGTCAGCCCTGCGTGACGGCCGCCTTTACCCCCAGAACAAGCATCTGGTACTCGTTTCAATTAGAGGCTGAGTCGACCCCAGGGTCATGGTGCCACCTGAAGGTTTTGGTCAGTTTAAAAATCCTGACCCCACCGGGACTTGAACCCTCGACCTTCCGGTTTGTAGCGCAGTGGCTTAACCACTACGCCAACAACGTGCCCCGTTCTCCCTAATGGTCATTCCCTTATATGGCCCGGGTGGCGTGGAGAACGTAAATACTCAAGCAAAGATTAAACTTACGAAAAATAAAGAAATAAGTAATTATGTATGCACGTCTTTCTTAGCCTGTAGTTTTATCTTCTTTCTCCGCACATTCCTTTATTCCAGTCTATCTGCAATAAAAAAATAAATTGCTATTTTCCTTTGTAAATATTGTTCCTGGTTTAAAAATATAAATGTCCCCGCGCCGTAGCCGAGTGGTTAAGGCAGGAAGCCTTGGCGCAGAGCTACGGGACTCCATGGGGGAAGAAATGTTTTCTTTGTATTTCGGCCAGTATGGGACCGGTGCCCACCCAACATCGTGAGGCATTTGGGTAGCTACAATAAGTAGCGGTTCCAGGTTGAGAAAACCAGCTATAACGGCTGGGGGACTCGACATGCTGACCACATGTCACCCCTACACTGGCTACATGATCATCTACCTCTGTGATTGACACATGTGGCCAGCAGCCGGTTTGTAGGCTAAGGGCCTTCTAGATCTGTAGCGCCATGGAATGTAAATAGGCCTATAAATGGCGTTTTTTTACGAACAGTCTCAATGATACCATTCGATTTTACGCCTTCTTTGAATAGCAAAATGCATTTCAAAAGTATCTATAAATACATCTTAGGGTCGGTTTCACCAACAGAGGTAACTGTATTACGCCAGTTTAAGCTATGCATTATACCGGGGAAAAATAGCGTAATAGAATTACCTCTGTTGGTGAAACTGACAGTAAGGGTCGGTTTCACCAACACAGATAACTGTATTACGCCAGTTTAAGCTAAGCGTTATACACGGGGAAACTGGCGCAATGCAGTTACCTACGTTGGTGAAACCGACCCTTAGTGTCATTCAGAGACATATTCGAATAATCGTAACTAATGCATTCATTTTAAGCCCCGTAAAAACGGCAGTGAATGTTCAATTACTATAGATGACGTCACTTGACCTTGTGTACTTACAGATAAAAAAAACTGTTGAGTGATCGCAGGTATCTATGGATGTGAAACTTGAACATTAACAAAGGCAGATAGTAAACAAATAGAGGCTGCTGAAATGAAGATGTTGAGAGCAATAGCAGGATACCAAAGGACCGGTAAAAAGAAAAACGAAGATATAAGAACAGAACTTAATATATTTAATATCTGTGAAAGAATAAAATATTATCAAAATGCTTATCTTCAGCACGTATTACGAATGAATGTATAATTATAAACCAAAAGGGAGAAGAATGTTGGGAAGACCATTGAAGAGATGGAAGGACCAATTCGACCTATAATGAGAATGGCACAGGCCATTGGGCTTAATCCTTGTTGTTGATGATGATGATGTGATCGCAGGAGCTTTAATTTCGATATTTTACGCATGCTCTTAGATATAAATTGCAACAGTTGAGATTCATTTGTTTCCCTCAAGATTAACACGAGTCACTTAATTTTATTAGAGCGAGTTTGCGTGTTCTGTGTGTTTCCAGTAGGAACTCCATACCTTCAATCTGATGTCAACAAAAACAACGTAAATTTCACGTGCACATAACTAAAAGGTAAGAGGGCTGAAAATGAATGCCTAAGTATAACAAACGTTTTGGGAATTCCGAAGTCTAGCAATATAAAACCCAAATTATTTATTAATTGAATCGTATGCTTTTTGAAGTCTGCATATTTCTTGCATAAATCTACCTTATATAAATTTTATACCTATTTCTTCTAAACCTACATTGATGATCTCCGATTACGACGTCAATGTATGTAGTAAATCTGGAGACTAATATATTTATTAGAATTGGCTTTGAAGTTGTACAGTAACTGATGAAATGCCCCTGCAATTGTTTCAATCATTTTTATCTCCTTTCTTATATTCCATTCATTTGGAAGAGCCTGTTTATCCCATATGATACTAAATAGCCGGTGTATCTTGTCCATTCATTTTTCTCCTCCTGATTTATCAGTTATGTTGAGATTTCATCCAAACCTGATGCTTTTTACATATTTAATCTCTCTAACCCCAATTTAACCTCCAATGCTTTTGTCTATGCGACTAATAAGTTATGTCTGCTGTCTGTAAGGTCTGAATCGTCTTTTTGAAACATTAGATTCGGATTTTTTTAGATTTTCGATATCAGTGTTTATCCTGCAACCTACTTAATATGCCTCAGTACATAGGGCATCTCATCACTCCACATTAATACTATCTCCATTTCCTACGTCTGGATATCAGGGACTGCTGTTAAACACATTTAAGAGAAATCTACATTTACATTCACATTCACATCTTGGCGTTTTTCTATACAGAGTGATTCACAATAACTATTACAGACTTCTAGGGTATGTATAGGGTACGTACTTGATAATGCTTTGATAAGGAATCCATGTCCGGATTTCGATATAAAATAGGTTTGAAGATCCTGATATCGCGTGTTTTGTGTTTCAGAATAAGTATTACAGACTTTTAGGGGTTGTATTACAAGTGTGGTTCCACGTGACAAAGTGTACCTGCGACGCACGTTTTCATATACACGCCCCACAAGACCTGGTGTGTGCTCAATAATTTCTGCTGCCACCAGAATTCGTGCAAGAAAATCTTCCTCCAATTCGATAGGTATAGTTCAACCACTAAAAGATTGTAATACTTATTCCGAAACGCATGACACACGATATCAGCCCATTGTGCTTCGATCTTCAAACTTATTTTACATCAAAGTGGTATGTTTCCGGACATGTGTTCCTCATCAAAACTTTATCTGCTAAGTCCCCTCTACAACCCCTAGAAGTTTGTAATACTTATTGTGAGTCACTCTGTATAATAGGCATGTAATAAATGAGGTCCTGTAAATAACTGAATTGTTATTATTAGTAAGTCTATTTTATTAATAAAATTTAATAAAATACGTTTTCATCATGCAAGTAATACGATGTCTCATTGGGTCGATATGCTGACCACATGCCACCTATGACACCTGTAGGGAAATGACCATAACAAAATTAGCTTGGTCCAAAAACTCCTAACAAGAGAGAGGCTATGGTTTGACTCAAAGCGCCATAAAGTCAATATTATTAATATTAATAGTGGTAGCTAATGCTAATAAAATTCATGGTACAATTATGTTCTGGTATTAGGCAGAGTATTAAAAATTACAATGTCAAATATTATAAAATTACGTACTTTTATTGTCTCCTCAACTGTTAAAACGATTAAAACATTACAGGTCTTTCAGGACCAGCCCCATTCTCAGAAGAAGGTTGTATTTATTGTCTAGCTACTATCCGGATAACAGCTGGAGAGTAACATACAATCATCTGCTGAGGACGGAACTACTCCGCAAAAGGACTAAAATGTTTTAATCGATTTAACAATTGAGGAACTGAATAAAAGATAAATAATTTTATAACTTCATCATCATCAACAACAATCATGGATTAAGCCCACGTGGCTTGTTCCGGTCTCATAGATTCTCATTCAAAATGTTAAATCCACCTCTTTTTCGGTCTATCAATATTCCTGTCTCCTCTTGGTTTGTAATTAAGTATAATTTTTGGAATCCGATCACCTTTCATTGTTTGAACATGTTCTTTCCATTTTTTCTAGATTCTTTTATTTTATCTAAAATATTTAGCTCATTTCTAGTATCTTCACTTCTTCTTTTATCTAGAAGTTTTCAGCCAGCCACACTTCCCAGAATTCTCATTTCAGCTGCTTCTATGATATTGTCTTCTCTTTTAGTTAAAACCCAAAATTCACTACCATACAATAGTAAGGGGACTGCCACTGCTTTACAAAATTTTAGTTTTGTTGCCATTCTTGTGTTTTTAAATATTCTTTTAATTGTGCCACATATATAATTACATTTATTAAGCTTGTTAAACAGATCTTCATTTTTAAATAGAATTTAAATAGGAGATTTCATAACTTCTTCAATGAGTTTCCCTTCCAGAATTATTTTAGCTCTCACGGTATCTGATCCCTTAAAAGCTAAGATTTTCGTTTTACTTATTGATATTTTCAAATTATAATTCTGTATAATATTATTTAACTGAAAGAGTGATTTCTGTAGACCATCTTCTGAGCTAGATATTAGAACTTGGTCGTCTGCAATATAACTTTACATTGCAATTTTCTTCTTCTTCTTCTTCTTCCTTTCATGTGATAGACCTAGTGGTCTGTTACGGTCTCAATCCAACGTTTGGAGGGTCTGCCCAAAGATCTCATGCCTAGTGGCTGGTAATTTAAGATTTGCAATTTTAATAGTCTTAATAATAGCAGTACTGCGTTTAGTGTGTTAGAAAAAGGGTATTAGAATGAAAGCTTATTATTCGCGGGGGATATGTTCTGCAAATATGCCGCCAATACAGAAACCGCGAACATGGAATGGTAATTTGTATGGGTATATAGGGGATACGTTCCAAGGTTACAAATTAAAAATTATCAAAATAAAATCAATTAATGAGAGATTTTGAACAATTTTCCTTTTACTCGACATTATAAATTGGTAACAAAGCAGAAGAGCCGCGTGTTATTCAATCAAAATTATTTCAACGAAAGTTAAAACAATAAAACACTGATCATAGCGAGGGCGGCATTTATCAACGGACATAGCGGCATGTGAAATACAGCGACGGTGGCTTTTAACAATGAACTTTACGCTTAGTGACAATAAGGTTTGTTTTACTTTGATATTAATTTGCCCATTTCGTTTGAATCACTCTTTGTGAAAGCCGCCTTGCCACGTGCCTGCAGTAAAAAAAAAAAGTTGCCGATGCGTTAATAAAGGACACTAATCCTTCTAATATACCGACTGGACCCGCGAATAAAGAAATTTTTAGCCGCGAATACTGGAACTGTGTCGCAATTTTTTAAACCGCGAATAAGGAGCGTTTACTGTATATGTATTTTATATATTCTTAATTATTTCATGTTTTATCCATCCATAGTAATTCTGCACGAAGGCAGGTCCTTCACTGCAATCATAGCATTTTCATGCTATGCTTGCAGCTTTACTAGGGAATTGTGTAGGTGTGGTAGCTTCCCGTTGCTTTCCACACCGGTGAAGGATGATGATGATGATGATAAGGATGATGATGGTGATGTTGATGGCCATATGATTTCGGGGACCGTTTGGGCCTTAAAGTTTTCCTGATATTTGTCTTACAGGTGAGGAAAAACCCCGATAAAAACCTCACCCAGAAAAACTGCCCCGACCGGGGATCGAACCCGGGCCCGCTGCGTGACAAGGCAGAACGCTACCTCGAGACCACAGCGGTGGACTCATGTTTTATAATGTAATATAATTTTATGTTGTGTGAATAATTTAATATTTTCGTTTATTTATGTTGGTTGAGTGCAAATGAAGGTTTTATGGACTTCACTCTGCTAGAATAAAAAAAATATTTTATGACTTTATAAATGCCTGTATATTTGATCTTTGGTTATATATGTATATATTCTGTACGCCTCCTCATGGAGATTAATGCTCCTCTAGCGGGAGTTCCTTGACCTAGCTAATTAATTAAGCATGTTTCCCTTCAGATGTCAACCAATGACATATGGTTAGCAGATCGTCTCAATGAGACATCTAGTAGGCAAGTGGGGTATTACTTTGGTGGGGAAGATGGGTTAAATTTTGTACAGAGGCACTAATTTAGGCTGATATCTTTTAAGAACCCAAAAATATTCAGTCTCTGGATTCAAGTCTTCTCCGGAGGACATGTTCCTTGGATTTTTCAATCCTAAAAATTCATGGATTCCAGCTGTGTTTGAACCAGCGACTCTTGGGACTAGGGCAGCGGTTGCCAAGCTTTTCGACTCGCGAACCCCTTTCACAACGATCTGAGTTGAGTGAAACACTGACTTTTAAACATGCATAAAATTTAATTCTAAGGAAAACGTTTAATAACCTTAAATTAACTTAACCCTTAACGATTAAAACAAAACGTTAGTCTAGTTACGGCTTAAAAGTTACACAACGTGTAGGCCTAGTTGTAGCGAAATCAAATGCATTCCTAACGTTATTACATAATTGTAAATCACGCATTCGCTGTAAATATTAATTTATTGTGGAAATTCCGATTGATTGAGGGTCTTTCCACTTTTCAGCAGTTGCCCTTTTACCAGCCGGCTGCTGGCCCTTCACATCCACATGTGTCAATTACAGAGGTAGATGATCAACAGCCAGTGTAGGGGTGACATGTGGTTAGCATGTCGAGTCCCCCAGCCGTTATAGCTGGTTCCTCAACCTGGAGCCGCTACTTATTGTAGCTACCCAATTGCCTCACGATGCTGGGTGGGCACCGGTCCCATACTGGCCGAAATACCATGAGAAAATTTCTTCCCCCATGGAGACTCGAACCAGCGCAAGTCCCGTAGCTCTTCGCCAAGGCTTCGTACCTTAACCGCTCGGCTACGGCGCGGGAAATAATGTGACAAATTTTCGATGTTACACATATGTAAAATGATGATGATGATAATAATAATAATAATAATAATAATAATAATAATATGCTACAGAAATGAGGGAAACAATAACTGACCTAACCTCGAAACCCGCCATTACAGAAAAGTTTTGGCGAACACCCGGGGGGTTCGCGAACCACAGGTTGGGAAACGATGAACTAGAGGAACCAGACAAACAATAATAGACCTAACCTCGAAACCCGCCATTGCAGAAAAATTTTGGCGAACCACAGGTTGGGAAACGATGGTCTAGAGGAACTAGACCACCTAGGCCGACCTCATTATATATAGTAAGTCTTAATTATTGTATTTTAGGAAACTTGTTGATGCATTGTATTAGTTGGAAGATCATATTGTAATCCATCACCACTTAAACATAAATTGCACCTTGACCTGAAATACTATCTATAAAATTTCTAGAAAATTAACTCTAAAAAGATTTTCACATACGGCGGTATACAAACCATAAACTTAAAAAATCATATATCTATTAGTTCAGGCAGAGTGGAAGAGAAAACCTAAACGTCTTAACTCACCTATGAAATAATAAAACAAAATATACCAGCCTTACAAAAATATAATTGTAAAAGTAGCCATAAATTTGTAGAAATCTTCGTTATGCAATTTTATGACATAGACTTCTGGTTGTAAACTATCCAATTCCTGTTATAATTGATGTCAGTGATTGTATAAGGGGCTGCGACCTCAGCGTTATCTGGTTTGTCATAGTCGAATTACACCCCCTGGGGAACGTAACGACAAAGGTTATAATGGGTCGTCTATATGTTTCCATGACAAATATCTTACAGTTAAAATTATTGACGTTTCCATTGGCGTATCTAATAACGACTTTTGAAATCTAAGCAAAACGTCGCTTCGTAAAACAAAACGTGAAATATGACTTGTGCAATATTTTATCAACGGTAACCATCCTTCAGAAATGTTGACATATATTTATCACCTCCGACCAGTCGTGTTCACTTCTTCATATCCATACGTTGACACAACTAATCGAATACATGTTCGGGTTGCACACTCTTTTTTTATAATAATAATAATAATAATAATAATAATAATAATAATAATAATAATAATAATACTTTATTTATTCTGGCAGAGTTAAGGCCATAAGGCCCTCTCTTCCACTCAACCAGCACAAATACAAATAAATATTCGACAAATATAGATATACACTATACTAATTATAAACAGTTAAAGATACAATAAATGTAGCAATGTAAATGTCATGTACAAACAACATTTTATAGGGTAATAACAATAATGATACGATAATAATAATAATAATAAAATAATAATAATAATAATAATAATAATAATAATAATAATAATAATAATAATAATAATAATAATAATAATAATAATAATAATAATAATAATAATAATAATAATAATAATAATAAATATAAATATGATACATTATATAGTAGTAGAACATAAAACTCCGTGGCGCTACAAGCATATAAGGCCCTTGGCCTTCCAGGAGGCTGCTGGCCTCGCATTCATATGTGTTAATCAAAGAGGTGAAGGGTCATCTAGCCAGTATAGGGGTGACATGTGGTCAGCATGTCGGAGTCCTACAGCCGTTGTAGCTGGAACACCTTATCACTGCAGATACCCAAATTTCCCACGATACAAGTTGATCATCTGTCCCATACTTGCCAAAATTTCACGAAAAAAAAAAAAAGAATTCCTCCATGGGAATTCGGATCAGCGCAAGTCCCGTAGCTCGGCACCAAGATATCATGTCTTAAACCGCTCGTTTACGGCGCAGGACATGTATGTATCTGTGTGTGTATGTGTATCCGTGGTCATGAACAGGTACTACTTGGGGAGTATTGGCTTAATGACCTCCTTCTTCTTCACGGTTTAGGCTCATTTACTAGCCTGTTCCGGCTCCAAATTGCTGCTCTTTCCATCTTTCCTTGGTCTTCCCAAACTTCTTCTTCCTCGTGGTGAATACTTGTATGCTGCTTTGGGTATTCTATTCTCAGTCATCCTTGCCAAGTGTTCTTTCCAGTTTGTTCTGGTAAAGGTAAAGGTAAAGTGATCCCACTACAGGCCTCAGGAGGCCCTTGGGGTAGTAGGAGGAGGTTAAGGCTCCCACTTTTTCTTGACAATCGGCACTTGATGTCAGCCGGGTTCTCAGCCCTGCGTGACGGCCGCCTTTACCCCAGAACTAGCGTCTGGTACTCATTTCAGTTACAGGCTGAGTCGACCCCAGGGCCATAGTGCCGCCAGAAGGTTTGGGTCAGTTTAAAAATCCTGACCCCACCGGGACTCGAACCCTCG
The DNA here is from genome assembly GCA_030220185.1 of Diploptera punctata. Lineage (NCBI taxonomy): Eukaryota > Metazoa > Arthropoda > Insecta > Blattodea > Blaberidae > Diploptera > Diploptera punctata. Next base: position 3,975,509 of record JASPKZ010008378.1, read on the forward strand.
ACCTTCCGGCTTGTAGCGCAGTTCCTTAACCACTACGCTACGGCGTGCCCCTTAAGTAAAGTGATCCCACAACAGGCCCGGAGGCCCTTGGGGTAGTAGGAGGTTAAGGCTCCCACTTTTTCTAGACAATCGGCACTTTGTCAGCCGGGTTGTCAGCCCTGCGTGACGAGTTTGTTCTGTATTTCTCTATTGTTGTGTTTAATTCCTCTACTTTTAGTTGATGTCTTATTTGTTAATGATATTTTTATAATCATTGATATGTAGCCCTTTTCCGATAGTAAAAGTAATAATGGCTGATAATATAATAATTGAAAGGTCCAAAAGCAACAAAAACATTAATTTATGTCGAAACTAAATTTTAGAGTGAGCCCCATAACTCTTACAAAATAACTGAGTTATATAGAAATAAGAACGCTAATAATAATTTAGTCCACGTCTGTGCTGCCTTGTCACGCAACGGGCCCGGGTACGATTCCCGGTCGGGACAGGCTCCTGGGTGAGTTTTTTTTCGAGGCTTTTCCTCGCCTGTATGACAAATGTCAGGAAGCTAAGGGCCCAACGGTCCCCGAAAATCATCCGGTCATGATCATCATTATCATTATCATCATCCTTCACCGGTGTGAAAAGCAATGGGAAGCTACCACTTCTATTGTTCCCTAGTAAAGCAGCAAAGCATAGCATGAAAATGCTATGAATGCAGTGAAATACCTGCACTCGGACAGAATTATTATGGATGGATGGAATAGTATTTTTTTTCACATTGTCTTCACTAATTACTACATGTAACTATCTCACTGCTACTATCAAACCCCGAGATCCATGTTAACGCAGACATAAGCTCTCCTTACATTCCTATCCTGAACTATTTTTTTCAATCATTCCCTTTATGATTAACATCCATCAAGAAACAATTAATGTTATTCTCTCATTTAAATTACTACATAAATATAGCTACTTTCAAAAAATATATACACAAGTTTCACCACAGCTGTTCCTGTTTTCGATTCAAACACTCTTCTTAACTAACATCACTAGTATTATCTAACCCGTAGGTTCATGGCTACGCGGACATAAGCTCTCCATACATACCTGTCCTGAGCTAATGTTCTCCAATCATCCCATGTATAATCTAATTCTCTCAAATAATAGTTAGTTATTCTCGCACCTCGTTCTTGGTCTACCAACTGGGCGTTTCCCTCTGGTTTTCCTACAAGAAGTTTCCATGGACGTCTTTGATTCCCATTCGTGCCACATGTCCTGCCCATCGCAGTCTACGAGACTTAACTGTTCTTATTATATCTGGATTCCTATAAAGACCACGTAATTTACTGTTATGTAAGTCTTTTCCACTCACCTGTCTGTTCATCCCTCTTTGGTCCAACATTTTTCTTAAGAAATTTATTCTCAAATACTCGTAATCTCCTTTCCTCTCAAACACTCTTGTTCGTGACTTTATTGCAATAATTAATTAAAATTCCAAGCAGAAATCAAATACTGAAGACAGAACCTTATATATAATAGCATACACCCATAGGCCTAGGCTGTCCATATCAGCGAGGCAGAGTGAAATATTACGTTCCGCAAAGTGATATATTTTCCTCTTCTTGATCGATCTAACAAGGGAACTGTCAACCTACCTTAAAATTTCTCCCAGAGAAGCGCTGTGATGTACCATGGCCGTTTCAAACAAATTATGTGCCGCTTTCAACTGCAAGGCACTAAAAATCCAGGGCCAAATCTCTCATTTAAACTTCAGGGAAGTACTACAACTCTTCATTTGATGGGTTGGATAATACCTTACTACCAGCCGTCCGCGCTGCACCGGCCTCACTCCACTCCGCTCTAAGTGAAGCAGCTAGTTCATCTGCTACGCACAGCGGGTTGTCATTGCTGGGTTCTAGCTTCGATTTTTATGCCTTGCAGTTATAAACGGCACACATTTTTTTGGACACGACCTTGGTACATCACAACGCTTCTCGGGAAGGAATTTCAAGATAGGTTTCGGCATGCAATGGTTGACTGTTCCCTTGTCATAAATTTATTTACGAAAACTTGTAATTTATTTTAAATTGCTGTAAGGGTTTCACTTCAATATAAAATCACTGATTTAACATCGGTGTTAAAAGTTTGGGCCTTTATTTTAAGAGAGATTTGTCGAAATTTCCATAGCGCGATTGTAGATTTTTGTTTCTCCGTTCCTGCCTCCTTATCTTCATCCGATCCTATATGGTAGGGCTACTACCCACATAACTAACTCACTGGAAATATCGAACCTGTAGGTTCATGGCCGCACGGACATAAGTTCTCCATAAATCCCTATTCTGTGCCAATTGTTTCCAATCATCCCCTGTACAATCTGCTTCCCTCAAATCATAGTTATTATTCTCTCACCTCATTCTTGGTGTGCCTATTGGGCGCTTGGCACTTTCCCTCTGATTTTCGTATAAGGAGTTTCCAAGCACTACTTTCATTAGCCATTCGTGTCACATGTCCTGTACATTGCAGTCTATGAGACTTAACTCTTCTTAATGTATCTGATTTCTCATAAAGGTCAGATAGCTTACTGTTATGAAAGTCTTCTCTATTGAAAGTCTTCTTATTCGACTGTGTGTCTCTTTGGTCCAAAAATTTTCCTAAGAATGTAGTCTTAAATACTCGTAATCTTGTCTCCTCCTTAAAGTAAGAGTGCATGTTTCGCATTCATATAATATAAATGGGAAGATAACGGTTTTATATGTTTTCAGTTTAATGTTTTTTATAGAAGTTGGGACGACAAGAGGTCCTGAAATGCGTAATAGCATGAATTAAGCCTATGTTTAATTTCTTTTCTGCACCTAATTCTTGTTTGTGATTATTGTTCGTAGGTATGCCTCTTTGAATTCAGACGTTCTTCAAAATTTCTCTCATCTGCTGTCCATTTCCATCATATAACGCAATTGTATGTGTGAACATATATTTGATTTTATCGACTTTTACTTCCAGTCCCAATTTCTTAGTGTTAATCAATAGAATGTGCATGTTGACCCTTAGTATCGCCTAATATTACTACATCATCAGCATAAAACAACAGCTTATTGACTAACATACACACAAATATATTTACCTCTTCTATTTATTTATTTATTTATTTATTTATTTTGCCACAAATAATTTTCTTTGAATTTTATTTTTTATTCTAATTTATTTTGTATTCATTTAAAGCAAACCGATCTAATAGAGTTTTCAATTTTACTAACATAATAGGGCAAATGCACACACTAATGAGTAACACTAAGAAATTAGGACTGGAAGTAAATATCAATAAAACTAAATATATGGTCACACGTAGAAATACATGATATAAGGAAATGGACAGCTAATGAAAAATGAGGGAAATTTTGAGGAAGTGGCTGAATTCAAATACCTAGGAACAATAATCACAAATAGGAATGAGATGCACAAATAAATTAAACATAGGCTCAATTCTGGAAATGTGTGCTATTATGCATTGCAGAGACTTTTGAAGTCCCAACTCCTTTCAAAAAACATTAAACTGAAAATATATAAAACTAATATTCTACCAGTTATATTGTATGGGTGCGAAACATGGACTCTTACTTTAAGGGAGGAAAGGAGATTACAGGTATTTGAGAATAAAGTACTTAGGAAAATTTTTGGACCAAAGAGAGATGAACAGACAGGTGAATGGAGAAGACTACATAATAATGAACTACATGGTTCTTTATAGGAAGCCAGATATAATAAGAACAGACAAGTCTCGTAGACTGCGATGGGCAGGACATGTTGCACATATGGGGAATGAAAGACTTGCATGAAAGCTTCTTGTAGGAAATCCAGAGGGAAAACGCCCAGTTGGTACACCAAGAATGAGGTGGGAGAATAACATTAACCATGATTTGAGGGAAGTAGATTATACAGGAAATGATTGGAAAGGATTAGCTCAGGATAGGAATGTATGGAGAGCTTATGTCCGCGCGGCCATGAACCTACGGGTTCGATAGTGCCAGTGAGTAAGTAAGTAATAGGGCAAATGGATGTGACTCTCGGACATCGTATATTCACGTTTGAAAGTTATTTAAGAACTGGACGATTAATGGGAGGAGTTTGTCGTTCGATGCGGCCTGTGTGTGTGTGTGTGTGTGTGTATGTGTGTGTGTGTGTGTGTGTGTGTGTGTGGATTAATATCATCGCTTGGACTATTCACAATTGAATCCTTTCAGATCTAATTTTCAGTTTTGATTCGGAAAACAAAATTCCGGGTAAGTCGATCAGAATTGGTCCCCTGTAATGCATTTTTTTTCGAATTCTGTATTTTCTTTTAAAAAAGTTGGTGCAGAGCTATGGGACCTGCACTGGTTTGAGTTCCTATCAGGAAGACATTTTTTCATGGGGCTGCTCCAAATACTGTTAATATTACTGTGGTCGGCAATGAAGTTCAAGCTTTAGTGATCACTGTTGAAACTGGATGGGTTTTTAAAAACTTGACGCAGTACGTACAGTAAATTGGTTATCAGGAAAAAATAAAAATTTGATCACATCTTAATTACAAAGTATAACTTACTGGAGTTGAAAGTGATAAACGTATTCGTTGGCTAAACATTGAGAAATGTTCACAGGTTAGTTGAAATCGTTTTATTCAAATAAATTGTTTGCCCAGGGTTTATTTAAAGAGCTTAGGAAACTTTTTTTGGAACAGAGAAAGACGAACATACAGATAAATGGAAGAAACTACTTAACAATTACCTACGTGATGTTTATGGGAAATCAGATTTAACTCTCTTAATTTAGAAAGTAGTTAATAAATTTATTTGTTGAAATTCTCTCAATGAATTAAGTCACCGCATGTGGCACAACTGAGAAATGGAAGAGGAGGTATGAAAAAATCTTGTAGGAAAACCTGAGGGAAAATACGCAGTAGGTAAGCCAAGATTAAGGCAGGGAAATAGCATTAATCATGATGATGATGATGATGATAATAATAATGATGATAATAATAATAATAATCCATCCATAGTAATTCTGCCCGAAGGCAGGGCAGGTCCTTCATTGCAATCATAGCATTTGCATGCTATGAATGCAGCTTTACTACGGAATTGTAGGTGCGGTAGCTTCCCGTTGCTTTCCACACCGGTGAAGGATGATGATGATGAAGGTCATATGATTTCGGGGACCGTTTGGGCCTTAAAGTTTTCCTGACATTTGTCTTACAGGTGAGGAAAACCCTCGATAAAAAACCTCACCCAGAAAAATTGCTCCGACCAGGGATCGAACCCGGGCCCGCTGCGTGACAAGGCAGCACGCTACCTCGAGACCACAGCGGTGGACATAATAATAATGATAATAATAATAATGATAATAATAATAATAATAATAATAATAATAATAATGCTTTATTTTAGCTGGCAGATTTAAGGCCTTCTCTTCCACTCAACCAGCGATTAGTAGAATTATACAAAAATGCCATACTTATTACAATTTTAAAATATTATTAAAATACAGACTAAACAAAGTACAATGATGATGTGATCTAATATTAGCTAATACTAACAAAAACGTGGAATGTAATAAAATTAAAATGATATAAATAAAGTAAGTAGCTTCCTAGATGATTATTTACAGAATGCTGTACATAGTTGTTATGCAGTTAATGTTTTCATTGTGTCGAACTTAGGATATCAGTTAATTTGGATTTAAATAATTACGATTGACAGTACCTGACATCACTGCGTAGTGATGAGTGAGGTAAATTATACAATGAATGATAGCTCATGGATAGGGGTGTACGGAGAGCTTATATCCGCATAACCACGAACTTCCTAAAATGGCGCAATTATTCTTTCCATACTACACTTACAAGTAACAATTTATTAATCTCATCATCTATTTATTAGTGATACTCAATTTAAATCTAAATCCTAAAAATGCTTGAGCATCCCGTAGGCCTACTGTATATTCACTCTTTAACTAAAACCCAGTGCTTCCTTGATTCTTCTGTATGTTAACGTCGTCGATTCACTGTCCTTTATTGCATTAGATGAGAAAGTATAAGTCAAAAGCAAATGAATTAACGAAACCTCCGATTGAGGGTCTTTCCACTTTTCAGCGGTTGCCCTTTACCAGCCGGCTGCTGGCCCTTCACATCCACATGTGTCAATCACAGAGGTAGATGATCAACAGCCAGTGTAGGGGTGACATGTGGTTAGCATGTCGAGTCCCCCAGCCGTTATAGCTGGTTCCTCAACCTGGAGCCGCTACTTATTGTAGCTACCCAATTGCCTCACGATGCTGGGTGGGCACCGGTCCCATACTGGCCGAAATACCATGAGAAAATTTCTTCCCCATGGAGACTCGAACCAGCGCAAGTCCCGTAGCTCTGCGCCAAGGAACGAAACCTTAAATTGGCAAATGCTATCTTCTCTACAACATGGGTTTTCACAAATGCGGCTATGAGTACCCATTGGGTGTATCAATTATATATTGGTTCCAAGGAATTGCCTTTTTGCCCCGCTGATTTGGAAATGAACAACGAAAAATCGTCTTCTTCTTCTTCTTCTTCTTCTTCTTCTTCGGCTTTCCCCCACTTATAGGTTTGCCGTCTTCGGTTTCCATTTATCTCTATCATTCCAATCTCCCTCTTCCAAATTCCTATCCTCTATTATTGTTCTGACGTAGGTTTTCCATTTCCATCTTGGCCAGCCACGTTTATTTCTTCCAGGGGGTGACCATTCGTATATATTTTTTGGCCATCTTTCATTTTCCATTTTTTGTACATGGCCATACAATTTAAGCGTTTGATTTTCAATCCTCTTAACAACAGAAGTGGTGACCTTCATTTCTCTCCAAAGGAATTCATTTCTTATTTTATCCTGTCTTGTTTTTTTGGAGGCTTCTTCTAAAATAATCGAATTCAACTGTTCTAATTTTATTCTTTTGTAATTCCGTCAAAGACCAAGTTTCACTTCCATATGACAAAATATTCTGTATTATGCTCTTATACATTTTCATTTTAGTTTCCTTTGTAATATTGTTGTTCCAAATTACTCCATGTAATGTCTTAGTTGCATTTTTTGCCATTGCAATTTTAGCCTATACATCTCTCTCACAGGTACCGAAACTTGTAATTATTGACCCAAGGTATTTAAAAAAATTCACTTTTTTTTTATTTTCCCTGTTTCAAGTATGAGGTCATCCACATCCTTTCCCAAACACATATATTCTGTGTTCTGTAAATTTATATTCAGTCCCCATTTTTTATATTCTTCCATTAATTTATTTATCATATATTTCATATCATCTTCATCCCCTGCAAAAATTATTTGATCATCTGCAAACAACAATGAATGCAGTACTTTTCCTCCTATAGGAACACCCATTTCAGAACATTTTTTATACCACAAGTTAAGAGCCTGGTCTAAATAAATGTTAAAATGGATTGGTGACAAACTGCATCCCTGCTTAAGGCCTTTATTCACTGTGAATTCCTCTGTTAAATTATTCTGTATATTTACTTTAGCTTTTGTATTACTATAGATCCTCCTAACAATATTAATCCATTTATCACAGATATTCATATTTCTCATTGCCATCCATAACAATGTCGAGGTACACTATCATATGCCATCTCTAAATCAATAAAGGTCATATGTAGTTCTTTATTTTTTGCTAGGATTTTCTCTTGTAATTGTCTAATACAGAAAATATTATCAATACATGATCTTCCACTCCGGAATCCACATTGTTCTTCTCTTAAGTTATATTTTATCTCCTTAAGTTTAAAATTTATAATTTTACTAAAAATCCTAGCTGTTGAAGGTATAACGCTTATACCTCTGTAATTGGAACACAGTTTTTTATCACCTTTTTTAAAAATAGGAGTAATGTACGATAAATTCCAGTCTTCTGGGATATCGTCTCCAATTTCAATTTTATTAAAAAGTTTTGTTAAAAATATTACTAAAATATCTCCTCCATGTTTTAGGAGTTCCGTCTGAATATTTCCTGGTCCTGGTGCTCTCCCATTTTTTGCCTCTTTCAAAGCTCTTTTAACTTCATCTTCTTTTATCTCTGGAGTGTCAAATTTATATTCTACATCCATATCTTGAAGTTGAAACTCATTTCTATTTTCTTGAAGTAAACCTTTATAATGTTGCATCCGTTCTGATGGTCTTATCAACTGAATATTTATCTTCTTTCTTTCTGATTTCCTGATATTTTGGATTTAGCATATCCAATCGAATGATCTATATTCGAGCATATATTATCCCAGTACTCATTTTTTGTTCTTCTCACTTCCGCCTTTGTTTTATGTTTTAAAGTGATATATTCATTTCGAGATGTTGTTGAGTGATCTGATAACCATTTCATCCGTGTTTTCTTTTTTTCGTCTACTAATTTTTTAATATCTTCATTAAACCATTCATTATTTCTTTTTACTTCTAGATTTTCTGTCCCAAGTGCTTCTAAAGCTGCTGAATGTATACTTTCCTTTAGTTGATCATACATTTCCACTGCAGATTTATTTAAATTTAAATTAAGTTTTTGTTTTAATCTTGATCGAAAAATATTTTTTATACTCTCATCATAGAGTAAACTTACTTTATATCTTTGTTCATTCAAAGGGGTTGTGTTTATTCTGTCTTCCGTTACTTCAATATCTTGTTTTTTCCTACTAGTTAATATGAATTTTCCGCAATCTGGTTTTCTATACACTCTAACATCTTTCACTATCATGTCACATTTTTGTTTCACAATTAAATAGTCAATTCTTGATTTGAGACTTTTTGTTGACTGTTCCTATGTGTATTTATGTATTTCTCGATGTTGGAAGAAACTATTCATTATCATATAGCCATGTTGTTTACATAAACTTATCAATCTATCTCCATTGTCATTTTCCACTTTTCCCCCAAATGGTCCAATCACTTCATCTTTCATTCTACTTCCTACTCGACTATTAAAATCTCCTGTTATTATTACTTCTTGATGTTTTTTTATTTTGTCCAAAATTTCTGAGAGTTTGTCAAAAAATTCATTTTTCTCTATGGTTGTTGCATCCTCATTTATGGCATATACTCCTATTATTATAAGCTCTATCCGAAAAAGTTTGAGATTTAACTTAAGACACTATATTTTTACCAACTTAATTTTTATCAAAATGGATATACCTCTTTTTGCTCTACTAGTTTTTGGTACTCCACTCCAGATATATGTATAATTTCCTAGTTTTTCCTGTCCTCTCCCTTAAATTGGCAAACATTAATTTTTTCGAGTCAGTTATTTAAGTGTGGCGGACCGCCATGAAAATGAAATCACGTACAACTGTTATTAGATAGAGGATATTGTGTAATTCGACACAAATTTAAGTAATCTCTCCTCGTTTCTTTTCTTTCGTTTTATTAAAACTATTAAATGAATTAATTAATGTATTTTATAGGATACATTTTCTACTTTAAGGGTTAAATACATCGTTATGTAGAGAAAGCTGCATTACTACAAACTTGTAGAAAAAGTTTCTTTCATTCTTAATGCTGTATATGGAAGGGTTGTTTAGGGAAGCCGCAGGCAGGAAGGGTGCTTGTTCGCACCCCCAGTTTCTGGCCCCTCGTTATAAACTATTGTTCAGTCCACTTGCGCCTGTACACTACCTGCCTCCAAGCAAACCTATGAACTTGTGCTTCTGTACTATGTCTAGAATGCCTGAAAATTATATCAATATATTTATCTATACTGTTCTGCCCGAGGGCAGGTCTTTTACTGCAATCTTGGCATTTTCATGCTATGCTTTGCAGCTTTACTAGGGAATTATGTATGTGGTAGCTTCCCGTTGCTTTCCACAACGGTGATGATGGCCGGATGATTTCCGGGGACCGTTAACATTTGTCTTACAGAACCCGGACCTGCGGTGGACTTTTATATCTTTATATCAAAACAACATGTAAAAAGATTAAAATAACAGTAACACCCTTAGAGGTGAGAGGGAATTGACATATAAAAATAATAGAAAGGGATCGATATTAATGTCAAATCCATTGTTTTTCAGGTTCATAATGTAATTGCTGACATCCCCTGTGGCATTTAAGCCCACATTTGATTCTCATAGCACCCGTAAGGGCGGTGGGGCGTGATAAGAGAGTGAGAAATAAAATGTAAAATAAATTGACCAAGATTAGTATTGGATCCTTAGTCTTCGCATGTTTAATCTTATTGCAGATGCCATTTAAGTATAAATCCTGGAGGTGAGAGGGGGTGAAGTCTAAAAATGATCGAAAACGACTGGTATTATTGAATCCATAATTTTCTTGGCCATTAAGCTAATTGGTGACAGTTTTGATGGCAATTAAGTTAATTTTGATATATATTGCATCCCTGGAGGGTTGAGGTGATTGGAAGGTGTGAAAGAAAATGTCCAAAATTACTAATGTCGAATCTAGAGTTTTCGTGGTTGCTAAGCTGTTTGGTGACGATCTCAAAGATATTTAAATCCACATTTGACCTCTAGCTCTCCTAGGAGGTGAGATGTAAACAATAATCATAAGCAACCGATATTAGTGTCAAATGCAAAATTTTCGGGGTCGATAATATGAATAGCGATATTATCGTTACCGTAAGTCTACAAATTGTACCGCATCGGTTTGAGGAGTGAGAACGGGTGAAACATTAAATGTCCAAAATGACAGATTACTGTCTATCCATAGTTTTTTTTTCGGGTCACTAACTTTTGGTGTCAAGAAGGTTTAGGTAAGTTAATACACGGGGAATGTAGAGTAATTAACTACCGCATTTTATTTTCCCTTATTTAGTGCCTCAAGTTGTCATTCAACATTCCTGGTATTCTCTGGCGTAATTGTAACCCACTTCTTAGGTTGGTGCGCCTGATGATGTTGATAGTTGTGCACCAGGAGAGTCTTAATCCTATACCTAATCTAAGGAGAATATGAATGATTATGATGGTCATATGATGGTAGAGGACTGTGTGGACCTTAAAAGTTTTCTGGCATTTGTCTTACAGGTGAGGAAAAACCCCGAAAAGACCTCACCCATGAAACCTGACCCTATCAAAACTCGAATTCAGGCCCCTAACCAAATCATGGGAAAAGATAATGTATAGGGCATTTGGTTTTTCTTTATCGTTGTCTTGCAGTGAAAGACAGAGTTAAAACTGTCAAACCAGCTCTTGGGCTAATATAGTTACTGTAATTACTTGTAGAGTTTACCACGGTCGACTATAGTGATTATGCTCCTTGCCTCTGTTCCTGAGGGTCGGGGGCTCAAACCCGGCCGAGGTCAGTGCATACGTAAAATATTCCTATGATATATGTGTAATTATTATAATATCTATAAAGGTTCCGGTTGGCTTAAAATTTCTTGAAAATTTTTATCTTTAAGGGGGGTAGAATTTAAGTTGGAAAATATCTAATTTGCAATTATTTTTTAGGATGAAAAAACATCCTCCGGGAAGGAGGGGTCCCGAGTCTGAAGATTTCAGACTCGTAAAAGATCCTTAAGCCTGAATAAAAATACCTCTAAGCAAAATTTACTGACCACAACATCCTAGTAATACTTCAGTTGCTTGCTAGATGTCTCATTGGGTCGGTGTGTTGACCACATACCATTCATGACATCTATGGACAAATAAGCATTGTGCGGGTTGTATAACTACTATTGATAAACCACGCTCTGCGCAACCATTTGTGCGGGTTGCAACCTCGCTGCCTGCTACCTTTTGGTGCAGAGTAGATCGTCTTTTTGTTTCCGTTGCTTCTACTGGCGTAGATTTCATTACATCCAAGGTTATAAATCACAAAGCTTTGCCCCGGGCCCATAGGAGGCAAAGATTGATTCATCTTTCTTTCCTAAGCACTTAAGCATAAATCAATAATAGTTCTCAAAACACCAGAGTGACTTAAAATGAATGTTTTCATTATAATTATTAATCAGGAAAGCTAGACAGAAAAATAAAGGGAGCTAGAATGATCTCCTAAATAAGTGAGTTTCCGTACAGGAATATCAAACAGCAACATGCACATAAATCACTTGAACATTAAATTGGGTAAGTATAAAAATGATATTTAATGTAAACAATAAGTCTGAAGTAAAAAACATAACAAAGATAAACATTTGATCATTCAACAAAAGTAAATAAATAATAATACTTTTACATGACAAAAAAAAAAATATCATACCTCACACCACATTCATACTAGAGTCCAAGCCAGGGTGGCTTTCCCCGGTCTTCAGGACCAACTTAAACTCCGCCGTTCGCGGCTCCAGACGACCATGTCAACTTAAAGTTCCGATCCAAACATGGATGAAGGAATGAAATGAATGAATGAATGATAACGTTCTCGCTGTGCATAACGTATTTGAGCGTTCCGAGGTAGAAGGGGAGATGCGCCGCAGAAACAGCGCACCAGGAGAGGTAAAAAGGGAGAGTGGGGGTAGATGCATAGAGAAAGGATATTGGCATAGTCCACGAATCTTACTGTCCAGGGAGGATTACGACACTACAGTAGTGAACCGAAAATCACACTTTCGGTTCAGCATAACTAAATTAACTTTGTGTTGTAATTCTTAATGGAGAGGCTAAGGCCCAACATTGGGCTACGTCATTGTAGATGTAGAATAACTTGTAGAATGGAATGCGTTTCGCACCGGCAACAGCTACGGAAAGCACATGGCGTCAGTTGCCTTAGAAGCAAGTGACCTCGGCTACTAAATGGAACAACCCCCTCCAAATAGTCGTGTGGAAAATAGTACATGACCTTGAGCGGTAAAGTATGACCAAATTATAGACGCCCTTCTTTTTATACACTGGCATAACTTGTTATTACCGGTGGTGAAAATAGAACTCTTCTGTGCCATCCCACAAAGCGCGCACATTAGAAGCACGGGCATGAAGAAGAAAACGTGAACAAAGGAACCAACCCACATTCTCACTTCATTATTACAAGGGAACTCTCAATCATTGCATCACGAAACCGACCTTGAAATGTTTTTTCCCAGAGAAGGGAAGCGTTGTGATAAACCAAGGCCATGTTCAAAATAAGTGCCGTTTTTAACTGCAAGGCATATAAATCGAAGCTAGAATCCGACTATGGTAACCTACTGTACGGAGCAGATGGAGTGAAGTGAGACGGGACGCGACGCCGACACAGCAGATAATGAAGGTTATCCAGTCTAGCAATTCAGGAGTTGTATTACTTCCGTATAGTTTAAATGAAATATTTAGCGCTGGATTTTAGTGCCTTGCAGTTTACAAATGACATATTTTTGTTGGGACGGCCTTTGAACATCACAACAGTTCTTGAAAGAAATTTCAAGGTAAGTTTCGGCATTCAGTGGTTAATAGTTCCCTTGTTAGTATACTCATTGCCTCTGGATCTCACTTTACCACATAGCGAGTTGTTAGATAGAATACACACAAAAAAACGTAATTGGTTTGAACATATACAAAGAATGCCAAATAATCGTTTATCAAAACAGCTGCTTCATTATAGGCCTCTAGGCCGAAGAAATGTAGGAAGACCAAAACGTCGTTGGAGGGACGACCTGCACCTGCAGCATATAGTGCACCGGGAAGCGGAACGGGCCAACAGGCCCATACCTTGAAGATGATGATGATGAGTTGTTAGATTGTATACTTGTGACAGTTTAAGAGCTTTTCTTTCGATTGTGTACTTGTGACAGGTTAAGCGCTTTACGGTGTGTTGTTTTTTCATTGTATGACTATAACTCGCTTAAGTTAAAGGTACGTACACATATGCGCGCCGCGAACACGAACGGCGCGCGCGCGGCGCGTGTTATGTTCGTCGAAATTATTAATTTCAACGAACCTCCTGCGATCCATAGGAAACCCACAAACCTTGAGTAGACATTTTGCAGAGCAGGTGTAACCAACCATGTCTATTCCATTTCCGTTCTCCCGCTTGTCCTGCATTCTTCCCCAAAAATAGGGACTTTTTTTTAAAATGCCGCGGGACGCGGGACAAATTGTTAAAAATCGGGACTGTCCCGCCAAAATCGGGACGTCTGGTCACGCTTATTACTTATTACATCTTATAACCTTTATTTATACTTTTTCAAATATTATAGCATTAAAGGAATTTAAAAAAATATGTGATTTGTATATATATATTTAAAATTATTAAGAATCTATCTCACCATAACATGACATTAATTTTTAATAAAGATGTACATGATTATTATACTAGAGGTTGTACTTTATTGCACAAAGATACTAGTTTCTCAAAAAAAAAAGGTATAAAAGGGATTCGTTATGCATTAATCAACCATTACAATAACTTACCTATTGAATATCAACATTTCACGAATGTTAAACATTTTTCTAATTGTATTAAAAATATTTTTTCTCATTGCTTTCTTAGTTAATTTTGTTAATTTTATTATTATTAATATTATCCTGTTTAAATATTGTATTTATATTGTGCATCTATAGTAGTTTGTATTACTTAAACCTATGCCTGAATTTGTTTTCTTTGTTTTTATTGTTAATTGTTTTATGGCCATTAATTTTTGTATATATTGCCCCTTAACATGAGCAGTCTTGCTCTTTGGAGTCTTCGAAGAAATAAATAAATAATTAGTAATAAATGTGTTTATATATTGTATTGTTTTGTGATACTTCATACATAATATTATGAAATGAACGTCTTAAATAAATAATGTTTTCTAAATAATTCTAATTTATTCATACAATTACAGTACACACGAAAAAAAAAAAAAAAAACAGGCATCTCCTTTCAATGATTTTTTAAAATGATCCTTATGTTGAGGATCCCACAATAATTGCTTGTTTCTATAAATATCAATAAGTTTTAACATGTTTTCCTCTGACCACTCCATACTCAAATAATAGGTGCGCACCGAAAACAACGAACCTCTCAGGTACCCGTCCAAATCTAAACAGCGAACCATCAAAGTGTTTGTGGAAAAAACCGACAATGAGTGGATCGTGGTGGGAGACGCGCGCGCCGTTCGCGCGCACCTTAAAACCCCGTCCAAATCTGACGAACATGGTGCGCGCGTGCCGCGCGGCGCGCAAGTGTGTACGTACCTTAAGACTGATGGGGAAGTGTGTTAGCGCTAGTGTGTGCCAAACTACTACCTCTTTAGGAAATATAATTCCTAAAAACAAGCGAATATCATTAAATGGTTGTCAAATTAGCCATTTAGTCAACAACTGCTGTAGGTGCCGGATCATTTAAAATCACAGTGTTTGCCATCTCTCTATTACCAGCTTCATAGTGCAGCGGACGGGAATTGGCGACATGTGACGAGGAAGGCAAGGGAAGGACAGTTCATTCCCCAGTAGTAACATGGTTGCCGGATTATTCAGTTGGTCAACGACTGCTGCAGATGTCGGATCATTTAAAAGCATACAATTTGCTAGCACTCCCCTCCCAGTCAAATAACACAACACGGGAGACAGGAAGTGGCAACTTAGTAAGAGAAAGAAGAGTATCGACAGGACGTTCCTAGCATATTTTCCGCGTGCAGATTTAATTTGGGCGAGTAATACATGTGCTATACACCCGTCCCTTCACCATTCTACGATGAGGGATGATATAGGGATGACGTAGTGGTATACGTATATTAACTTTACTATCTAACATCTCTTGGTTAACTCTTGTTTTTTTCGACCCTGACGCTATTAGGGGGCATCCGAGGGCTAGGGAAGTCTTTCCTTTCTTCCATTTCTTCTTTCCTTTATTTTCTTTTCTTCTCCAGAAAAGCCTGACCAGAGGCTATAAGATGGCAGCCCCATCACTGGTCTTGCCTTCCTTTGGCCAGCAACCAATCGAAGGGACTATTATTATGCTTTCAAGTCTTATACGAGAATTTCCCGGAAGGATCAAACTAATGACGACCAAAGCATGAAAAAGGACAACTCTTGGAAGAAAAAAAATATTTTGCTTTTTAGCACATGGAATGTACAAGGGATTAACTATAAAGATGATCAATTAGATGATATATTGTGCAAAAAGGGGATTTCATTAGCTGTAATATCAGAAACAAAAAAGAAATTACAAGGCACCAAAGAAACTCAAAATTACATTCAGTTTTATAGTGGTGTAAAAAAACATATTCATGCACAAGCAGGAGTAGCCGTTATGATTCACAAACGATTTAGAAATTCAATACATAGCTATACTTTTTGGAATGAAAGAATAATTCAAATCCGAATAAACGAATAAAATTATCTCTAGGATACTTAACAATGATAGGTATATATGCACCTGTAGAAGGAGATGAAGAAGAAAGTGAAAAATTTTATCATGACTTCCAGAAAGTTATTTGCACAATTAATAATAATGATATGATTATAATTTTGGGTGATTTAAATGCCAGAATTGGTAATACTAAATTTGATACATATATAGGACCATATGGAGAGCAAACCTGTAATAGAAATGGCTTACGGTTAATTGATTTTGTCATGTTTAATCAATTCACAATAATGAACTCAGTATTTAACCACAAGGATAGTCACAAATATACATGGGAAGCCAGGGGTCTTAAATCAATAATTGACTACGCTATATGTAATAAAAAATTAGCATCTAAAGTTCTTGATACAAGAGTTTACAGAGGACCTGAAATCGAATCAGACCATTACTTACTTGTTTGTCCAATTCGTATGCCACCGAGATGGAAAAATAAAAATAAAATTAATAATGTAAAATTTGAAAAAGTGGACTATACTTATAAAGTAAGTCTTTTCCGAGATCCCACTATTACCTGGCTATACAAATGCAGATTAGATCGTCTAGTTCAAAGAAACACCGGTTGGTGAAAATATTGAAGAAAGAATGGCTTGCTCTACAAAGTATTTTGACACAAGCAGCAAATGAAAGCCTGGGTATCAAAACCAAATGGAATCGAAAAAAGAGGACTACGGATATGGGATGAAAACATAAAAAAAGTAATTGATGATAAACGTGAAGCATACAAAAAATTTCTGTCTACAAAAAAAGATGAAGATAAAGTAGAGTATCATAGGAAGAGAGCCATAGCTAAAATTGAAGTTCGCAAAAAACATAGACAAAGCTGGGAACAATTTGTCTCATTTTTGGAAAATGATATCACTAGGCCTCAACCAAAAATATATAAAGTTTTAAAAAATTTAAATAATGATTCAAGAGAAAATGCACATTTAAATTGTATATCTAAAGAATCTTGGCTTACCAACTTTCATCATTTATGGACACAAAAGGATGATTTATTACAAATACCAATCTCTAATAACACTGCTTTGGAACAAATTTCTATACATGAATTAACTGATGTTGTTAAATCATTAAAAAGTAACAAAGCTCCCGGAGAAGACCACATTAATCAAGAATTATTTAAATTTTCAACTAAAATTTTTTTAGACAGATTTCTTATTCTCCTTAATATGATATGGGAAGGACAAGAACCACCACAAAGCTGGAACAAATCCATTGTAATACCAATCTTCAAAAAAGGAAGTCGCTAAATCAAAGATAACTATCGTGGAATTAGCTTGTTGAACTCTGGATATAAAATTTATGCTAATATAGTTAAGAATAAATTGAGGAAAATTTATGAAAATATAATTGGAGAAGAGCAGAATGGATTCAGAAAGGGTAGATCTTGTACAGATGGTTTCTTTACTCTAAAACTACTATTAGAAAAGCACAAGGAATTCAATATAGAAACTCATATCGCCTTCGTTGACTTCATAAAGGCTTTTGACAAAGTAGACAGAAATATATTACTACAAATTTTAGCTGATGATAAGGTTCCACAACAATATATTACTAATATCTTCAACATCTATAAAGATAATGAAATCTCTGTTAAACAAGATGGCAAATTATCTTCTTGGGAAAAGATCAACACTGGAGTAAGACAGGGATGTGGACTTTCACCGGTGCTTTTCATTATATACATGAATAAATTAATAAATGAATGGAGGAAAACACAACGAGGATATATACCCATCAATAGGAACCTCAAACTCGATGCTATTCTTTTTGCAGACGATTTAGCTCTTCTGGCACTTTCCGAAAATGATTTGCAACGATCAATTTATAATTTACAAAAAATAGGTGCCAAATTTAATATGAAATATCAATTAACAAAACTAAAATTATGACATTTCATGGGAAGGACCCCATACAAAGTAAAATCTGTCTCCAGAATAAAATTTTAGAGAGATCTAATCAATTTAAATATCTTGGATATTATCTCTCTATCTGGGATGAAAAGGATATCCCAGAAAAAGTTACTAGTTATAATAAAAGTTTAGGAATTATTAATCAAGTTATGAAACCATCCCTTGTACAGAAAAACACCAGATTACGTTTATATAACACTTTGGCTAGACCAGTGTTGACCTATGGTAGTGAAGCATGGACACTAAGAAAACAACATGAAAGCAGAATAACGGCTTGTGAAATGAGATTCATGCGCAGAACAGCGGGTTACACCAGATGGGATCGGAAAAGGAACGCCGATATCTTAAAAGAATTGAAGACTACGCCAATTTTGGAATATATTAAACAGTACCAACTAAATTGGAAACGCCATCTTGAAGGAATGAGTTCAAATCGGATCCCCAAAGCTGTTTATAATTATATACCAAGAGGACGAAGATCACTGGGCCGTCCTATGAAACGCTGGAGGGAAAATTTTCTATAGGATCGTAACAGGCCTTGGCCTAATACTTGGAAGGAAGAAGAAGATTTATTTATATATAGATTTTCAATGTTTACAAATCTTTCTGGGCCTGAAGTTTTATTTTCCTTCTCCACTCGTCTCTATGCATCCACTCCATGTCCTCCAGCCCTCTTGTTGTCATTCCAGTTCTTACTTCTTGTATCCACGAGTTTCGAGGTCTTCCTTTCCTTCTTCTTCCAGGTGGACACCATGTCCCAAACCAGGTTAGAAAAGGATGGGGCCAGGAGTAACAACCTCGTTAAAAACCAGGGTTCAGTACCGGCTGACAGTACCCTGTGAGGGTACAGATACTGCTGCCTTGCAGTTCGTCATTGATTTGATAAAGGCTAGAGGAGGAAAACCTTGACCAAAAATCACCTGGTCCACCAGGTTGGAGGTTAATGCATCCCTGCTCGTCACAAAAAAACATAACAATGCTAAAAGCCTTTAGATTTACAGCCGGGCGGAAATAAACGAAGAAAACAAAAGCAAAGGAAAAGGACATTTCTTGCTAGAACATATAATAATAATAATAATAATAATAATAATAATAATAATAATACCTAAATTTTTTTCTAGTAGGCGACTAAAACTTCAGTGACGTTTTAGCTTTCACAACTATTTTTCTTCCATTCAAGTCTATTTTGGATACAGACTGGCCAATTAGTACATTTTTATTTCTGTTATATCTTTTATGATGACATCCTGCTATCTGCTTTTTGGACGACCAACTGTTCTGGAGCATATTAGTTTCCATTTGTATATTCTTAATACAAGATTGTCTTCTTGCTTTCAGTTGACATGTCCAAACCAGCGCAGCCTTTGAGCTTTAATATGGTTTACTATATTTTTATAATAATAAATTAGACAAGATATATCAGCTTAACTGCACTTTAAGATAAATATAGGCATAGGCGACAAAGATTACTTCGTGATACCTTTATTAATTAAATACAAATAAATTATGATAAATTGTCCATTGTAATTTATTTAAGGGGTTAAATAAAAATTGACCACGCACCTAATTTGTGCACTGAAACTGAACAATTAGTTTTATCGTCACAAAAAATTAAAATTTAATACGAAATATAACTCGCTTCATGGTGCGACAGGTGTAGAAGGACTTTGGCCTACCAGCCGGTTGCTGTCCTCACATCCTTACGTGTTACGACAATCCAGGCAGAGTAGGGGTGACATGCAGACAGCATGTCGGGTCCCTCAGCTGTTATAGTTTTTTTTCAACCTGGAGACGCTACTTATTATAGCTATCCAAATTCCTCACGATACTGGGTGGGCACGGGTCCCATACTGGCCGAAAAGCAATGAGAAAAAATTTTCCCCCTGCGGACTCGAACTAGCGCAATTAGCGCAATTCTCGTAGTTTTGAGCCAAGTCATCTTGCCTTAATCACTCGGCTACGGCGTGGAACATCACGAAATAAACTCTGACGCTAATTTACCAAACTTTGCCCTATATAGGTAAGCGTCAATATATTTTAGGAAAATATAAATTTGATGTATAATTTTCGACATTTGCTATAAATTTGAATTATTTATGTACGGTTATTTATATAAAATGAGTAGTGCACACATGAATTTAATGTATAAGTTCTGCTCATAACTTTGTGTGCTCCTGTTGTTTAACCCGTTCCACTCTGTTGCATCCAGGAGTTGCCTAACTATCGCCAACTTCGAGAAACTCGGTCGTGTTATATTTTTTTATTGGAATGCGCAGAAGTGTACGTGTTTTGGTTTTCCCACGCGCAGATAGGATGAACAATATCTCATTACGAAGAGTCGCGGCGCGAAAGAGACGGAGTAAGTCAAAGAAAAGAGATGGAAAGATGAAATCAGCACAATTCACAGCTTCCTAGATTATTCCCCTATTCACACGCTCTACAATTCTTCATTTACGTATTTCATTTGTCATTTGTCTGGTATTGTCGAGGAAAAAGGTCCCGACTGCCATGGCCCGGTAATTCAGGGTTTGTAAATACCGTATACCACCCCTAACACCTACCCCCTCCTACCCTCGTTTAGTGGCTTTTGCCTTGCACCATTAGCTGTATTAGTGCCTTTTCTATTCGCTTCAATTTTTTTTTCAATTGTGCTGCTTCAACATGGCGGATGCAGTGGGGATATTCCTGAGGAGATTTTTCTTTTTCGTTGTGTTGAATGCATTGCAGAATTTTTAGCAAGGTCAGCAGTATTAAGTAAAGTATAAGTTGACCCAAAATCACGATGACGTTCCGTTTACTTATTTTTTATTTCTATTGCTGTTTTTAACAGCTGAAGCCATTGCCGTCATACTTCAAAGCAGGCGTTTAAGTTGTAGGCCTATATAGGTCTTCCATTTCAGACTTAAGGTTCTTTTATGTCCCGTAAAACTTAGATACGGTACCCAAGACTTCGCTTTCCTTCCGAAGGAATTATACGAGTACTAAGAACCTGAAAGAAACCGTAGACCGAAGACTAGTTTGAACCTATAAAATAATGTCGGAACCAGAGACAAGCATTTTAACCACTAGTTCACCAGGGTCCATCGCTCGTTGTCTTTTGCGATCTAAAATTACATAGGGAAAGAGAGACAGAGAAGTAGAGAAAGAAAAAGAAAGAAAGAAATGAAAGAAAAAGAGAGCCGAGAAAGAAAACAAAGAGAGAGAGGCAGAATAAGAAAATAAAGAAATGTAGAGGGATAGAGAAAGAAAATAAAGAGAGAGAAAGAGAGAGAGGGAAGAAAATAAAGAGAGAGAGGTAGAGAAAGAAAAGAAAGAAAGATAGAGGTAGATATAGAAAGAGAGGGAGGCGAAGAAAGAAAAGCAAAAAGGAGAAAGGCAGAGAAAAAATAGAGAGAGACAGAGGAAGAAAATAAATAGAGAGTCAGAGAAAGAAGGGAGAGAGATAGGCAGAGAAAGAAAAACAAAAGAAATAGAGGCAGATAAAGAAAATAAAGAAAAGAGAGGAAGAAAAAGAAAAGAAAGAGAGATAAGGGAAGAAAAGAAAAAAGAGAGGCAGAGAGAAAAAAAAAGGACAAATAGAAATTGAAACCCAGAGATAATGCCTATTTCCTATGTATGCATGTATGTATGTATGCATGCTTGTATGTGTATGTATATATATATATATATATATATATATATATATGTTTGTGGTTGTGTGTGTGTGTGTGTGTGTGTGCCCTCGTATATGTGAGTTTAATCATGGTACTGTGTGGGCTCGGTACCAAATATTGCACGAAAATACATGAGCTAATTTATTTCACCATGGGGGGTCGAAACAACGCGTGTTGTGTCCCGTAGCTCTATGCCAAGGCATGATGCCTTACACTGCTCGGCAGCTGCACGAGATAAACAAAATAAATAGTTGGCCCTACAAAAATATCATATTCCATAACACATGAAGTAGCCACTGAACAATTTTTTTTAGAAATTCAAGGAAGAAACTAAAATAACCAATAGAACAAACTTATTGGTAGGCTACATGCTTTGTCAGTACATCATGTATTATTATTACATCCTGACGAACCTACAAATTTTCACCTCGTCGGAATCAGGCAATAATAAAATTTACGAGAGACAAAGAATTTTGGATTTGAAAATATGGGTGCTCATTTATCCAGTAATGCCACGAGTGATTTCCAAATTATCCATAAATTCACGACTCACGAAGTGAGGAATGAATTTATATAGAGAATTTGGAAATGAAGAGGACTATTTAACGAATAAAATTAAGCTGTTTACTCACAAATCATTATTTAAATATAGTTATTTTAAAATATTTACATATTTAATGTGAACGGCGATGTTTGAAAAGAAATGAGAAACGATTGGTACGCTTCATTTGCTTCTTTTGTTCGTCACTGCAACCAGATCATATTATTTATTGCCAAAGGAATGCAATATTGTAAGAATGCACTCTAGTGGAGAAAAAATGAAACACATCAAACTGTATATTAATTCATTTTTTATGTCCTATGGTGTAAATATGACAATTATATTTTTCTGGGAAAAAAATACATTTAAGATAGTGCAAACAGTGGTTTCTTTTTTTGGTGGTATAATGAATTGCTACAAATGTTTTTATATTAACTCCTGCATGCGGCATGTGTTGACATTCATGCACTATATATAAATCTGGTAGCCGTATTTTTAGTGAGTCAGTCACTGCAAAAGAATGCTATGACCTATTCAGAATGTTAAAATGGAAGTGTATTCTTTATTATGATAAAACTTAGTTGGTAAATTTTAGGCGAAAAACACAACTGTGATTGGTTGTAAATAAAAAATCATTGTAACGTGATTGGTCATTGACTCCCATTTGGGGAATGAGTTAAACAGTCATATGTAATGCCACGAGTGTAATGATTAAGGAAGTGGGCTACAAACCAGAAAGTTGAGGGTTCGAGTCCCGGTGGGGTCAGGTTTTTTAAACTGACCCAAACCTTCTGGTGGCACCATGGCCCTGTGGTCGACTCAGCCTCTAACGGAAATGAGTACCGGGCGCTTGTTCTGGGGCAAAGGCGACCGTCATGCAGGGCTGACATCAAGTGCGATTGTCTGGAAAAAGTGAGAGCCTTAACCTGCTACTACCCCAAGGGCCTCCTGACGCCTGTAGTGAGATTACGAGTGATTTCCAATTTATGTAGAGAATTTGGAAATCAAGAGTGGCATTTGTTAGCACTATTTAACGAATAAAATTAAGCTGAATGCCCATTCATTAATCATTATTTAAATATAGTTTTTTAAAATATTTATATATTTAATGTAAACGGCGATGTTTGAAAGTAAATGAGAAACATTTGTTATGTTTCACCTCTTTATCACTGAAACCAGATCACATTATTTATTGCCAAAGAATCGCAATATTGTAAGAATGCAATCTAGTGGAGAAAAAAATGAAACACATCAAACTGTATATTAATTAATTTCCTATTAATACCTGGGAAATAATACGTTTAAGAAAGTGAAAACAGTGTTTTTTTTGTGGTATAATCAATTGCTACAAAAGTTTTATATTATATCCCGCAAGCACTATCTGGTTACATTCGTGCACTATATTATACAATCTGGTAGCCACATGCATTCTACAATTATTACATCTAAATATATAAATTGTTATATTCAACGTATTTCTTAGAGAGTCAGTCACTGCAAAATAATGGTCTGACCTATTCAGAAGGTTAAATAGGAGCAGCTAGATTTTAAAGTAATAAAATTAAACTGATAAAATCGAGGTGAAAAAGACTGTGAAATGTGATTGGCATTGACTCCCATTTGGGGCATGAGTTAAATCGTCTAAAAATATATATAGGCCTACACCACACATAATTATTTTATAAAAACAGTACAAGATAGGGAAAGAGTGGTGTGCAAAGTAAAAGAATTATAAGGAACTTAGATAAGTAAATTTTCGATACTGATGAATTAATATTAAATTATTCATTGTATAACGTGTAATTTGATTTTAAATCGATTTTACATTATATTAGGGAACCTGAAATTACACTAGAACTTGACTTTCATTTTGATTTATCAGCAGACCCCTAACTTAATCTTATGTAGCTACTTAATTTCCTCATAACTCACCTGTTACGTCAAGGGAGGAGAAAATATTACAAATATTCGAAAGTAAAGTGGTTAGGAAAAATGTTTCGACCGAAGAGAGGCGAGCAGACAGGTGAATAGAGAAATATATAGTGTATATGGCTTAACTTTGCAAGAAATTTGTAAAAAGAGACAACTGTGCTCTCCTCTCTCACTCGCACCAGTGTTGTAGGTATTTCTTCACCAGATGTTAATATGGATAACGGGGAAGACGAAAACTGACAACAGTGTGGGTTCTTTCTTTTGTATCTGGGTGAAAGCGGTCAAAATCTACCCTTACATCTCCATCTCTCTCTTTGCCAAGTTAAGCCAGATATACAATAGCATAACATTGCGTTACGTGATGTTTGTGGTAAACCTGATGTAATATAAAGGATTTCATAGACTGCATTGAATAGGACATGTAGTAAAGTGATCCCACAACAGGCCCGGAGGCCCTTGGGGTAGTAGGAGGTTAAGGCTCCCACTTTTTTCTAGACAATCGGCACTTTATGTCAGCCGGGTTATCAGCCCTGCGTGACGACCGCCTTTACCCCCAGAACAAGCGTCTGGTACTCATTTTCGTTAGAGGCTGAGTCGACCCCAGGGCCATAGTGCCGCCAGAGGGTTACGAATTGAAAATGAAATAGGAGCATTGAAACTTCTATTAGGAAAACCAAAGGGAAAGGCCCTGGTACTCAAGTAATGAGGTGGGAGAATAACATTAATCGTGATTTGAGGGAGGTAAAATGTGGAGGAGGTGATTGAAAAAATAATTCAGGGAAGGGATGTTCGAGAGCTTATGTACGCGCGACTATGGATCTCCGGGTTCGCTTGAGGCAGTGAGTTAGTTAACTAGTTATCTGTAAAAAAATAAGTCCATGGGGTGACAGACCTACACAAGGTCCTTAGCCTATCAGCTTCCTGCTGAACTCACATCTACATGTGTTTATCACAGGAATGACCAATCATCCAAACAGTATAGGGGTGACATGTGGTCGGTATGTCGGGTCCCCCAGTTGTTATAACTGGTTACTCAATTTAGATCCCGTACTTATTGTAAGCCTCTAACGGAAATGAGTACCAGACACTACTTCTGGGGGTTAAGGCTGCCGTCACGCAGGGCTGACAACCCGGCTGACATCAAGTGCCGATTGTCTAGAAAAAGTGGGAGCCTTAACCCCCACTACCCCAAGGGCCTCCCGAGGCCTGTCGTGGGATCTCTTTACTCTTTTTACTTATTGTAAGTACCCAAATTCCTCACTATACATGCTGGCCGAAATTCCACTGTAACATTTCTTCCCCCAATGGAAGTCCCATACCTTAAACCGCTCGGCTAAGACATTTTTCTAAACTTTACTTTTTTTTTATTTTGTAGACCTACTGATTCCAAACCTTATACTGCTTGTGTAAGGTTACTTTGTAAGAAGTGAGAATTGTTAGTTTACCGGTATTCAATCAGCCGCGCGGAGACAAGCTCTCCATACATCTCTATCCTGAGCTAATGTTTTCCAATCATTTCCTATATAATTAACTTCTCTCAAATCATAGTTAATGTTTTCCCCACCTCATTATTGGTCTATATTTTACTACTACTAGTAGTAATATAATAATACACACCTAATAATATTGTTAATAATAATAATAATTTATTCCAACTTATGAAGATAAAACAGTAAGGCCTTTTCTTCCATTTCACCGAAATGAATGTGTATGTGTGTAGAGGCTCTATACATATACATACGTATATATTTATTTACATATGAGCACCCTCACTTCTGCTTCAGTATAAGTTAGCATGCATGTTTGTTTCTCTCTCTTTACGTTAGTTTAACCTCTCCCTAACGTCACACGGACTAAAAATCTCACTTAGGAAACTTGTCCGAAGCGGTGATCGAAACCGGGCCCGCTACGTATTAGGCAACGACATTGCTACGAGACCACAGCGGTGAACTGTGCAACTTTGTACAAGGCAGTATTTTTATTGTCTTCCTGCGCTCTTCCTTTTTTATAATATAGTTATTTGAACATGTGTATGATCTTACTTTACCAGTATTGAACTTTGTTCATTTGTTTACCTCAGTCATTTTAAATGAAGTGGTGAAAACCATTTTTGTGCGCAAACTGTCATTCACTCAGGGGTTGTAGGGGGTTGAGCTGGAATTTTTTTGTATCCACTGACTGTCCTGGTTAGTTTGGGTCCATTCATGCAAGGAATCACAGCGGCGGGGAGAGACCTCATGGCTTGCTGCAGGTACTGTAATTATTACATTCATTCTTACTACAGCACCTCTTGTGGTTTCGCTTCTACAGGAATGTTTAACATTAACAGTTGATTGTGGTTTATAATGTGTCAGTGCTTTTTAATTCCTTCTTTTTTTGCTTAAATGCTGCGCACATTTTATTATTATGTTGATATTCAGAGACTCTCCAGTATCTCTGGTCATGCCTAGAACTTAAACGACAGAAATGTCGTTTGAAACTCGTATTTGGGACAGTATGATTTCAAACACTGAAGCTGCCCAACCTGACAGTTTTTTTTTCCTGGTTTTCCTCACTCGTGGGTGGAATACCCAATAATAATAATAATAATAATAATAATAATAATAATAATAATAATAATAATAATAAAATTATAATAATTGTATCTTATATAATCCAATAATTCAGTCTAAAAGATAGAGGGGGAAAACTAATTAATAAATAACTATTAACATTGTAATATTATTTATTGAATTTAATAGTATATTACGATGCGAGGTTGGGAAGTGGTTTTTAGAGAATCGAGGAAAAATGTTTAAAAACCGAGCGACAGCCAGATTCTGTAAAACACTTAACAAGCGTGCGCTGTACATAATGTTTTGCGCGATTGTGTTTTAAAAATAATAAATAATAGTATAGCTTACAAATAGCAGCGTATCAATTATTCAAAATTGCCAGCAAATATAATATGAAAATTTCCACTTCAAAATCCAAAACAATGGCAATGTGTGGAAAAAACATACAACGGGTGAAAATTGAGATTGATGGAAAAATTATAGAACAAGTGTCAGATTTCTCTTACTTAGGAAGTGTATTTGCAGAGTATAAGAGTGACATTGATTCAAAATTACAAAAATATAATAAAATGAATGGGGTAATACGAAGACATTTTGGTAAACAGATGAGGACAGAGACAAAACTAAGATTACATAACATCACATCAAAAGCTGCTCTAAAATACGGAAGTGAAATTTGGATTTTAAATAAAAGAAACTCTCATAAACTTCAAGTAAGCCAAATGCGCTTCTTACGATCATTGTTAGGAGTTAATAGACTGGATCACCCAAGGAACACTATTATCAGAGGAAAACTTGGAGTAACAAGTTTAAATGAAGATATACATAGATACCAACAAGACTGGAAAAATCATCTGAGGAGAATGGCAAGAAATAGACATCCAAACTTGGCATTCCAATATACCCCAACTGGACATAGGGACCAAGGAAGACCAAACCATCGGTGGAAAGATCAAGACCATCTTCGCTAGGTTTACCGTACAGGCCACATGGCCTAAAACGAATTTGTTCATGATGATGATGATGATAAATAATAGTAAAATAATATGTTTGTTGGAAATATTTGCGTTCATTATAAACAATTGACTAACGTTAACAGTGTGGGCAATGTTTATTAGGTGAAACAACAGGAGGCCTTGAAAACAATTTTGATAAAACGGCCGCAAGTACCGTATTTATTGTTTCATATTGCTTCAAATAAAGTTCAGTTCATTTCAAATGCAGTAATTTGTTTTCTATAATTTATATTAACACTACCTTTTGGATATTTTTTGTATATACATTCTACGTAGTGTATATACATTGTACGTAGAGGGCAGTGGTTTTACTTCCCGCACGTGGGTGTAAATGTAATTATTACAGTATAGTTATTTAGGTTGGCAACCCCGAAATGTAGGGAGTTGAACTTTCAATCATGGTCGCCATTGCTGTAAGTACAACAAAACGCACTATCGCGCAAAAAAGTACTTATTTAGATTAGTTACAAAAGCAGAGATTCAGTAACGAGATGCTCTGTTCTAAATACTAATTTTGTAACGTGTTGTCTACAATATTTTATCTACCTTCAGAGTATTTTAATATGTTGTGTATGTAGAATATTTAATGAAATTTATTTATTGCCGAAGCGATACGTTTACAGAAATATCAATGTGGGCTTTGGAGACAAAACAAAAGTCACAATAAATCAACAAATATTGTTTGGGTACTTTTTACATATGTGCATTTAAAATAAAAATGAGCGGAGAAGGTGATTTTCACGGTTCGTCAGGAAAAAAATTTAAAAGCATTTCAAGATGCAACTATTAATATACTTCCTGAAAAGTCAAGGAAAGTTTATGTAATCATACGAAATCATCATTAAAGAGTGTTTTACGTTTTGTTGAACCTCTGCCATTTTATGTTTTAATAGCGTGTTCTGTGTTTTGTTAGAATTTAATGTATAGGTTTTGAAATGAGATTTATGCGCAGAACAGCGGGTTACACCAGATGGGATCGGAAAAGGAACACCGATATCTTAAAAGAATTGAAGACTACGCCAATTTTGGAATATATTAAACAGTACCAACTAAATTGGAAACACCATCTTGAAAGAATGAGTTCAAATCGGATCCCCAAAGCTGTTTATAATTATATACCAAGAGGACGAAGATCACTGGGCCGTCCTATGAAATGCTGGAGGGAAAATTTTCTATAGGATCGTAACAGGCCTTGGCCTAATACTTGGAAGGAAGAAGAAGAAGAAGAAGAAGAAGGTTTTGTTGCCCAATAACCACGAACTAAAACGTCGCTGATTGTTGTAATATTGGATAAAAAACATTACCGTGCCTATAGGTCCATAACGCATCCCTTAGGCCTATAGATTAAGTAACGTCATTTTGGCCTACAACAGTTTTGTGTAATTTTTCTTCAAAAATAATAATTCCTTCGTTAATAGCGTTTTCATAATTAATTGAAAATAATATCTGTTGAATTTGTGCAAGACTTTCTAATAAACATTAATAAAAATATAAAGTAAAACGGTACATCTTCAAGGATCCTAGGCGCTACATGACCAGAAATATTCAAGAATTTTAAAATAACTTAAAGCATTCTGTCATCATCCATATCATTATCATCATCATCATTTCATCGGCGTGGAAGCAACGGCAAGCTACCACACCATAATTTGCCAGTAAAGCTGCAAAGCATAGCATGAAAATGCTATGATTGCAGTGAAATATCTGCCCTCGGGCAGTGCACTATAGAATAGAATTATTGTAGAATGAACAGAATATAGAAGTATCAATTATAATGTTATTTTTGTTTATTTCCAGGTAAGGATTTTTTAAAAACAAGTGCAATAGAGCTGTAATGTGGATTTCAGTTGGTCAGTGCGATATGTAAGTAGAAAGTTCTTCACAACTCTTCTCTTCATTTCATTTTAAAATAAGTTTACATTAGTATAGACGAGACTTCTCGTTTACAAAAAATACATAGGCCTATTGTAATGGTCCGTTCTTAGAATGAAATAGGCCTTAAGGGTATACCTATGTGTTTACTATGTTTAAGAGAACCTCAAAAGCATCTCTCTTTAAATTTAAATCGTGTAAATACCGTATACATATGTATGTATCAAGAGAGCGAAATCTGAAATGATGTTTTATTTTTTATATATCTGTCAACAGTATAAAAGTATATATATACATACATACATACATACATACATACATACATACATACATACATACGTACATATGTACATTCTGTAGAGTTCTGCCCAAGGGCAGGTCCTTCACTGCAATCAATGCTTGTAGCTTTACTAGTGATTTATGGGTGTGTTAGCTTGCCGTTACTTCCCACACCGGTGAATATGATAAAGATGATGTTCGGGGACTCTTTGGGCCTTAAAGCTTCCTGGCATTTGTCTTATAGGCAAGGAAAAACCCCGAATAAAACCTCATCCAAGATACTTATCCCGACCGAGGATCGAATCCGGGCATGCTGCGTGACAAGGCAGCACGCTACCTCGAGACCTCAGCGGTGGGATAATTAGTTGTAAAATTGTTCATTTCCTCTTTTTTGAGTGTTTTTTTTTCTCGACAGAATTAAGGCTATTAGGCCTTCTTTTCTATATAAGGATGTTTTAAAATATATTTTACGATATATTGTAGGTGTACGGTTAATTTCGAAGTAATCAAAAAAAAAAAGTTACAAAATAATAATGAATTTACGTCTGTCATATTAGATTTTTTATTTTAGATTTATTTACTGTCTGACCTCTCTTCCATTCTATGGGTTAAATATGATATAGTAAATAGTGGCCCATTACGGTTCCTGACCATCTCTTGTAACGATTTCAAGTAGGTTTCTTGCCCTAGGGTATATAGTGAAGCATCTGTCTAGCTCTAGTGTTCTGGAACGTTCCATTCTTTTCATACGCTGAAGCCAGTCTTGAAAATATTGTTGTAGGTAATGTCCTTTTTAATTTTTCCGCAATGTCAGTACTTGTCATATGATCTAGTCTAGAAGAATATAGCCAGCCAGCCGTTTTTCGTGGAAATCTTATCTCTGCAGTTGTCAACCGTCATTTTTATGGTAAATATAAATTACAAAATTGTACAATTAAATAATAGCATTAAAATATCATTTACGTGTGCTGAGTATTGACACATGAAAATGAAATTATGTAACCAAAGAAAATAACACATGAATATAAATAATATATAATAAAATATAAACTTAGAAATCTTTAGAACAATAGAATACAGGTTATGTCCATCCATAGTATCCATAGTAATTCTGCCCGAGGACAGGTCTTTCACTGCAATCATAGCATTTTCATGCTATGCATGCAGATTTACTAGGGAATTATAGGTGTGATAGCTTCCCGTTGCTTTCCACACCAGTGAGGAATGAGGATGATAAGGATGATGATGATGATGGCCGGATGATTTTCGGGAACCGTTGGACCCTAAGCTTCCTGACATTTGTTTACAGGTGAGGAAAAACCCCGAAAAAACCTCTCTCAGGAGCCTGTCCCGACCGGGAATCGAACCCGGGTCCTCTGCATGACAAGGTAGCACGCTACCTCGAGACTACAGCGGTGGACACAGGTTATATAATGAAGTTATATTTTTTTTGTTTAATTACAAATATTTCCCTTAGAGGTGATTATGTTTTTATTTACATCCGACAATATTAAAAAAAAAACTATAGGGACGTTGACTATATCGCAAATTGCAGTTTTTAACTAACTCACTAGCGCTATCTAACTCGTAAGTTCATGCCTGTGTGGACATAAGCTCTCCACACATCCCTATTCTGAGCTAATGTTTTCCAATAAACCCCTTTATAATACATTTCTCTAAAACCATGCCCCTCTTTCATTCCTGCCACATGTCCTGTTCATAGTAGTCTACGGGACTTAATATAATCTGTTTCCCCATAAAGATCATGTAGCCTACTGTTATATTTTCTTCTCCATTCACCTGTCTGTAAATCTCTCTTTGGTCCAAGAACTTTCCTACGAACTTTATTCTCAAATATCATACCTGTAATATGTTCTCCTCCCTTAAAGAAAGAGTCCATGTTTTCCCATCCATATAGCCTAATATAAATGGGAGAATAACAGTTTATATATTTTTAGTTCAATGTTTTTTGACAGATGTTCTGAGGTCGCGGGTCCATTTAATGGATAACTTTATGCATTTCCAGAATTGAGCCTATGTTTAATTTATTTCTTCTCCTCATTCTTGTTAATAATTATTGTTTCTAGGTATTTGAATTCAGTCACTTCATCAAAATCTCCCTAATTTGTCATTAACTGTTCATTTCCATTATATAATGTATTTCTATGTGTGAACATATTTAGTTTTACCAAGTTTACTTCCAGGGGCACGCCGTAGCGTAGTGGTTAAGGCACTGGGCTACAAGCCGGAGGGTCGAGGTTCAAGTCCCGTTGGGGTCACGATTTTTAAACTGGCCCAAACCCTCTGGCGGCACTATGGCCCTGTGGTCGACTCAGCCTCTAACGGGAATGAGTACCAGACGCTTGTTCTGGGGTAAAGGCGGCCGTCACGCAGGGCTGACAACCCGGCTGACATAAAGTGCCGAGTGTCCAGAAAAAGTGGGAGCCTTAACCTCCTACTAACCCAAGGACCTCCTGAGGCCTGTTGTGGGATCACTTTTAAAAGTTTACTTCCAATCCCAATTCATTAGTGTTACTCAATAGTGCTCGTTTCTCCTCGCTCTTTCATAATAATAATCATCATCAGCATATTTACACTACTGAGCTGTAGCTTTCTTCAGTCACACATTTGAATTTTCATTTCTGATATTTACTTGCAAGATTTTTTATATATTTTCTGTTCATTATCATTTTAACTGTAAAGTTTGAAAGATGATTTTTTTTTCATGTAGGGTTATTTATCTTGTATTATAAATGCATTTACCACTTTTTTTTTTCACATTCTGAAAAATACCAGTACGATTTTAGCTACTTTCCTCTATATTCCTAGGTAAAATCATATTTACATAAAACTAAGAATAAAAAATGCCTTCATGAATAAGCAAAAGTTTGATCTTCCTACTAAAGATATTCTAAGAAAACATTCACTTTATAAACGGTATAGGGAATATCAGGTCCACTTAACTCACAACTGAGGATGATGTAATTTGAATTTTACTCTGTTTGGATTTCTTAGATAAATATATTGAGAAATTTGAAGTTAGGGCTTAAACTGGAATATTGGTTTTGACTTAGGGATGACAATTCCGTCCCTTTATTTCCACACAATGAAGTATTTCCAAATCTGTTAACGCAGTACACCCTCCACCCCCTCACTGAATGCGGCAAATTTATTACCCCCCTTCTGCCATACACATACACAATAAACATAGCCAGCTCCCACCCCCTTCCCTTTTGATCAACCTTGGAATGTACAACCGCTGTCCATTCGTTGTTATTTTTCCCCTTCCCACATTTTTACAGGTATATTTAAACGATGGAATGGACATGACATTTTTTTACCTTCCCGAGCATATTTTTTTAAAAAACAAAAGAGATTTGGGGGCCTTTTATCCGATTAAAATATATGAAAGCTATTAAAAGCATGGCCTACTCTGTTGAATGTGGTAAAAATACAGGCATTGTTGATAATAGTTAAGTCGATGGGATTTTCGACCTCAAAACAGATTTGTATTATTACAAACAAAAATTTTCCCTATTTTTCCCTGATTTTTTATGTATGGGTCACTTTAGATTCTATGCTATTAGCACTGATGGATTTTTTTAATGTTTTTCTGACGAATTTGATGATTTAATTAATGGTGTTAATTCCATTTTTCTCTTCAATTTCCCTCCCTCCCAAAACCCCTCTCTCTCTCTCTCTCTTGTTTATTTTTTAAAAGCAGTTCACGACATTTTGGTAATGGACCATACCACCAGATTTCGCTTCGATCAACATTTGTTTGTTAATTCTCTTTTGCACGCATTTGTTTGCATTTAAAATGTTTGATTCCCCAGTATTTAAAAATCTCCAAACACAAGCAGTAATATTATTTTAAAATGTTTTTTTATAATTTAATATTTATACACATACACGCTTTAAAATTAAAACAATCACTTATGTGGTATTTGTTTGCATCCAGGAGATATTGCATATCTATTGTCTCATGTTTTCAAATAAGTTCACCACTGTGGTCTCGAGATCACGCAGGTCTGCCTTGTCACGCAGCGAGCCCGGGTTCGATCTCTGGTCGGGACAAGTTTCTAGGGAGTGTTTTTTTTTTTCAGAGTTTTTCCTCACCTGTAAGATAATTGTCAGGAAACTTTAGAACCCAAACGGTCCCCGAACACATACTGGTCATCAATATCATATTCGTCTAATTAGCTTAAGTTTAGTTTAAGGCCTCTCCTTGCGCATCATTACCATCATCATCAACTCTCATATCATCGGGGCAGCATAAACCTGCCTTCCAGGCGTCCAACCTCAGAA
This sequence comes from Diploptera punctata, assembly GCA_030220185.1. Classification (NCBI taxonomy): domain Eukaryota; kingdom Metazoa; phylum Arthropoda; class Insecta; order Blattodea; family Blaberidae; genus Diploptera; species Diploptera punctata. The sequence goes on from JASPKZ010008378.1 coordinate 4,009,825, forward strand.
GTGGGTTACAAGTACGCCATGCCAGAAGAGTACACGAGACATGTCAAAATGACAACCTGGGGCATTTAAAAAAAATTCAAGTAATTTGTTTTCTGTAGAAATTAACTGTTTTAATTTTTAAAATTAAGGGTGTTGGGAATATAAAACTATTTTTAAACATAAATTTATGATTAATTGATCCAATTATTTTAATTAAAATACTAAATTGATTTTAGTAATGTTATTAAATTATGATTGACACTTACATTTGCAGTGTATCCTTTGTTCGACGCCTGTGAAAAACCTAAGTTTGTTTAAAAGTGATTTAAATTCAAGCGAGTTGACTTAGACAATAGAGTTTGAGAGTCGTATTCGAAAGTCCTGGATTCAAGCTTCAATACGAAACTACGTATTTTTTCTTTCCTGTTCTCCTCAGTCAACAAGGCAAGGCTGGGTTATAATTTCATTACCAGAACCCATTTCATCATAATCATCTTTTTTCAAAATAGAATGACTCATTTTTTTATATAGAAACAGCCCACTCCTGTGGTGTAACTGTTGTTATTACATCTGTCTTCCCATATGGCTCAATGTTATCTAGTCTTCCCCACTCACCTGTCTGTTCATCCTTCTTTGGTCCAATTTTTCTCAAATATTCGTTCTTTTCTCCTCCCATGAAGCAAATTCCATGTTTCGTTTCCATGTAATATAACTGGGATAACATGAGTTGTATATATTTTTAGTTCAATATTTTTTTGACAGAGAAGTTTAGATGACTATTTAACTCATGCCCCAAATGGGAGTCAATGACCAATCACGTTTCAATGATTTCTGTATTACAACCAATCAGAGTCGTGTTTCGCCAAATATTTATCAGTGTTATGATTACCATATTAAAGAAAGCTCCTCCTTACAATATTGCGTTCCTTTGGCAATAAATAGTATGATCTGGTTGCAGTGATAAACAAAAGAAGCAGTAGAAGCGTACCTATCGTTTCTCATTTGTTTTCAAACATCGCCGTTTACATTAAATATATAAATATTTTAAAATAACTATAGTTAAATAATGATTTGTGAGTAAACAGCTTAATTTTATTCGTTAAATAGTCCTAACAAATGCCACTCTTGATTTCCAAATTCTCTAGATAAATTCACTCCTCACTTCGTGAGTCGTGAATTTATCGATAATTTGGAAATCACTCGTGGCATTACTTATGATAAGAGTTACTCTAATTCGTAATAGCATGCATATGCATTTACAGAATTTAGCCTATTTTTAATTTCTTCCTGAATCTCATTCCTGTTGTAATTATTGTTCCTAACTAACTAACTCACTGGGACTATCGAACCCATGGGATCACGGCCGCGGATACATAAGCTCTCCACACATCTTTATCATTAGAAAATGTTTTCAAATCATCCCCTTTATAGTCTACTTCCCTCGAATCATGGTTAATGTTATTCTCCCATCTTATTGAGGCCTAATTACTGGGCGATTTCCCTCTGGTTTTCCTTCAACAAAGTTTCCATGTCTCTCTTTCATTTCCCATTAGAGTCGCAGGTCCTGCCTATCGCAGACTACGAGGCTTAACTGTTGTTATATTTGTTTTCCCATAAAGATAATGTAGCTTACCGTTAAATCGTCTTTTACATTCGCATGACTATTCATCTCACTTTGGTTAAAACAATTAAGAACTCTATTCTCCAATAATCGTAATATTTTGTCCTCATTAAAATAAAGAGTCTAAGTTTCGCATCCATTTAATATAACTGGGATCATATGTGTGAGGGTATATATGCTTCTATGTGCTTGAATTGGATGCGAAACACGAACTCTTACTTTAAGGGATGACAAAAGATTACGTGTATTTGAGAATAAAGTTCTTAGGAAAATGTTTGGATCAAAGAGATATGAAACAGACAGGCGAATGGAGAACCCTGCATAACATGTAACGAGAACTTATAGGCCCACATATAGATAATATACTTAAATCCAAATCATATAAAATAATACATATATCTTGTTTGGTATCTAACTAAATGAAAATCCATGTAGAGTAGTAATATCATAATTATTATATTTTATATTGATATCTGTCCGTCCGTAGTAATTTTGCCCGAGGGCAGGTCTTTCACTGCAATAATAGCATTTCCATGCTATGCTTTGCAGCTTTACTAGGAAATTACAGGTGTGGTAGCTTCCCGTAGCTTTTCACACCGGTGAAAGATGATGATGATAATGATGATTGATGATGATGGCCGGATGATTTTCGGGGACCGTTGAGCCCTAAGCTTCTGACATTTGTCTTACAGGTGAGGAAAAACCCCGAATAAACCTCACCCAGGAGCCTGTCTCGACCAGGAATCGAACCGGACTCGTTGCGTGATAAGCCAGCATGCTACCTCGAAACCACAGGGCTGATCTATATTGATATAGAGGATTTAATATCATCATCATCATCATCATCACTCCAGGGATTAGGCAATTGCCCGTTCCGACTTCATATTGCATCAGCCCAACGTCTTCTAGGTCTTCCAACATCACGCCTTCCTCTTGCTTGATAATTTCTGGCTAACAATGGATATCTCAGGATTTAATATCAAAAATTAAAATATAAAACTGGAAATTGTGATTCACCAGAATTCCTTAAGTGAACAAAACCATTTGAATAATGAAGAAGGAAAAACCAAATCTTTAGTCCTATTTATAAATACTTGACACAAAAGAACAAATAATTAAATGTCCAACCCTTCAAAATTAGCTTATATGCAAAAGAGGCCTATATTCAAAATTAAACTGTCAGTTAGATGATAACTATCACAAGATAATGAATCTTCTAGACTCTACACGTCTGGATATTGAAGGTCAGTACTTCGAATTCTGCTAGGAGACCAAAAAAGGTCTTCTTCTTCTTCCTTTCAAGTGGTAGACCTAGTGGTCTGTTACGGTCTCAATTCAACGTTTGAAGGGTCTACCCAAAGATCTCTTGCCTGGTGGCTGGTAATTTAAGATTTGACGTGGTGTTCTTGTTCTGCTCATTCTTCTTACGTGAGATTTCCAGTTGTTTCTGTATTTTTGTACATATTCCATGATTGATTCTGTTTGTAATTCTTTGAGAATCTCAGAATTCCTTTTATGGTCTGTTCTTGAGTAACCTGCAATAATTCTCATAAATTTCATTTCTGCCGCAGTTAATTTTACAAAAAAAAAAGGCCAAAGATGATATAAAATAGTACCCTTTTCTAGGCTAGAGATTCCCAGCTTTTGTAAATTTTCTCCCACATACAATTGAAGTACCAGTAAGAAATACTGTTATAAAACATACGTATAAGGCAATTAAAGAAAGTCAACAGCTGTGGTCTCGAGTTAGCGTGCTGCCTTGTCACGCAGCGGGCCCGGGTTCGATCCCCGGTCGGGGCAAGTTTCCTTGTTGAGGTTTCTTTTCGGGGATTTTCCTTACCTGTAAGATAAATGTCAGGAAACTTTAAGGCCTAAACGGTCCCCGAACGCAATCTGGTCATCATTATCATCAATATCATATTCGTCTAATTCGATTAAGTTTAGTGTAAGGCCTCTCCTGACGCATCATTACCATCCTCATTAACTCTCATATCAACGGGGCTACGTAACTCCGCCTTCCAGGCGCGCCAACCTCAGAAGTAGGTTACAAGTACATCATGCCAGGAGAGAACACCAGAAATATCGAAACGACAACCTGGGGAATTGGGAAAAGAAAATAAATAATTATGGAAGGTCACGCCTAAACATACTTTTCCTTTTTTACGAAAGAAAACTAAAAATCTCACTTGTACCTACTTATACTCAGACCAACGGATCTGTGCCCATATATCGCTGATATCGTTCATAGAAAAGTACACGTCAATATTTACCATTTGATCGCACTCCATTCCCACTACGTCAAACAGCAGACATCGAGTAGAAATATTGCCAAACTTCCCCCAGTGTCATGACTCTTGAATATTGAATAATGCAAGGTTGGAGTTGAGTTGACAACACTACAGTACAAGTGCAAAGAGAGAGATAGGAATGCAGGGAGGGAAATTATTCGGGAGGCAGAAAAGGAAGTAGGTTTTAGTTCGCATATTTTACGGGGCACAGATTCGTTGAACAAACAATACTTGCTTCGTAAAACATTTATAAATCAACATTGCTTAGCAAGTCAGCTAGCAATGGACTTCGAATAATAATCACTGTAAAGCGCACTAATGTGCGTAGGAATTGACTTGAAATAACACTTTGATATTTTTTTTTTGTAATCAATAAAAGTTAACTTAGAATTTTTTTTTTCCGAACTTCGTGATTAAAATTTTTTTTTAGTCATATCTTTACTTGCCTTATCACTCTGCGATGTGTAAAAGTTTATACTGTAGTAATTCCATAATTACCAATTTAATAAAAATTGAACTAAAACTAATTATTATTTATATTCTTCTTCTTCTTCAAAATCATAGAACAGGTGAACCATCTCAATTATCTAGGATGTGACATTTCATTTAATTATGATAATGATATAAATAATAAAATAGCAAAATTCCAGGGAATATGTGGTACGATAAAACGAACACTAAATAACAAAACAAGAAGAGAGACCCAACTGAAATTTTATAAAATGTTGGCAGTACCGGTACTGCTCTATGGTTCAGAAGCCTGGATACATAAAAAACAAGACCTAAGTAGGATAACGGCGGCAGAAATGAAATTTTTGAGATCTATTAAAGGGTGCACTAAGGAAGACAGAATCAAGAACACAGAAATAAGACAGGAACTTGAAATATTTGCAATAACTGATAAAATGGATACATATAGACAAAAATGGAAGCAACACATAGACAGAATGAATGAAGATAGATATCCAAAACAAATAACAAAATACAAACCTAAAGGCACCCGAGATGTGGGCAGACCTAGAAAGAGATGGGCTGAAGTCGGAACGGGTCAACAGACCTAATCCATGAATGAAGATGATGATGATGATTCTTCTTCTTCCTTCCAAGTATTAAGCCAAGGCCTTCTATGATCCTATAGAAAGTTTTCCCTCCAGCGTTTCGTAGGACGGCCCAGAGATTTTCGTCCTCTTGGTATATACTTATAAACAGCTTTGGGGATCCGATTTGAACTCATTCTTTCAAGATGGTGTTTCCAATTTAGTTGGTACTGTTTAATATATTCCAAAATTGGCGTAGTCTTCAATTCTTTTAAAATATCGGTGTTCCTTTTCCGATCTCATCTGGTGTAACCTGCTGTTCTGCGTATGAATCTCATTTCACAAGCCGTTATTCTGCTTTCATGTTGTCTTTTTAGTGTCCATGCTTCACTACCTTAGGTCAACACTGGTCTAGCCAAAGTGTTATATAAACGTAATCTGGTGTTTTTTTGTACAAGGGATGGTTTCATAACTTGATTAATAATTCCCAACTTTTATTATAACTAGTAATATTTTCAGGGAAATCTTTTTCATCCCAGATAGAGAGATAATATCCAAGATATTTAAATTGATTAGATCTCTCTAAAATTGTATTATGGAGACAAATTTTACTTTGTATGGGGTCCTTCCTATGAAATGCCATAATTTTAGTTTTGTTAATTTATATTTCCATATTAAATTTGGCAGCTATTTTTTTGTAAATTATAAATTGATCGTTCAAATCATTTTCGGAAAGTGCCAGAAGAGCTAAATGGTCTGCAAAAAGAATAGCATCGACTTTGAGGTTCCTATCGATAGGTATATATCCCCGTTGTGTTTTCCTCCATTCGTTTATTATTCTATTCATATATATATATATATATATATATATATATATATATATATATTATGAAAAGCACCGGTGAAAGTCCACATCCCTGTCTTACTCCAGTGTTGATCTTTTTTCAAGAAGATACTTTGCCATCTTGTTTAACAGAGATTTCATTATCTTTATAGATGTTGAAGATATTAGTAATATATAGTTGTAGAACGTTATCATTAGGGCTAGGATTTTTATGTACTAAAAGTTAAGATTGCAACATAGTATAGTGAGAAGTTAGACTTATGACTATCTTTTGTTTTTTTGTTTCACACTCAAACAGTTGAATAGTATAATGATAAGTTAGTTTTCTGACTATCTTTTGTTTTGGTTTCACACACAAACAGTTGAATAATATATACTATCTACATTGCAATCTTATATTTTATTACATAAAAATCCTAGCTTTAGTTATCATCATCTAAGATTTGTAATAATATATTTCTGTGTACTTTGTCAAAAGCCTTTACGAAGTCAAAAAGGCGATATGAGTTTCTATATTCAATTCCTTGTGCTTTCCTAATAGTAGTTTTAGAGTGAAGAATCCATCTGTACAAGATCTATCGTTTCTGAATCCATTCTGTTCTTCTCCAATTATGTTTTAATTTTTTTCAATTTATTCTTAATTACTACTTATTTAATTCCATCCATCCATAGTAATTCTGCCCGAAGGCAGGTCCTTCACTGCAATCATAGCATTTTCATGCTATGCTTGCAGCTTTACTAGGGAACTGTAGGTGTGGTAGCTTCCCGTTGCTTTCCACACCGGTGAAGGATGATGAAGATGATAATGATAAGGATGATGATGGCCATATGATTTCGGGGACCGTTTGGGCCTTAAAGTTTTCCTGACATTTGTCTTACAGGTGATGAAAAACCCCGATAAGAACCTCACCCAGAAAAACTGCCCCGACCGGGGATCGAACCCGGGCCCGCTGCGTGACAAGGCAGCACGCTACCTCGAGACCACAGCGGTGGACTTATTTAATTCATAATACCTATTTCGTCACCTGATACAAATTTATTCTATACCAGAACCCTGAGAACTCTTTTCTCACCGACTAGCGAATCAGCACAAGGATTAAGCTGCATGATGTTTATAGAAAACAGATATAATGAGAGTTAAGTCTCGTAGACTGCGATGGGCAGCACATGTGGCACGAATGAGGAATGAAATAGGGGCATAGAAGCTTTTTGCGGAAAAATCAGAGGGAAAACGTCCAATTGGTAGACCAATAATGAGGTGGGAGAATAACATTAACCATTATTTAAGGGAAGTAGATTATGCAGAAGATGACTGGAACTTATTAGCTCAGGATAGGGTTGTTTGGAGAGCTTACGTACGCGCGCGCATGAATCTACGGGATCGTTAGTGCCAGTGAATTAGTTGGTTAATTATGTACTTGAATTCATCCTTAAACCTTCCCTTATTAGTCATTAATTGTCCTTATCCACTATTATAATGAATTTCTATATGTGTCCATTTATTTAGTTTTATTGATGTTTAGTTCCTGCTCCAATTTCTTAGTGTTTCTCAATGGAATGTGCGTATTGGCCTGTAGTAACGCCTGCGTTATGACATAATAATGTTAGTACCAGTGAAAGCTGCGGTACCAACGGGTTGATGGAATAAATAGGAAAACATTAAATAACTTATAATAGTTTCTTAGTCGCTGCAAACAGAGTCTGTCTTCCACCTGTTGTGAATGAAATGGCTGAAGAAATAAGACTATCTTATTGATGGAATGTTTTGGGATGCGAGGGATGGATGTGGACAGTGGAAATGTATTTGACGCGGGAAGGAGGGAGGATTTATAATGACCGCCCCGCCTGCGGCAAATAATAGAAAAGGGAATGGAACAATTCACCTTGATTCTATAGAAATTGTGGTCAGAGTGCAAAATATAATAATCCAATATGGCGGTAGTCAAACTGAAGGGGAGTGATCTATTGGTTTACTGCTTAAATTTTCAGTTTTGCAGGCTGGTCAACGTTCCGGCCCATGTACAACACCGATTTTAATATACGGACATTACTTACTCACTGGCACTATCGAACCCGAAGGTTCATGGCCGCGCGGACGTAAGCTCTCCATACATCCCTATCCTGAGCCAATGCTTTCCAATCATTCCCTGTATAATCTACTTCCCTCAAATCATAATTAATGTTGTTCTCCCACCTCATTCTTGGTCTACCAACTGGGCGTTTTCCCTCTGGCTTTCCTACAAGAAGCTTCCATGCACGTCTTTCATTCCCCATACGTGCAACATGTCCTGCCCATCGCAGTCTACGAGACTTAACTGTTCTTATTATATCTGGCTTCCCATAAAGACCATGTAGTTCATTGTTATGTAGTCTTCTCCATTCACCTGTCTGTTCATCTCTCTTTGGTCCAAAAATTTTCCTAAGAACTTTATTCTCAAATACTCGTAATCTCCTTTCCTCCCTTAAAGTAAGAGTCCATGTTTCGCACCCATATAATATAACTGGTAGAATAATAGTTTTATATATTTTCAGCTTAACGTTTTTTTGAAAGGAGTTGGGACATCAAAAGTCTCTGCAATGCATAATAGCATGCATTTCCAGAATTGAGCCTATGTTTAATTTCTTTTTGCATTGCTCATTCCTATTTGTGATTATTGTTCCTAGGTATTTGAATTCAGCCACTTACTCAAAATTTCCCTCATCATCAGCTGTCCATTTCCATTATATACTGATTTCTACGTGTGACCATGTATTTAGTTTTACTGATATTTACTTCCAGTCCTAATTTCTTAGTGTTACTACTCAATAGTGTGTGCGTGTTGGCCTTTAGTATCTCCTCGCTATCGGCCAGTAGTACTACATCATCAGCATAAACTAACAGCTTATTAACACCATTGAGTTGTAAGCCTTCCTCATTCTCTAAAGATTTAATGGCATGCTCTAGTACAAAATTAAATAGTAGAGGAGATAGTGCATCTCCTTGCTTCAACCCATTCTGGATTTCAAAAGTGTCTGAAAACTGTTTGCCTACACGCACCCTACTCTTTGAGCCATTTAGACACATTCGTATAAGTCTAACTAACTTTTTAGGAATTCCGAACTCCAGCAGGATACTATATAACTTCTCCCTCTTAATTGAATCATATGCTTTTTTGAAGTCTACATATAGTTGATGTACAGTACCATTATATTCCCATTTCTTCTCAAAAATCTGTCTTAAACTGAAAATCTGATCTTTTGTAGACCATATACGGACATTTTTATAAGTAATTTATATTGTAAATTGTTGTGAACTTAAAACAGGTTAGTACTATTATGAGCATGTTAAAGTTTCGTTTTGTAGAATACATTTTTAAAACTTAAATTGTTTTACTAAACTGGCAATATCGAACCGGTAGGTTCATGGCCGCGCGGGCATAAGCTCTCTACACATCCCTATCCTGACCTAATGTTTTTCAATCTACTTTCCTCAAATCATTGTTAATGTTATTCTCACACACCTTATTCTTGGTCTACTAGGCATTTTCTTATGGTATCCCTAAAAGAAGTTTCAATGCCGCTCTTTCATTCCCCATTCGTGCCACATATCCTCCAAATCGCAGTATTCAAGACTTAACTAATCATATTTTATTATCTGGTTTTCCATAAAGATCATGTAGCTCATTGTTATGTAGTATTCTCTATTCACATAGGTATATCTGCTCGTTTCTCTTTGGCCGAAACAAATCCTAAGCACTTTATTATCAAGTACTCAAAGGCCCTAATACTTCTTGCCTCGAAATGTATGAGACCATGTTACATGATTAATAGAGGAAAAGGTGAGAATTTTTCGAATGGAAATTTGATTATATCCTCCACCAGCACCTACTGACGTAAGAATGATTAGTATTATAAACTCATTATAGGAAATTAATATTAATGGAGGAATTTTTTGAATCGTTATGAGAATAAAACAAGAATATTCTTACGAATATTAAATATTCAATAGTAGATTATATAACAAAGCCAATAAGCAATTAAATTGGTTTGGGCATGTACGACGAATGAATGAAAAAGGGTTACCCAGAAAAAAAAACATTGGAATAGTGTCTACATGGAAGAAGAACAACAACAAAAAGAAAAAGAAGAAGAAGAAAAGGAAGACTTCGAAACTCATGGATGCAACAAATAAGAACTGGAATGAGAACATGAGGATTGTAGGACATTAAATTGATGGATAGGGACGAGTGGAAAAGGAAAATAAAACTTTAGGCACAGATATAAGTGTAAACATTGAAAATCTGTACATAAATAAAATTTCATCTTAATCCTTCTGGGGAATATTTCGCATCCTAGTATAACTGAAAGATAGCCCTTTTATTACACGCTTTATATTAGCTTGACCTGTATCTACGTATCTATGTAACGGAATTTTTCAACGCGATTTTCATCCACTTAAAATCATTTGATCGACTTGAAAATTTGTATACTTGTAAAGGACCCGTGACAATACAATAATTTCATAATTTTTTTTTCTAAAATCATGGCCAGAATCAGCATAAAATCAAAATAATAAAAACCGGTATAATAGGTTGCGGACTTATCAACTTCTTACTTAATCGTTGTAAGAGTTCAGTTGGTAGAGCGGTTGACTGTAGTGGTATATAATTTCAGTAATCCATAGGTCGCTGGTTCAAATCCGGCCTGGAGGATTTTTTAGTAGAGTATTACTTTTAGCTCATACTACAATAGTATCGAATTTAAAGATGTTTACATTTTATCTTATTCTGTAAAATGTTAAAACTAAAAAATAAATAATAGTTTTAAAAAACTAAAACCACACGCTTTATTAGAAAACCGAACTAAAAAATTAAAAATAATTTTAATTTCCAACACGCTTGGGATACAATTAAAGTGGTCATCAAAAAAATCATCTTCAACACATCTAGAATAAAACTAGAGTTATCTACAAAAAAAATTATTTTACCATCAAAAGCATGGAGTGCTCTCTATCAATTAATATATTTGATAATAAACAGATATTAGTAAAAGTAAAGTCTCTAAGAAGAAAACGTAAAAACTATAAAAAGCACCCCACGCTTTTGATGGTAAAATTAATTTTTGTGTAGATAACTCTAGTTTTATTCTAGATGTGTTGAAGATGATTTTTTGTTGACCACTTTAATTTTATCCCAAGCGTGTTGGAAATTAAAATTAATTTTCTTTTTTTAGTTCGGTTTTCTAATAAAGCGAGTTGTTTTAGTTTTTAAACTATTATTTATATATTTCTGGTTTAACATTTTGACAGTAATATGGATGACAAGGATCTCTGTAATGCATAACAGCATGCCTCAGAATTGTGGCTATGTTTAATTTATTTCGGCTCCTAATTCGTGTTTTGTAATGATTGTTATTTGATATTTGAGTTCCACCATATCTTTTTTTTTCTATTTTGTTATTAAATGTCCTTCACTAAGATTGCTCCCTAGAACAGTGTTATCAATCGATGTGCCGTGGCACTTTAAGCTGTCACGGGATCTGCTGCAAGATACAGAGGGAAAAGTGAAGTATGGAAATGTGATGCAGGTATAATCATTGTTAGTGAGATGAGATTCATGCGCCGAACAGCTGGTCACAGCTACTAAGCGGAACCATAAAATAAATTACATCTGAAAGGAACTTAAAATTAACTCTAGCAGACATATGTCACTATCTAGATAATGTGGCATCATTATGTCCAAAACTAGAATCCCCAGGGCAATAACCCTGAAGTAGGAGATCAGTTGGACATACAACGAAGAGATGGTTTGAAAACATACGAGGACCGCAAGAGTAATTCTAGGACTGCAACCTGTAAGCCTATGATTGATAAACATTAACTCACTGACACTATCGAATCCATACGTTCATGACCGCGCGGACATAAGCTCTCCATACACCCTTGTCCTGAGCTGTTTTTCTAATCACCCCTGTATAATCTACTTCCCTCATCATGGTTAATGTCATTCTCCCACCTTATTCTTGGTCTGCCAACTGGGCATTTTCCTCGGGTTTACCTACAAGGAGTTTAAATGCACCTCTTTCATTCTCCATTCGTGCCTCATGTCCTGCCCTTCACATTCTATTAGACTTAACTGTTTGTATTATATCTAGTTTCCTATAAAGATGATGTAGTTCACTGTTATGAAGTCTTCGTTCGCCTGTCTCTTCATCTGCCATTGGTCCAAAAAAATGTCCTAAGAAGATACATTTATTACACTGAATATCTCTATCTCTACCGATTTTAATGTATCGAAAGAATACGGCTTATCAAAAAAGTTGCAAATCACTTACATAATAGTATCAGTGGTACCGAACATACTCACTGAAATGGCACTAGTTTGTTTTTTCTTTCTCCCTAGCCTCAATTTTATATAAAAAAATTGAAGATCGAGAAAAGTCCTCCCCCTTCGAGTGATTAAATTTATGAAGTTTTGAATTATTAATCTTGTAATTAGATCTGATGCAAAATTAGGGTCATTCGATCGTAAACATGTCACATTTTACTGTTTATATAAAATGTTGTTCTTATAAAAGATGGATTTGAAAGAGTTTGGTATGTGAAAATTTGCTTTTCTCTTTCTTCGGATTGAGGCCAGCAGTCGGCTGGTCGGCCAAGGGCCTTCTAGACCTGTCGCACCATGGAGTTTTTTTTTCTTCGGATAACTGAATACCCATTTTTGTATCTATATTCAACCTTATGTAACAGAGAAGAAAAGTAGTTTTTAGATTTAGGAAAAAAAAAATGCAATTTCAAATTCAAACGGACACCAAAATGACTTTCGTTACAAAATTTTACTGATGTATTTTGAAAATGGTGAACTGATTCAAGGTGTGTTTTCTGATTTGTCAGATGGTATATACTGGATCGTTACCAGCATTACGTAAGGAAATAACTAGATTTTGTTATTTTTAGAGTTGGGATATGGTTTGGGTACAGTTTCCAATACAATATTTTACAGCTAATATATATATATATATATATATATATATATATAATGGAGAGTATAATACATATATAAGAAAAATAAGTGTTTGAATTGGATTCGCCTGGTAGTGTAATGGATATCACGCTGAGGTACAGACTCAGAGATCCGGGTTCGAATCCCGTCCAGGCATTTATTTTTATTATCATACCATATATATCCCCATAATAGTGGAAAATATCAGTGTCGCCTCCTATTGCGCAAAGTTATAAGAATCAAATTTTGGTCCAACCTAAGCTGAGAAATCTATTAGGAGATTACATTTCGGCTAAGTTATTAGACATTTTGGGTAGAATAGAAACATCAAGACTGGATGAAGCTCAAATTATTTTCTGGTTCTTAAATTGGCAATGTTATTCTACATGATACGTTCGGTTAATCGATTTATTATTTCAAATAATGTAATGGAAAAGTGAATCAGCAGAAATTATTTTAGTTTAAATTATGCAACTGTATGCATTAATAACTTAGTTATGCATGATTCTTTTATCAGTACAGTCCGAAACATTTAAATAAATTAGCATAAAAATTGAGTTTTAAGTATTAAAGTGCTTCACTGGAAGTGGGGAACGTGGGCATACGGGAAAAAAGTTGGAGATAAAGTTATATTGTAAAGAAAATAGATAAATGATAACGTCAATGCAAATACCATATCGAAAGAATTAAACCTACTAGAATTCGTAGGCAGCCATGTTTACATACATCAGGAAAGAGAGGAGTCATCACAGGAGAAGATGGAATAAATAATACGAAGAATTTACTTCGAAATAATTAGTATTTTATGTAACGATGTTTTATTATAAAAATTCAGGTCAATAGACTCGCGATTGAGGCGGTTACAACCAAACGGGTGCAAGTGCAAGTTTTGCAGTGTTGAGAAAAGCAGGTTTAAAGTTGAAGTTATATAAGAAAATAGCATATGAATCATACTTCATTGAGGACATCAAGCTCCGCTTCAATCTACCAGAAACCCAGGCATATAAAGACGCCATCAAAAAGAGGCATCTGGACCCATGCCTCCATACCTTGAGATACCTCGGTCAAAGACCATACTCCCAAGTCCCAGAATCTTGTCCTCCCTTATCTATCGCGTCCACGCTCAAGTTCTCGGCAATAAAACCAACATCTCAGGGAGAAGGTGTTGGAGTCGCAACTTCAGGGTAATTGCTGAGCTACATAGTACGTCAGGTCGCTCATTCCTGACGAGCCCACAGTTGGTCCACGGGCTCCTCGAGCCTAGCCGGGAGGACTGCTGTCGCAGATCCATCGACCGTTCCCCTGTTCTGCTTCCAGGGACGCATCCTGCAGCCGTTGTGAGACCGGCTAGGGCTTGAATCCTCATGCCCACAGTGTGAGACTTTAGTACGTCCAGGTGCTCATCTCCTGGCGACCCCACAGTTTGTCCACGAGCCCGTAGGCTTAGCCGGGAGCCAGCACAGTTGCTCCCCTCTGCGCTGGTCCGAGCCGTGCCCTGATCTGCCTCCAAGGACGTGTCCTGTTGCTGTTGTGGACCAGCAAGGAGCTCGCAAGCTCCAACAGATGAGCAAATAGTACGACAGGGCGCTCATCTCCTGCCAACCCCACTAATGGTTCACGAGTCCCTTGGATTTAGCCGGGGGATTGTCGAGCAGATATATTCCCCCAGTGCACCAGCTGGGGACGTGTTTTGTTGCTGAAGTGGGTCCAGCCTGAGCATTAGTACGTCAGGTCGCTCATCTCCTAACGACCTCACAGATTGTCCTTGAGTCACCCGATCCAGGAGTCGGCGCAAATCCCACACCCAAAAGACCGCGCTTTTTCCGTTTCCGAGCTTACTGACCTGCTGGTAATTCCCAGCCTTACGCCCGGTATTGTCCGGTATACTGGTTGCAGCCCGTTCGCAAGACTAGGCCTCGTAGTGCCGCAGCTGTGAGGAGTCCAGCCCACAGATCAATGTAGGCATCCAGGGTGCTCATCCGCTCTTGGTGCCCCCACGTAGCACCCCGGGTTCAATGAACCAAGAGAAAGGAGCTTCTGATCTCCAGTCTCCCACCACTTCGCCACGGTGGTCGCCGTTCCTGCTGTAGGTCCAGGATGTGTGAGCTATAGTCAACAGGTCGCTCATCTTCCCCCTTTTGATCCCACTTATGGTTCGCGAGTCCATCGGACTTGGAAGGGAGGACTGACTAGCAGATCCACCGATCTTTTCCCTACTACGCCACCAAGGGGGACGCGTTTGGCTGCTGAAGTGGGCGCAGCACGAGCCAGGTGGCTCGAGTCCTGACGACCTCACAAATGACCCGCGGGACCGGTCTGAACCTAGTCGGGAGAAATGCAAGCAAACCACCTACCGTTCCCCGATCCGCCACCTGGGGACGCGCCTTGTTTGCTGTTGTGAGCATAGCGTGGGGCCCGAGAAGCGGATCGAGAGACAAAACAAAGCAATGCAATATCGAGGGAAATAATGGAAACAGAAACTACGAAAACTGATGTGTGGAAAGGCCCGATCGTCACCTATACACACGCTTCGCCGCGCATGGTTTCCACAGGAAGATATGCCAGAATCCGTCATACCACGACCCCAAGGAGGACTGCAGATGTATGAGCCATGCTCCAAGTACTACCTAATGAAATGCAAAAGCAGAACTCAGCATCTCATCACAATTACAAAGGACTGGTGAAAACTCTAAATGTACACATTGTGTTTAATAAAACCTATAATATAAGAAAATCATTGTAATTGAAAATTGTAACAATCATATTTTATATATTCCTAACCCACACGCTTATATCCCTGTGCTACTAAATAAAATATGCTTCAAGAATGTAATTATACACCAGACTTTTTTCTTTTTTTGCGAAAAATTACTTACACCACTTTATTTCATACCGCTTCAATTAAAATCTGGTCATCGGAGTGCTAGAAATGTTTGTTAAGAAACCTCTTATTTGAGACTTGAAGTAACGACACGTGACCTATTGCTTTACTTCCCTTTCCAAAAAAAAACGAATACGTAGCATTTGCATGTCTTTAAAAATGCATCAGCCCTTGTTGAGATAGAAATCCCGAACCAGAAAACCAAACTTTATATCCTAAACCTTGTTATGAAAAAAGAAAAAAAAAAAGTATTTGGAAGGAATATATTCGGTATATTGTCCTGGGATGTAGGCCAACTGGCTGCCATGTTTAATTGTAGTTGTAATTTAGGCTGCGCTGTTATACTGCAGTGTGAATATGTTGTTATTCCATTGAGTAGCCCTGGTTGTACACAAATGTGTTAGCTGTCACCATCGCCTCCTCTTGTATATATATCTTCAATTGTTTCCACGCTGCCATTGATTGAATTGTATCTCTTGTGGTTTTACCATGTGCTCTATCCAATTCAGTGCTTTTTAAACACGCAAATTAAGAGACCACCACGTGGTTGAATTAAGATTACACATTCAATTTGATTCAATCACAAGGATTTTTTTTTAATTCCAATTTTCTCCATAACCCATAGAAAATGGGAGTTTCTTACATATGTAGGAAAATAAATATATTTGCTTACCAGCGTGGAAATATCTATGCAGTAGAGAGATAAAATGTTGATTGTGGTAAATTGGTAATTAATTCGCCACACTACTTCAGGTTGGAATATTTGTGCTGTGTTTCAGCGGACCAGGGTTCTACACACAACGGGGATTGCAAATTCTTCTTCTTCTTCTCCATACAAGTCTTAGGTCAATAGGTATGTTACGATCTCACTGATGAATTTTGTATCCACGGCTTCCTTGGACGGCCCAGATATCTCTTCCCAGTTGGACAATAACGAAGCATGGCTTTAGGAACTCTACCTGAAATCATTCATCGCAAATGATTCATCCTGTTTATCTGGTATTCATGTATGTACTTAATGACTGGTTCTACCTGTAGTTCCTTCATGACATCATCATTGCGTTTGTAATCCCACTTCGTGTACCTTGCTGTAATATGGTATCACGAATCTTATTTCACTTGAAGTTGCTCTGCACTCCTCTCCTTTCCTCAAAGTCTATGCCTCACTGCCATAGCAAAGGTTTTGTACAACCATACTCTGGTATCTCTCTGGACTAGTAATGATTTCATTACTGAATTTATTATTCTCATGGTTTTATAAAAAATTAATACTTTTATTTGATATGTCTACTTCATCCAAATATATCAATATAATGTCCAATATAGGTAAATGAATTTACTCTTTCCAGTATCTTCGAATCTTTACAAATTTTGATACGTACTGGATATTTTCCATGAAGAGCTATTACTTTTGTTTTTGTATTAATTTTCATCTTATACTATACTTGAATGCTATTTTGTTAATTTTTATCCTAAAATGTTGAATCTCTCGCTAGGATAGGTGACACAGTACAATTTTTAATCGCTAGAATATGCACCAGACATTTGGATTAAATTCCAAATCCCTTTGCAGTACATGCGTTTAGAAGACGTGAGAAAGGCCTATAGTCGATAGTGATTCGTTAAGACTGATGGTTCCGTTGATTATATTTGTCACGAGTAGGCTAGCTGCACGCACTGGATTTCACATCCTCCCTACACTTCTTTGTACACTATACATGTAGTCTTCACTTATTTCTAAAAAATGGTGCGTATATTGAAAATTAACCACAGATAAACATGCCTAATGGTGAACCCGAAGCACAAAAAAAAAGTGTGTTGGCACTGACATAGAAAAACAAATTTATATCTATATAATATTTTTACTTGCAATATTAAACAATACAGTCTCATAAATGCCATAATAATGATATCTTTTTTTGTGTTCGCTCGGGGATTTTTGTGTTATTCTAACAAGAACTTCAACATAATTGATTTTTAATTACTATAGACTTCTCAGTCCCGAGTGTCTTATATGCTGACTACGTCACCCCTACCTCTATGATTGACACATGTGAATGAGAGGCCAGCAGCAGGATGGTAGGGGCATCTAGGACTTCGCGCTATGGAATACAATAATAATAATAATAATAATAATAATAATAATAATAATAATAATAATAATAATAACATTAATAATAATTATATTAATGATGACGATATCATCATCATCATCATAGTACATTCACGAATTTAGGCCATTTGTTGACCTGTTTCGGCCTCAAGAGAAACACCATCCAGAAGTATTTTGAGCGGACGTCCTGGTCTTCTTCTTCCTGCAGGTTGATATCTTAACATTTGTTTGGGTATTCTGTGATCTTCCATTCGATGAACATGTTGTATCCATCTTGACTTATAATCAGAAATTTTGTTTTCTAAAGATTCCATGTGCAATTCTTCTAAGATGTCTTAATTTTTTTTGTGATCTATTAGTGTGTATCCTGCAGTCCTCCGAAGATATCTCATTTCAGCAGATCTAAGTCTCTGTATATCCTTCTGTTTCAACGTCCATACTTCGCTACTATACAAAAGAGTTGGAAGAGCCAGTGTTTTATACACTTTCAGTCTTGAATGCTTTTGGACTAACTGTGGCTTGAAGATAGAATTTATTAACCCTAAAATTCTTAAAAATGTAGATATTTTTGCATTTACATCCTTTTCTTCTTCATATGAGATATTGCATCCTAGATATGTAAAATTATTCACCTGCTCCAAAATTTTATTGTCCAGTACAATTTACTTCTGACAGGATCTACACCTTGAAATGCCATAATTTTTGTTTTTTTTTTTCTGTAGATATCTTTAATCCATATTCTTCTGTAATTTTGTTAAGTTCATACATACCTTTCTGTAGATTATCTTCGGAATTTGCTATAATTAATAATAATAATAATAATAATAATAATAATAATAATAATAATAATAATAATAATAATATACTTCTCAATTTTACGTTGATTTAAGTAGACCTATTTCTTAAATCAATGTAAATTTGAGAAGTCTTTTATTATTACAGCATGTCATTATACTTTGTATCCTTCCATTTTGCTTCATAGTTGAAGTGTCTGTGTATTCATCAGACATATTGGACACTTATGAGATGTGTTGGTATTCTAATGTTCCTGTGAAAGTCAGAGATTTTTGTTTTGTATGGGTAGAGATACATTTTCAATGCATAATTTGTTTACACACTTCATAAAATATTGCAATTTCGATGAGCATAAATGTTCCTCAGCTTTTTTTCTTAAGCTCTTTGTTGTGTTGAGGATTAAATTCAACCTTTGCCTATTAAATAAAATTTTTAGTGTTTGAAAGTTCGTTTGCAACGTATGAGGCATTGGCAAGTGTTGTACACATCGGAATTGAATCCTCACAGCTTTAAATTTGATGAGCAATATCACATGAGTTTTCATCTTGTTGAAGACCGGAGTGTAGCGACAGGGGGGGGTGTATTGTCCAAAGAAATAAAAACTCGTGTAGTATTTTAAAATGCTATTTAGTTAGTAAAAATGTTGATAAAGGAATGTTAATAAAATGGAAATAATTGATACGAATTTATATAATATTCTTTTAATTGGATTTAGTTTATAGTCGGCCGCGTTAGACTAGTGTTATATTCCTTGATGTAGTTCCAAGGGACGCGGGTTCAAACCCGGTCGAGGTCGATGAATTCTTCTTCTTCTTCACTTCACTTCACGGGCTAGGCAAAATGTCATCCGCCTCACAGTTGTTCTGTCCATCTTTTCACTGGCCTTCCTACATTCCTTGAACATCTTGGCTTGTAGTTAAATGTTACTTTTGGTAATCTTGTAACGTTCATTCTTTCAACATGTCTAAACCATTTTTCTCTATATCCTTTGATTTTATCATTTAATGGATATATATTTAACTCTGTTCTTATATCTTCATTCTTTAACCGATCCATTCTTGTGCAGCCTTTTGTTCTTCTAAGGAAGTTCATTTCTAAAGGTAAAGGTATCCCACTACAAGCCTCAGGAGACCCTAAGGGTAGTAGGAGTTAGGCTCCCACTTTTCTGGACAATCGGCACTTCATGTGAGCCCTGCGTGGCGGCCATCTTTACCCCCAGAACAAGCATCTGGTACTCATTTCCATTAGAGGCTGAGTCGACCCCAGGGCCATAGTGCCGCCAGAAGGTTCGGGTCAGTTTAAAAATCCTGACCCCACTGGGATTCGAACCCTCAACCTTCTGGCTAGTAGCGCAGTGCCTTAAACATTACGTTACGGCGTGCCCGCAGTTCATTTCTACGGTTTGTATTCTACTTTGTAATTTTTTGGTCATTACCCAAGTTTCACTCCCATAAAGTAATGCAGGAACTGCCAATGTTTTATAAAACTTTAATCTAGTATCTCTTCTTGTTTTGTTATTTAATGTTTTATGTATAGTTCCACATATCATTTGAAATCTTGACAGTTTCACATTTACGTCTCTTTCAGTTTTTGTGTTTACAGTAAAATTACAACCCAAATAATTAAAATTTGTTACTTGTTCCAGAGGTTTGTTGTCTATTGTGATTTTTGTTCTTATATGTTCAGTCGATGAATTTTTAGGATGAAAAATCCAAGCGACATGTCCTCCTGGAGGGATAAGCAATAGATTCCGAGTCTGAAGAATTTCAGGCTCGTAAAAGAACTGCAAGCCTGAATAAAGAGGTATCTGTGCAAAATTTACCGACCGTTACCCATCCAAGTAATATCTTGGTATTAAATTTTAGCTTAAGATGAACCCCTCTTCTAATGGTTTGATTTTACTGCTTAACAAAGTCGACCTCACTTTTCATAATTGATTGCTATAGGCCTATGATGAGTTCGGCTCAAACTAAAATCCAAGAATTGTGAAAAGTTTTATATCGGCAGAGAGAGAGAGAGAGAGAGAGAGAGAGAGAGAGAGAGAGAGAGAGAGAGAGAGAGAGAGAGAGTGAGAGGGGGGGGAACTCGAGAATCTACATCCTCGAAGAAATTGAAATTTTGAAAGAAGCCAAGAATATAAGCCTACTAGACAAAAACACGCCTAACGACCAGAAGCCTGTATAAAAATCTTAATAAACAACAGTTAGTACCATTTAACAAGCTGAAGGTGGAACATGTTCTTCCGAATGGCCTTTAAAGTTTTTAAAAATATCTTACCTGCTTGACGACGGCTGATATCTGAGGTACGAATTTTATTATTTGAACTTTAACTGAGACTAATCCTCTATCTGAAATTGCTTTTCTGCAAAACCCTCTACAAACAGGTTACTTTCTTCGGTTCAATTAATGTACATCCTGTGAATATTATATTTTAATATCTAGTTAGGACACGTAGGCCACCTGACCATTTAGTTTGCTTGTGTTCTGACAGGTCTCCATGGAGATTTGATGCAGCTTATGTCGCTTGTCAAATGAAACGCATAATGATCGTCATTTGTTGAACAATTCCCAGGAGGCCGTGATTTGTGCGCTTTGTTGCGTTTTCTCCTTACTGTTTCATGAATTGCTCCATTTAAAAACCAATTCTCACTGGGATTACAGCTGTTCAAATTGTGCAGTTGCATTAAAGGTGCATTCACATGAAACGATTAAAAATGCATTGATTACAATGTCATTTCAAACAGTACGTAATTTTATTGTTTCATATTACAGCCTTTGCTTGGATTTAAATCTTCGAACAATACTCAAATAAAAATCACCATCGTTCAGTAAGTTTGACTAGTAGAGGATCATTCCAGATATATGTATTCTCGAGATACAAGATTCAAACACTGTGAGTGCACATAGGGTTTTTCATATCTAAAAAAACAGTATTGCTCTTATGTGGTCGCTGTTGCCACTTGACGCCGCTGTTATTCAATCAATAACTAGTCTTAATAATGACAATGAAGTAAGACAAGGTTGTGCACTTTCACCGGTGCTTTTCATTACATATATGAATAGAGTAATAAACGAATGGAAGAAAACACAACTAGGATATATACCCATCAATAGGAACCTCGAACTCGATGCTATTCTTTTTGCAGACGATTTAGCTCTTCTGGCACTTTTCGAAAATGATTTGCAACGATCAATTTATAATTTACAAAAAAATAGCTGCCAAATTTAATATGGAAATATCAATTAACAAAACTAAAATTATGGCATTTCATAGGAAGGATACCATAAAAAGGAAAATCTGTCTCCAGAATAAAATTTTAGAGAGATTTAATCACTTTAAATATTTTGGATATTATCTCTCTATCTGGGATAAAAAGGATTTCCCTGAAAAAAATTACTAGTTATAATAAAAGTTTGGGAATTATTAATCAAGTTATGAAACCATCCCTTGTACAAAAAACACCAGGTAACGTTTATATAACACTTTGGCTAGACCAGTGTTGACCTATGGTAGTGAAGCATGGACACTAAAAAGACAACATGAAAGTAGAACAACGGCTTGTGAAATGAGATTCATGCGCAGATCAGCGGGTTACACCAGATGGGATCGGAAAAGGAACACCGACATCTTAAAAGAATTGAAGACTACGCCAATTTTGGAATATATTAAACAGTACCAACTAAATTGGAAACACCATCTTGAAAGAATGAGTTAAAATCGGATCCCCAAAGCTGTTTATAATTATTTACCAAGAGGACGAAGATCTCTGGGCCGTCCTATGAAACGCAGGAGGGAAATTTTTCTATAGGATCGTAACAGGCCTTGACCTAGTACTTGGAAGGAAGGAAGGAAGGAAGGAAGAAGAAAGAATGACAGCCTCGCTATCGAAACGCGTTGACTGTTTTAACATTTTAGTTTGGTGATTTGAGTTTAATTTATAATGTGTAAATATAATATTGCTCTTTACTATGAACAATGAATCACTCAATAAAAAAATACATATTTTATTTGATAACTTGTGGAGACATTTCAATACAGATAATTACATCTCTTTTATGTATTATAGCCAAATTAGGCCAATGTACACGCTAGTGTGTAAGAGGTCCTAGAGTAATTACGTAGTTAGTTTTCCAGACTTTGGTACATAAAACGGGGGGAGGGAAATGACATTTTTATGGTAACTGCGTAGATTGCAGGTAAGTAGTCTATATTATTGAAGAACATAGAGTCAATGATATCTCTTAAATTTAACAAATTACTGTCCAAATATATGTCTGCAATGAAAAAGATTGTTTTATACGTTTAGGAACAATCCAACCTAATCCTGTCTGTTGGTTGCTACAGCAACAGAAGTAATTAGAATAACAAAAGCGGCAGGCATTTGTTAAGAGCCAGCGTGTTTTATATTGTGCATCCAGGAGGCCGTGGTTTAGGCACTTAATTAGAAAGATATTTTACTGCGCAATAAAAATGTTTTTAATTGGATACCAAAACTTTTCAGATATCTCAGTGTCAAAAACTAGTCTGTGACATTTATGTTTGTCCGTCTGTTTGTCTGTCTATGTAATTACTCTCTGCTTTACCTAATTGGAAGGAAGTTTCTTTTTTTTTATTTTATTAGTTCTCATAAAATGAATTTTTATTATCTAGGAAATCCTATCTCGAATCTTTCTCCATACAAAATCTTCTCGAGTTTTGTCATTAATATTTGAAACTTTTTAATAGTTTTCAAGTTGTATTGATTTCAGGGGTATCCAATTGACGATTTAGAATCACAATAGTGCGTTTTATAAAATTCAATTTTGCATCAATAAATATATATTTTAGAGTAAACATTTATAAATTATATATGCTTGTTGCTTATTGTTGTTACTCTCTTCCCAATTTCCTAGGTTAATTCTATTTCCTTCCTAATGCTCTTGCTTGAGATAGAGAGATCCGGTTCAAATAAAGTTCATTTTTTTTTTCGGAGGCGTAACACATATGAACTTATCTATAAAATAATAGGTTAAACAGAGGGTGGGGAGAAAGACAGATAGAGAGAGGTGTATTAATTATAGCATAATAAGTAATAATTATCACTTAATTAATCTCTGTAAGTTCAGTACTTCGTAAAATTGCCAGATAGGTTACCGGTGGAAGACTGTTTTCAATTTATACATATGGTCTGGGTATCCCATAAATGCTTGCTCTAGCGATGGTCTTGGCATCCTGTAGATCCGAGATGGCAGCCACTATGTATCTGGCTTACGTGTGTTAAAAATGATTGGTGCCTGGCTACAGTCCACCTCCATAAGGTTATTTTTGGTTTACAAAATCAGTATTTTTTAAATGATTAGAACTAATATTATTAACGTTAATACATTTTTATTTATGTATTTTTTTTTGTGGGATTTGAGTATTTCTTGTCCCATAAAATCATTTAATCCTTTTTACATAATAATTAAATTCAATTAGGCTATATTAAAATAAGACTAAAATTTGCTCTTAATAATTGTAAGCCCCGTAGAATAAAAAAGAGGGAAGTTAGAATAATTGAGTAAAGACAAAAAAAAATCAAATGAATTATCTGATAAGTTTTCATGATAATGCTGACATTTCACTAAAAATATCCCATTTTTATTGTTTGTACAAATAACACTATAATAATAATTTTGAACTAAAGCATATAGGCTACCACATCTGTGTAGTTGTGTGGTTCAAGATTCATTTATCCCTATTTGCAGTTGACATTCCCAATCCACTGGATTGTGAATGGAATCCTACAAAAGAAGATAATAATAAAGTAATAAGTGTTGTAGCGACTTGTTAGAACCAACCAAGTGCTGCTTAATCATTTTGTACGTAGAGAGAGAGAAAGAGTACGAATACGAATACGTTACTGCTACCTTCCGGGATCGCTGGGTTATGATACTGCTGTACTTAGTAAAGGGTTCCAAACATTCAACGAAGTTATTTACAACAAAACAGCCTGCCTCGGGCCCATAGAAGGCGGCTAACCATTCATCTTTCTTTTTCCACTTGAACATGCATATGAATATAACACTGATTATAATTTGCATGGACTGAACTAATTTCGTTATGGGATAGAGAACAATGGCTATTCTTTAAATAAGAACAAGGGGCGTAGCATAAAATATTGGTTTTTAATACAAAATAAGTGTGGATTATTATAAAAAATAAAGTAATATAAATAACAGAACTATATCTTGGAACAATCAATCAAACCCCAATAATAAACAAAACATAATAAGATAACGACGTACCATTCAAACAATCACACTCATACGTCTCTAAGCAGAATCGGAAATCCTTCTTCCATGCTGACTTAGATTAAATTAAATCCAACCATTCTTCGGTTTACAATCCACATGCTTATCTTCTGCATTACCATGCTAACTTTACCCTTTGCATGGTACACCAGAGTAGGATTCCAAAACTGAATCCACTCGTAAAGAACCCAAACGCCACTTGTTAGGCCGATCGACTGACTGTCCAAGTCCACTGAGATTGCCGAGCATATATCAGGTTCGCCAGGAGAAGGGATGTGCGCTACCAAGATGCGCAATGGAAAGGGTAAAGAAGGAAGGGGTAACCACACGGAACACAGGAAACATTGGCAGGCTTCACAAATGTTCGTAAGCGGGAAGGAGCACGAAGATGATAACTGAACCGCAAAAGGCACTTTCGGTTCAGTGTAATAAGTCCACTGCTGTGGTCTCGCGTGCGCCTTGTCACGCAGAAGGACCGGGTTCGATATCCGGTGGGGACAAGGTTCCTGGGTGAGGTTTTTTTTCGGGGGTTTTCCTCACCTTTAAGACAAATGTCAGAAAACGTAAAGGCCCAAACGGTCCCCGAATATATTTGGCCATATTTATCATATTCACCTCATTTGATTAAGTTCTCTCCTATCGCATCATTACCATCATCATCATTCATCAGATCATTGGGATAGCGTAACTCCGCCTTTCTGGCGCCTCATCCTCAGAAGTAGGTTACAATACGGCAATGCCAGGAGAGAATACCAGAGATGTTGTATGATAAATTGATGGCATTGAATAAAAGAGTATTAAATAAACTGAATAAGGAAAGGAAGTCGTGATACATTTTCTTGATAATAGGCATAAAGTAGTCCAAACCTCTGACCATAATTTCTTATTTCTACAAATATAATTAAGACGAACAGTGCCTAGTAACCTACAACAAAAAACACCATAATTGATCTGTCTAGTGTGTGGTTCAGTGTTGGTTGATCCATACATTGGTAATAGGCTTACAAGTTATACAAAAATATAATATCTTTTATGAGTTAGCCCTAGAAGAATTGTTGCGGTCTGCATGAAACGCTGGTGTTGTTGAATCATCTCTTCCTCGGTCCTATTGCCACCATCTGATGGCTGTAGGGAACGTTGTTACATGATTTCTGTTAAGTTGCTCCTTCTTTTTACTCTAGCAGTCATGAATAGCCTACAGTTGAAGACTAATGTCACATATAGATGCAGTTCGAAGCATAAACCTCAACTCTCGTCATACTTTCGCAGGGTTCATGCTTCATTGCCGTTAGTGAGGACACATACTTTTATTCGCATTTATTTCTGACCTACAGATGATTTGGATTTCTACAAAAGTAAAAAAAGGATAAAATAACAAAAAACGTAAGAAGGAAATAACGAGAATCTATGCTAAATTATCGCGGTAATAGTAAACTTATGATCAAAATGTATCATTCTTTTTTTTTCTAGAAATAATATTAAGACAAATAATAGTGTACGAATTAATTTGCAACACAATGTGATCCTCTCTTTATGTGCGGTTCAAGTTCCGTGAGGCAAGTCTTTAAAAAGTGAGGAGATAAAATAATAATGAAGAATGGAAGACTATTGTTTACATACATTGTTTATATATGCCCACCGCTGTGGCTCCGAGGTAGCGTGCTGCCTTGTCACGCAGCGGGCCCGGGTTCGATTCCCGGTCGAGGCAGGCTCCTGGGTGAGGTTTTTTTTTCGGGGGTTTTCCTCACCTGTAAGACAAATGTCAGGAAGCTTAGGACCCAACGGTCCCAGAAAATCATCCAGCCATCATCGTCATCCTTATCATTATCATCATCCTTCACCGGTGTGGAAAGCAACGGGAAGCTACCACACCTATAATTTCCCAGTAAAGCTGCAAAGCATAGCATTAAAATGCTATGATTGCAGTGAAAGACCTGCCCTAGTGCAGAATTACTATGGATTAGCAGTGCCACCACATTGTCATTTCGATATTCATGTATTCTCTCCTGGTAATGGCTTTATTGTAACCCACTTCTAAGATTGGGGCGCCTGGAAGGCGGAATTACGTTGCCCCCCGATTATATTTGATAGGCGATGATGATGATAATGATGCGCCCGCTTAATCCTAATCTTAATGTAATGAGTTGAATATGATGATGGCCAGATGAGTTCGGGGACCGTTTGGACCTTAAAGTTTCCTGACATTTGTGTCACTGGTATGGAGGAAAAAAAAACCGTAAAACCTCACCCGGGAAACATGTCCCGACCTAAATCGAACCTGGGCCCTCTGCATGACAAGGCAGCACGCCTACTTCGAGACCACAGCGGTGGACCAATGAATGAAAAAATATTGTTGACAATTTTGTTCATGCGCTAAACATTGAATATTAACCAATTCAATTTACAGGTCGTGATTTTTTAACCAATCACAGTGGACTATCACTGAAATATTGCCAAAATTAAATGTACAGACATGATGCGCAATTGTTCGGAAATTGTCGAATTTGACTCGCAATTATTTGTAAGCTACAGAACACAAAGGCGTTATACCAAAATATTGTTATATAGCAAATTAAGTAAAATATATATAATGCATAACTTAACTTATTTCCATGCTATTAATATTCTATTAAATATTCCATTTATTAAACAGTTATAAAATGCCATGCGCGCTTTTATCTCTTTGGACAATTCACTCCCGTTGCTTCCATCCGGTCGTGAATTATCGACAATATGAACATTCTTGTGGTATTGCCATTAATAATAACTCGCTGGCTTTATCGAACCCATAGGTTCATGACCGCGCGAAAATAAGCTATTCATACATCCCTATCCTGAGCTGTTTTACTATCTATAATCTACTTCCCTCAAATCATGGTTATTGTTATTATCTCATCTCATTCTTGGCCTACCTATTTGGCGCTTTCCCTCTAGTTTTCCTACAAGGAGTTTTCATCCCCCATTCTCGTCACATGTCCTGTTCATCGCAGTTTACGAGACTTAAGTGTTTTTATTATATCTGGTTTCTCTTGATAATGGGCGATTTGCCTCTGACTTGTCTACAAGTTTCCATCTTCTTTATAATCTATTTCCCTCAAATCGTTGTTAATTATATTCTCCTACCTCATTCTTGGTCTACCTATTGGACGCTTTAATTCTGGTTTTCCTTTGCCCCTCTTTCATTCCCCATTAGTTCCATATATCCTGCCCATTGTAGTCTACGAGACTTAAGTGTTTCTTTCCCAATTGGTGTCACCTGTCCTACTCATCGCAGTCTACGCGACTTAAATGTTTTCATTATATGGGCACATTGCCTCTGGTTTTCCTATACTAGTTTCCATGTCCCTATTTCTTTCCCAATTGGTGTCACCTGTCCTACTCATCGCAGTCTACGCGACTTAAATGTTTTCATTATATGGGCACTTTGCCTCTGGTTTTCCTATACTAGTTTCCATGCCCCTATTTCTTTCCCAATTGGTGTCACCTGTCCTACTCATCGCAGTCTACGCGACTTAAATGTTTTCATTATATGGGCACTTTGCCTCTGGTTTTCCTATACTAGTTTCCATGTCCCTATTTCTTTCCCAATTGGTGTCACCTGTCCTACTCATCGCAGTCTACGCGACTTAAATGTTTTCATTATATGGGCACTTTGCCTCTGGTTTTCCTATACTAGTTTCCATGTCCCTATTTCTTTCCCAATTGGTGTCACCTGTCCTACTCATCGCAGTCTACGCGACTTAAATGTTTTCATTATATGGGCACTTTGCCTCTGGTTTTCCTATACTAGTTTCCATGCCCCTATTTCTTTCCCAATTGGTGTCACCTGTCCTACTCATCGCAGTCAACGCGACTTAAATGTTTTCATTATATGGGCACTTTGCCTCTGGTTTTCCTATACTAGTTTCCATGTCCCTATTTCTTTCCCAATTGGTGTCACCTGTCCTACTCATCGCAGTCTACGCGACTTAAATGTTTTCATTATATGGGCACTTTGCCTCTGGTTTTCCTATACTAGTTTCCATGTCCCTATTTCTTTCCCAATTGGTGTCACCTGTCCTACTCATCGCAGTCTACGCGACTTAAATGTTTTCATTAAATGGGCACTTTGCCTCTGGTTTTCCTATACTAGTTTCCATGTCCCTATTTCTTTCCCAATTGGTGTCACCTGTCCTACTCATCGCAGTCTACGCGACTTAAATGTTTTCATTATATGGGCACTTTGCCTCTGGTTTTCCTATACTAGTTTCCATGTCCCTATTTCTTTCCCAATTGGTGTCACCTGTCCTACTCATCGCAGTCAACGCGACTTAAATGTTTTCATTATATGGGCACTTTGCCTCTGGTTTTCCTATACTAGTTTCCATGTCCCTATTTCTTTCCCAATTGGTGTCACCTGTCCTACTCATCGCAGTCAACGCGACTTAAATGTTTTCATTATATGGGCACTTTGCCTCTGGTTTTCCTATACTAGTTTCCATGTCCCTATTTCTTTCCCAATTGGTGTCACCTGTCCTACTCATCGCAGTCTACGGGACTTAAATGTTTTCATTATATGGGCACTTTGCCTCTGGTTTTCCTATACTAGTTTCCATGTCCCTATTTCTTTCCCAATTGGTGTCACCTGTCCTACTCATCGCAGTCTACGCGACTTAAATGTTTTCATTATATGGGCACTTTGCCTCTGGTTTTCCTATACTAGTTTCCATGTCCCTATTTCTTTCCCAATTGGTGTCACCTGTCCTACTCATCGCAGTCTACGCGACTTAAATGTTTTCATTATATGGGCACTTTGCCTCTGGTTTTCCTATACTAGTTTCCATGTCCCTATTTCTTTCCCCATTCGTGTCACATGTCCTGTTCATCGCAGTCTACGCGACTTAAATGTTTTCATTATATGGGCACTTTGCCTCTGGTTTTCCTATACTAGTTTCCATGTCCTCATTTCTTTCCCCATTCGTGTCACATGTCCTGTTCATCGCAGTCTACGCGACTTAAATGTTTTCATTATATGGGCACTTTGCCTCTGGTTTTCCTATACTAGTTTCCATGTCCCTATTTCTTTCCCAATTGGTGTCACCTGTCCTACTCATCGCAGTCTACGCGACTTAAATGTTTTCATTATATGGGCACTTTGCCTCTGGTTTTCCTATACTAGTTTCCATGTCCTCATTTCTTTCCCCATTCGTGTCACATGTCCTGTTCATCGCAGTCAACGCGACTTAAATGTTTTCATTATATGGGCACTTTGCCTCTGGTTTTCCTATACTAGTTTCCATGTCCTCATTTCTTTCCCCATTCGTGTCACATGTCCTGTTCATCGCAGTCAACGCGACTTAAATGTTTTCATTATATGGGCACTTTGCCTCTGGTTTTCCTATACTAGTTTCCATGTCCCTATTTCTTTCCCAATTGGTGTCACCTGTCCTACTCATCGCAGTCTACGCGACTTAAATGTTTTCATTATATGGGCACTTTGCCTCTGGTTTTCCTATACTAGTTTCCATGTCCCTATTTCTTTCCCAATTGGTGTCACCTGTCCTAATCATCGCAATCAACGCGACTTAAACGTTTTCATTATATGGGCACTTTGCCTCTGGTTTTCCTATACTAGTTTCCATGTCCCTATTTCTTTCCCAATTGGTGTCACCTGTCCTACTCATCGCAATCAACGCGACTTAAACGTTTCATTATATGGGCACTTTGCCTCTGGTTTTCCTATACTAGTTTCCATGTCCTCATTTCTTTCCCCATTCGTGTCACATGTCCTGTTCATCGCAGTCTACGCGACTTAAATGTTTTCATTATATGGGCACTTTGCCTCTGGTTTTCCTATACTAGTTTCCATGTCCCTATTTCTTTCCCAATTGGTGTCACCTGTCCTACTCATCGCAATCAACGCGACTTAAACGTTTTCATTATATGGGCACTTTGCCTCTGGTTTTCCTATACTAGTTTCCATGTCCCTATTTCTTTCCCATTGGTGTCACCTGTCCTACTCATCGCAGTCTACGCGACTTAAATGTTTTCATTATATGGGCACTTGCCTCTGGTTTTCCTATACTAGTTTCCATGTCCCTATTTCTTCCCAATTGGTGTCACCTGTCCTACTCATCGCAATCAACGCGACTTAACGTTTTCATTATATGGGCACTTTGCCTCTGGTTTTCCTATACTAGTTTCCATGTCCCTATTTCTTTCCCAATTGGTGTCACCTGTCCTACTCATCGCAGTCTACGCGACTTAAATGTTTTCATTATATGGGCACTTTGCCTCTGGTTTTCCTATACTAGTTTCCATGTCCCTATTTTTTCCCAATTGGTGTCACCTGTCCTACTCATCGCAGTCTACGCGACTTAAATGTTTTCATTATATGGGCACTTTGCCTCTGGTTTTCCTATACTAGTTTCCATGTCCCTATTTCTTTCCCAATTGGTGTCACCTGTCCTACTCATCGCAGTCTACGCGACTTAAATGTTTTCATTATATGGGCACTTTGCCTCTGGTTTTCCTATACTAGTTTCCATGTCCCTATTTCTTTCCCAATTGGTGTCACCTGTCCTACTCATCGCAGTCTACGCGACTTAAATGTTTTCATTATATGGGCACTTTGCCTCTGGTTTTCCTATACTAGTTTCCATGTCCCTATTTCTTTCCCAATTGGTGTCACCTGTCCTACTCATCGCAATCAACGCGACTTAAACGTTTTCATTATATGGGCACTTTGCCTCTGGTTTTCCTATACTAGTTTCCTTGTCCCTATTTCTTTCCCAATTGGTGTCACCTGTCCTACTCATCGCAGTCTACGCGACTTAAATGTTTTCATTATATGGGCACTTTGCCTCTGGTTTTCCTATACTAGTTTCCATGTCCCTATTTCTTTCCCAATTGGTGTCACCTGTCCTACTCATCGCAGTCTACGCGACTTAAATGTTTTCATTATATGGGCACTTTGCCTCTGGTTTTCCTATACTAGTTTCCATGTCCCTATTTCTTTCCCAATTGGTGTCACCTGTCCTACTCATCGCAGTCTACGCGACTTAAATGTTTTCATTATATGGGCACTTTGCCTCTGGTTTTCCTATACTAGTTTCCATGTCCCTATTTCTTTCCCAATTGGTGTCACCTGTCCTACTCATCGCAGTCTACGCGACTTAAATGTTTTCATTATATGGGCACTTTGCCTCTGGTTTTCCTATACTAGTTTCCATGTCCCTATTTCTTTCCCAATTGGTGTCACCTGTCCTACTCATCGCAGTCAACGCGACTTAAATGTTTTCATTATATGGGCACTTTGCCTCTGGTTTTCCTATACTAGTTTCCATGTCCCTATTTCTTTCCCAATTGGTGTCACCTGTCCTACTCATCGGAGTCTACGCGACTTAAATGTTTTCATTATATGGGCACTTTGCCTCTGGTTTTCCTATACTAGTTTCCATGTCCCTATATCTTTCCCCATTCGTGTCACATGTCCTGTTCATCGCAGTCTACGAGACTTAAGTGTTGTTATTATATCTGGTTTCCCTCGATAATAGTGAATTTAATCCTAAATACTACCCATTCTCGATTCTAGAAATAATATTAAGACAATGAACATCGTACGATGTAATGTGCAACAAAAACATGCTACCACCCTCGCCAAAGAAACAGGGATTAGGGGTTGTAAGTGGGTTGGGGTGGTAATAAGAACGTGAAAGCAGGGATGAGTGGCTAATGAATTTGATAATACAGTTACTGTGGTGGTCAAGAGAAAACACACAAGGCTGGCGCACAAAGTGTCTGGATCATTAGAATTTGCTAAGGTTCTCCTTATTACTGCTTCAAATTCCCTCAAAAGACTTTGAAATTCAAAGTAAATTGGTCTGTTCAAACATATTAAGACTAAATGGGATAAAGTTAGGTCATTTTTAGGATACAAGTTTAG
Organism: Diploptera punctata; assembly: GCA_030220185.1. NCBI lineage: Eukaryota > Metazoa > Arthropoda > Insecta > Blattodea > Blaberidae > Diploptera > Diploptera punctata. The sequence continues at coordinate 4,042,560 of JASPKZ010008378.1, forward strand.
TTTATATGCACTCGCTCCTTTGTGGTATAATAGTTAGCGTGTGTTGTGGCATCCCTGAAGTCCGGGTTTAGTTACTGACTATAACCAACTCGTCTATTAGAGCGAAGGTATGTTAGAACGGATTACAAGTTACAAACTATTTCGATTCTTCTCGATTAACTTCGATGTCAATTCTATTCTATAGTAATTACCCCGAGGGCAGGTCTTTCACTGGAATCATAGCATTTTCATCCTATGCTTTGCAGATTTACTAAGGGATTTATAGGTGTGGTAGCGTCCGTTGCTTTCCACACCGGTGAAGGATGATGGTGATAATGATAAGGATGATGATGATGGTCGGATGATTTTCTTGGACCGTTAGGTCCTAAGCATCTTGACATTTGTCTTATAGGTGAGGAAAAACCCCGAAATAAAACTCGCCCAGGAGCCTGTACCTACCGGGAATCGAACCCGGGCCCGCTACGTGACAAGGTAGCACGTTACCTCGAGACCACGACGGTGGTTAGTACTGTCAAATTAATGCGAGTTGAGTAATTTCACTATGTGGAATAATTTAAAAGTTAGAGTGAGATGTTTTTGTTATAATAATTAGATTTCCGCGCCGTAACCTAATGCTTTGACGCAGCTATGGGACTGGTGCTAGTTCGAGTCTCCAACATCGTGAGGAATTTGTATAGCTACAATAAGTAACGTCTCCAGCTATAACGGCTGGGATACCCGATATTTTACCACATGTCACCCCTCTATGATCGTCTACCCATGTGATTAACAAATGTAGATGTGTAGCCAGTAGCCGGCCGGTTGTCCAAGGACCTTCTAGGTATTCTAGATTGTTCAAGATCGTGTCATGCAGTAATAAGAATGACATATATGTGCAGATATGAATGTATCTGTGTGTCTGTGTACATAAGTCTGGACATCTGCAGCAATTTCAACAAAATTTGATAGGCCTACACATGAAAGGTGAATCCAGACTTTCACAAGCTGTTCAAGGAAATTTTCCGAGTGTTTTAATATAAGGAACGCATGGTATCCGGTGTCTCATTACCGAGTAATTTCATTGTTATCGTTTCGAACTCAAATACCTTTTTATCTCTTTACTCAAAATATAATTCTTTCTAAACAAAACACTACATTTGACTGCCGTAGTAGAGCAGTTCGGGCAAAGATGTATTAGTCTTGGTAAAAGTGGTATGAAAGAATTCTTTGGAAATGTAGGAATCATTTTTGCTATATTAGGTCCTATCCATCGCCAGCTCTATCATCATATCCGACTCCTTAGACTTTTCTTCTGGGGTCACGTTAAGAGCCTGGTGTTTGTGGCTCCTGTCGACACGTCTATGAGCTTGGTTACTAGAATTGTTGCAGCCGCTGACGAAATGGGCCAATCTCCTGGGATGCTAGAGAGCGTGCAACAGTCCATGAGGCATTCCTGTGAAGTTTGTCGTGATCATAACGGTGGACATTTTGAACAATTACAAACAGTGTAATTTGGAAACAATCATTGGAATGAACGGATACATAAAGGTTGAATTATACAAAACGAATACAATGAAACTACTCGGTAATGAGCCATCGGAGACCATGAGTTCCTTGTACCAAAACACTAAAAAAAAAAAACATCCCTGAACAACTTGAGAAAGTTTGTTATAGTGTTTGGATTCGCCCTCTACATAATTATGATCTGTAAAACTGACTATAAGAATAAAATACGCCTACCACCCGTAGTGGATAAGAGGGCGGTTTAAATAGAATAGATTTATTTAGCCTGGTGGAGTTAAGGCCATGTGGCCTTCTCTTCCACTCACCAGGACGAACATATGTTACATATGAATACAAAAAAATACAATAATAGTCATGTTAAACAATTAATTGTCTGTCAAATTTAATAATAATGAAAATAATGTCTAATAATACAATGAAATTAAATACAATTAAAATTAAATTAATGATACAATGAATACAAAAAGGAACAACAGCTCGAATCTACTATACATAAAAAGAAAAGAAAGAAAAAAATACAAAGAAAGTAATAAACTACAATGAATTAATCTATGCTTTTTATACAAGGCATTAGGTAAATATATTAACAAATCTTAAGTTCATTTTTATTAAATAATGAAAAAACATGATTAATTCTTGAAAAGTAATATTAGTGAGTTGTTTCTGTCAGTAATTTTATTTTCAATTTGTTTCTGAAAGATGGTAAAGTTTGGCAGTCTCTGACATAGGGTGGAAGGGAATTCCATGTTCTAGCAAGAGACTATAAAATATTTCGAATAATAGGTAGTATGATGAGGACACTGTGCTCAAGGGATCGGGTATCTAATTTATGTGTATCAGAGAGTCTAGTGAAGCGGTGTGATAAATAATAAGGTAATGATGTGTGTAATATGTTATAGAGAAGGCATAGGGAATGGATGGTTCTACGATCTTGTAGACGAATCCATGACAATTGTTCCAGAGATGGTGTAACGTGATCAAAATCTACGTATACCACAAATAAAACGTATGCAAGAATTATGAACACGTTGAAGTCTTTGGGTAAGAACAGTATTTAGGTCAGTAAAAAGAGTATCACAATAATCAAAATGGGGCATTGCAAGTGTTTCTACTAACATTTTCCTTAGAGCAAACGGTAAACAATTTCTTATACGATTTAATGAGTGTATTATTGAGAAGATAGTTTTGCAAATGTAATTTGTTTATTCCAAATTAAATGTTTATCCATAAATACTCCTATATTTTTTACTGTCTCACTATAAGGGATCTGAACCCCATTAAGTGACACATGTAATACTGCATTTGTGTTAATTGAGGATAATAGTCTCTGATGGCCCATAATGATTGCTTGTGTCTTTCTAGGGTTTAATTGAAGTCCATATTTCTCTGTCCACGCCATTAGCGAGTCAAGGTCCTCATTAATTTTGGTTACCGCGCCATTTAAAGAATATTTATCTGAGTGAAAGTATATCTGCATGTCGTTCGCAAATAAATGATGTTTGCAATGTTTTAGGGAGTCAGATATGTCATTTATATAGATTGAAAAAAGCAATGGGCCGAGCACCGAGCCCTGTGGAACTCCAGCTTTACGGTAGGTCCAAGAAGAGCGTAATGTAGAATTCCTACAACGTACAGCTGGCGCTCACGAAGGTAGGAGTTGAACCATTGCGTGACACTGTCAGAAAGTGAGAGGTTTTTAGTTTAAGCAACAGTAAGTCCAAGTCTACCGTGTCAAATGCTTTACTAAAGTCAAGTAGTGTAAGAATAGTAAGTTTTCGATTATCAGATGCTTCGCGTATGTCTTCACAAATATTTAGTAGAGCAGTATTTGTATCGTGTCCTGTCCTAAAGCTGATTGGTATTGATCTAAAAGGTCGTGTTCAGTTAGGTAGTCAGTCAGTTGTTTATGGACTAATCGTTCCAAAGCTTTAAATACAAAAATGATTGACGACTGTCTATATGTGTTCCAGTATAATTCTAGAACAACCGGAGTAATTTCAACTAATCTCGGCACCCACATAATTTAATATCTGAAAAAGATTCTTTGGGGGTCAGAGAACCTCTATGAGGGGTGAGAAGCGAGACATTTAAAAATAATAAAAATCTGTCGGTATCAATAGCGATTCAAAGTTTTCGAGACATAAACCCATTGGTGGCAGTCCTGAAGACATTTAAAGCCAACGTAAACGCTACAGAAGTAAAAGAAGAATTTTTGTTAGAATTTTAAGTTCAATTGATATGAGCGGAAATCAGTCCAATATAGTAAACTGTAAACTTTTGGAATTATCTAATGGTAAAGCTACATTTTTATTGGTTTATGGACCTATCCTTTCATAATACCGAGTCTTGGTACCTGGCAACCTTGTAGTTCTGAAAGTTTGCAATCCTGTTGTACCCATAATTCATTGATTGACTGCTTGTGTTATTTCTATCTCCATTCTAATTAAATTTTTTCGCTATTTCTCGTACTTTCTTCGGGCCATCACACACACACACACACACACACACACACACACACACACACACACACACACACATATTCTATTCTATAGTATTTCTACCCGAGGGTAGGTCTTTCACTGCAGTCATATTATTTTCATGCTATGCTCTGCAGCTTTACTAAAGAATTATAGATGTCGTAGCTTCCCGTTGCTTCCCACACCGGTGAGGAATGAGGGTGATAATGATAAGGATGATGATGATGGCCGTATGATTTTCGGGGACCGTTGGGCCCTAAGCTTCCTGACATTTGTCTTACATGTGAGGAAAATCCCCGAAAAAGCTTCACCCAGGAGCCTGTTTTGACCGGGAATCGAACCCGGGCCCGCTGTGTGGCAAGGCAGCACGCTACCTCGAGACTACAGCGTGTACACACGCACACACAAACACATGATCAAGCGTTACTACTATAAAGTTAAAATTCTCATTAAAATGCTTAGTTGTTATAGTAGCCACTAGATAGCAGTTCGGCCGACATCCCGCTGCCTCTCGTGATTTGAGATTTATACATTAGTAAGACATTTAAATGTTTGTGCTGGGGTGCCAGAGTAGCGCAGGTGGAAGCGCGCTAACGTGTAGAGTTAGAGGTCTCGGGATAAAACCCGGCTCAGACATTTGATTTTCTTTTCATATATATATATATATATATATATATAAACAATTTACAAATTTCGTATCTTCCTGCGCTGAATTATTTTAATGTCTTTATAATCCCCTTTGCCCTATCCTTCAATATCTTCAGACCTAGGACCCACGGCCTAAAGTCCCTTGAATTTTCTACCCTAAAATTCTGTCGATCCGGGGTGGGTTTGAACTCGCGAGCCTCGGGACTAGAGGCAAAGAACCGCGGCCGACATACTGATTCTATTGATCCTTCTGTATTTCTGTATATTTATTGCATGTATTCTGCTGCCACCATTATCTATATCTAAAAGGACAACATTTCTTAGGCCTAAGTTCTTTTTTCATTTTGTGAATTATGTACAAATCAAACTCAACCTTTAAGAAATCAGGTTTTTCGGGTCAATTATTTTGGAAGCTTTATGTTATTTTATGCACGATAGTGCGTTCTGTCGTACTTTAGGTATGGCGGGCATGATTGAAAGTTCAATTTCCTAAATTTCGGGGTTACCAACCTATAAATAACCAAATAACTATACTGTAATATTACGAAATACCTACCTAGGGCTGGAAGTAAAACCACTGCCCTTTATGTATACTACGTACAATGTATATACCAACATTAATCCAAAATGTAGTGTTGATAAACATTATACGAAACAAATTACTGCATCTTAGTTGAACTAAACTTTATTTTAAAGAATATTGAAAGTTGACTTAACAAAGCTCTACAATACTGATATCTTCTTTTAAATGTGTCATCGTCTTCAGCATTGAATATTCTGACCACAAACTCGCTGGAGACTTTAATGTTGCACTCCTGACCACGAAATAAGCAACAATACTTTTTTTCACATACAGTATAATTTTATTCTTCTCCTGCAGCACCTTTCTGAATTAAATTTGTTTTTCCATATCTTGATTTACATTTCTCTGGGCCTAAAAGAACACACCCAACTTCCCACGCTTCTTCAATTTCGTCATTTTGATTACCATCATTCATACTTGCCGCCATTTTAGACCTGATTAGGCTCACGGCCTGCTGTAATCTCAACTAAATTATTTATCGTATATACATTGACCAGACTGCTAAGATCAGCCAGTTGTTTATTATGTAAACGTTTGCAACAAATATGTTATTATTTTACTATTATTTATTATTTTGAAAACACCATCGTGAAAAAAATAATGTACGACACACGTTTGTGAAGTGTTTTACAGAATCTCGGAAATTAAAAGCCTGGTTATCGCTTAATTTTTAACAATTTCCTCCCTTTTGTAAAAACACTTCCCACTCGCATTGTACCCGTAATATATTATTATTATTATTATTATTATTATTATTTTATCATTCATTCATTTTATAGTCCTCCTATCTTCTAATCTATATATTTTTTCTATCTCTCCATTAATTAGGCGTTAACTATGTTAAGTATTTTAAGCTACTTACTTACCTACTCACTGGCACTATCGAACCCGTAGGTTCATGGCCGCGCGGACATAAGCTCTCCATACATCCCTATCCTGAGCTAATGCTTTACAATCATTCCCTGTATAATCTACTTCCCTCAAATCATAGTTAATGTTGTTCTCCCACCTCATTCTTGGTCTACCAACAGGGCGTTTTCCTTCTGGCTTTCCTACAAGAAGTTTCCATGCACGTCTTTCATTTCCCATACGGGCAACATGTCCTGCCCATCGCAGTCTACGAGACTTAACTGTTCTTATTATATCTGGCTTCCTATAAAGACCATGTAGTTCATTGTATGTAGTCTTCTCCATTCACCTGTCTGTTCATCTCTCTTTGGTCCAAAAATTTTCCTAAGTACTTTATTCTCAAATACTCGTAATCTTCTTTCCTCCCTTAAAATAAGAGTCCATGTTTCGCACCCATATAATATAACTGGTAAGAATAATAGTTTTATATATTTTCAGCTTAACGTTTTTTTGAAAGGAGTTGGGACATCAAAAGTCTCTGCAATGCATAATAGCACGCATTTCCAGAATTGAGCCAATGTTTTAATTTCTCTATGCATCTCATTCCTATTTGTGATTATTGTTCCTAGGTATTTGAATTCAGCCACTTCCTCAAAATTTCCCTCATTTGTCTTTAGCTGTCCATTTCCATTATATACTGAATTTCTACGTGTGACCATATATTTAGTTAAGTTAGGCCAATTGAAGGGACTATTATTATGCTTTCAAGTCTTATACGAGAATTTTCCGGAAGAAGCTGGAGGGAAAATTTTCTATAGGATCGTAACAGGCCTTGGCCTAATACTTGGAAGGAAGAAGAAGAAGAAGAAGAAGAAGGCATGTAAAATGTTTAAAGTTTTTTACTTTTATAAAACATACATAAATCAAAATATATTAAGCTCTCTCGTCTAAAGGAGGAGCTCACAAAGTTTATCCGCTGTGTATATCTGAATCTTGTGCCCTGAGAGAGGGCGGTAAGGTCCAGTATGATGTGGATGGATGGTTACCCTCATATCTGTCTGGAGGTAAATTGATTTAAAGGAGTTTCACTTTGAATTCGCATTTACCTTGTGAATAATTTATATCCCCTTCTGATGTCCGGCACAAATTTCTTGCAAGATGTACCGAACCCAGGACTAAGTAAATTAAATCAATTAGACAAGTTGATAATCACTAAACGCATGCGCAAGGGATGTTAATATTTTCCTCGCTTTGTGAAAGGCAAATGCAAGGGAAGGGCTATTCCTCTACTTTGATGTCCGTACAACTGCCCTGGAGACGTCCGCCTGCAAACTTTGTGGCTTATCTTATACGGCGTGTCGCACAAACTCTTTCGATTCAGTCTGAGAAAAAGAAAAGTACTTCTGAGATAATAAAAATAATTATTCCTCAACGTAATCCTTTCGTTACAAACTTCCTAAAAATGCTGTTTCTTCACTGTGATCGATTTTCTAGTACTCTAAATCTCTTCTGCCTCATAATTGCTTGTATTTAATTACAACTACTTCTACAGTATATCTACGAATTAAAAGTTCTAAAGCTTCCTAAAATAATATATTACAATTCACCATTATCCGAAACATTAAAAAATAATATAACTGACTTATTGGTTCTATCAATTACGTAGGTTCATGGCTGTGTGGACATAACCTCTCCATACATTTATCCATCCATCCATAGTACTTCTGCCCTAAGGCAGGACCTTCACTGCAATCATAGCATTTTCATGCTATGCTTGCATCTTTACTAGGGAATTTTAGGTGTGGTAGCTTTCCGTTGCTTACCACATCGGTGAGGGATGATGATAATGATGATGGCCATATGATTTCGGGGACCGTTTGGGCCGTAAAGTTTTCCTGACATTTGTCGTACAGGTGAGGAAAAACCTCACCCAGAAAAACTGTCCCGACCGGGGATAGAACTCGGGCCCGCTGCGTGTCAAGGCAGCACGCTACCTCGAGATCACAGCGGTGGACATACATTTATATTCTGACCTAATATTTTCCAATCATTCCCTATATAAATTCACTTCCCTCAAATCATGGATAAGCCCCTAATGTTATTCTTAAACCTCAAACTTGGTCTACCTACTGGACGCTTTCCTTCTAGTTTTACACTAAAAATAAGTTGTCATGTCCCTATATCATTCCCCATTCCTGCCATATGTCCTGCGTATCACAGTTTACGAGACAATTATTCTTATTACATCCGGTTTTTCCATAAACGTCGTGTAGCTCACTGTTATGCTGTTATGTTGTTTCTCCGTTCACATGTCTCTACCTCCAATATTTTCCTAAGCACTCATAATAATAATAATAATAATAATAATAATAATAATAATAATAATAATAATAATAATAAATTAATTTTTTTCTTCTTCGGCTTTCCCCCACTTACAGGTCTGCCGTTTTCAGTTTCCACTTATTTCTATTATTCCAATCTCCTTCTTCCAAATTAATATCATCCATTATAGTTTTGACATAAGTTTTCCATTTCCATCTTGGTCTGCCACGTTTATTTCTTCCAGGGGGTGACCATTGGTATATATTTTTTGGCCATCTTTCATTTTCCAATCTTTGTACATAGCCATACCATTTAAGAGTTTGATTTTCAATCCTCTTAACAACAGATGTAGTGGCATTCATTTCTTTCCAAAGACATGCATTTCTTATTTTATCCTGTCTTGTTTTTTTAAGGCTTCTTCTAAGATAATCAAATTCAACTGTTCTAATTTTATTCTTTTGTAATTCCGTCAAAGACCAAATTTCACTTCCATATGACAAAATATTCTGTATTATGCTGTTATAAATTTTCATTTTAGTTTCCTAACTTAATAATAATAATAATAATAATAATAATAATAATAATAATAATAATAATAATAATAATAATAATATTAATAATAAAATGGACGATAATGATGGTCAGATGTGTTTGGGTATTAATGGACTTTAAATTTGCCTGACATTTATCTTGCACATAAAGAAAAAACCGAAAACCCCTCACCCGAATCACAGAGGTGGACAGTAGTGATTTTAATCTCAGCTTTTGAATAACTAAAAATAACAATGCGTTATTTGTAAAATAATATAGAAAACAAACAATATAAACAAAACAACATTATCTCTCTTTTAATAGGTCTTCAGATATATTTCTACTCTTTAATTCTTGACATATACCGTTCTGCAATGTTTGTCTAGGTCGTCCTTTTTCTTTTCTTCCGACGGTTTTCTATGCTTACTTTTCTTAGCAAGCCAACTGTCATCTATATTCTTAATATATCCATACCATATTAATTTCCGAGTTGTAATTATCTGCACTGTATTATTATTATTATTATTATTATTATTATTATTATTATTATTTTATGTGAATCGATTCATACAGGAAAGTCACAGTTCATTGTTTTATCAATTGAGTTATTTAGCAGCCGAGATGAAATTTTTAAGAAGAGTAAAAGGCTGCACTAGAATGGACCAGATAAGAAATGAGGATATCCGTGAAGAACTACTCCATAAAAGAAAATACATTTAACAACAAGAACATGTAGAAAGAATGGAAGAAAGTAGATCCATCCATAGTAATTCTACCCGAGGGCAGGTCTTTCACTGCAATCATAGCATTTTCATGCTATGCTTGCAGCTTTACTAGGGAATTGTAGGTGTGGTAGCTTTCCACACCAGTGAAGGATGATGATGATAATGTTAAGTAAGATGTTTATGACCATATGATTTCGGGGGCCGTTTGGGCTTTAAAGTTTTCCTGGCATTTGTCTTACAGGTGAGGGAAACCCCCGATAAAAACCTCACCAAATAATATCTTACATTATTTTCCGAGTGAAGACGGAACAGGCAACTAATGCCTAAACCAGGAAGTGAAGAAGAAGAATCTTTGTATTAACGTGTTATTCCCATACGCTTGTTTTTCCTCGAATAGACCTACTGTAATAGATTTTTTTATAACAGTAATGCCGGACCGAAGCCCTTTTACAGCGAAAATATGCAGGCAGGAGAGTAGAATACGCTAACACAATATAAAATGGACTGAGGCCCTTTCTGCATGAAGCGAACTATTTAACAATTCCAAACTCCCAATCGGCAAGCTTCTGTATCTTTCCATAGGTCTTGAGGAATATTTACGTATTTTTTAGCCATACTGTTATACAATGTTTGTCTAGACCGTCCTCCTCTCCTCCTCCTCCTCCTCTCTCTCTCTCTCTCTCTCTCTCTCTCTCTCTCTCTCTCTCTCTCTCTC